>CM074451.1:24789901-25279901 GCA_037101425.1 Elopichthys bambusa | reverse complement strand
ACGTGAGCATCAGAACTGGACCACGGAGCAATGGAAGAAGGTTGCCTGGTCTGATGAATCACATTTTCTTTTACATCACGTGGATGGCCGGGGACGTGTGCGTCGCTTACCTGGGAACACATGGTATCAGGATACACTATGGGAAGAAGACAAGCCGGCGGAGGCAGTGTGATGCTTTGGGCAATGTTCTGCTGGGAAACCTTGGGTCCTGCCATCCATGTGGATGTTACTTTGACACGTACCACCTACCTAACCATTGTTACAGACCATGTACACCCTTTCATGGAAACTGTATTCCCTGGTGGCTGTGGTCTCTTTCAGCAGGATAATGTGCCCTGCCACAAAGCAAAAATGGATCAGGAATGGTTTGAGGAGCACAACAACGAGTTTGAGGTGTTGACTTGGCCTCCAAATTCCCCAGATCTCAATCCAATTGAGCATCTGTGGGATGTGCTGAACAAACAAGTCCGATCCATGGAGGCTCCACCTCACAACTTACAGGATTAAACGATCTGCTGCTAACATCTTGGTGCCAGATACCACAGCACACCTTCAGGGGTCTAGTGGAGTCCATGCCTTGACGGGTCAGGGCTGTTTGGGGAAGGTGGTCATAATGTTATGCCTTTTTTTTTTTATACACACACACAGTGGGTACGGAAAGTATTCAGACCCCTTAAATTTTTCACTCTGTTATATTGCAGCCATTTGCTAAAATCATTTAAGTTCATTTTTTTTTCCTCATTAATGTACACACAGCACCCCATATTGACAGAAAAACACAGAATTGTTGACATTTTTGCAGATTTATTAAAAAAGAAAAACTGATATCACATGGTCCTAAGTATTCAGACCCTTTGCTCAGTATTTAGTAGAAGCTTGAGCACTCTGGAGAAGGTTTTCGTCCAGGATATCCCTGTAGGATATCCTTTCTCCCATCTCCCGACTGCATCTCTGGAGCTCAGCCACAGTGATCTTTGGGTTCTTCTTTACCTCTCTCACAAAGGCTCTTCTCCCCCGATAGCTCAGTTTGGCTGGACGGCTAGCTCTAGGAAGGGTTCTGGTCGTCCCAAACGTCTTCCATTTAAGGATTATGGAGGCCACTGTGCTCTTAGGAACCTTAATTGCTGCTTTGTTTTTGTAACCTTGGCCAGATCTGTGCCTTGCCACAATTCTGTCTCTGAGCTCTTCAGGCAGTTCCTTTGACCTCATGATTCTCATTTGCTCTGACATGCACTGTGAGCTGTAAGGTCTTATATAGACAGGTGTGTGGCTTTCCTAATCAAGTCCAATCAGTATAATCCAACACAGCTGGACTCAAATGAAGGTATAGAACCATCTCAAGGATGATCAGAAGAAATGGACAGCACCTGAGTTAAATATATGAGTGACTTGACTTGAACTTTGCCTTGAAAAGTGTGGACTCTGCGTCAGAGAGTTATGAATGTTTATTGATTCAGTGTTTGTTTTAATTTTGCGTCATTGTTTTTACAAGATAACTAAAAATGTGAAATGTGGCCAGGGATTATGTCAAATGAGGTCATTAGGGGATAATAAGCACCTCACAGCAGGTGTGTTTGCTCTTTGTCCTAATAAGTACTGTGGGATTTTTGGGAGTAAATTGTGCAGATGATAGAAGGTGCTAGAATGGCCTCCTGTCTGGGCTTGTTTATAATTTGCCTCCAGGAAAGAGTGTCAGCATCTATACAAATATATCAAAGGATCAAATGTACCTAAAGCACTTGGCAGGATTCCTCATAAGTGATAATGTTATCCAAAAAAAACTAAAAAAAAAACTTTTTTTTCCTGCATCTATGGAAACTAGCCATGTGAGCTTCATACGGGAAAGGCATCATGAAAATCTCCCTGGCCGTGTTTTCGTTCTTGCAGATACTACGTTACACACACACCCTCAATAGTCATGTTCAAAATGACACTTGCACCACTTTAAAGGCTGTTAAAAGCATTATATGAGTTGTCATATAACTGTTTTCTGTGTTAATTGTAGGTGTTTATGAAGTCAGTGAAGCTGGAGTGGGTGCTGGGTAATATTGAAGCGGCACATGAGTTGTGTACGGAGGCCCTGAAGCACTATGAGGATTTCCCCAAACTGTGGATGATGAGAGGACAGATCGAGGAACAGTCAGAGAGCATTGACAAAGCACGAGAGGCCTACAACCAGGGAGTACGTTTTGGGGTGCTAGAAATGCCTTATCATAATTTAACCTTTTAGAGTGAACGTTTTGTGATTAATGCAAAACCCAAGTCTAAATAATATTAGGAACAAACGTTCAGGAGCAAATTTTTCAGTGAAAATGTGTGAAAAGTGACATTGTTAAAATGTTCTTCTAATGCCGCTTCTCTAATGTGGCTGTTCAGCTGAAGAAGTGCCCTCATTCCATGCCGTTATGGCTCCTCCTGTCTCGGCTGGAAGAGAAAGTCGGGCAGCTCACGCGTGCTCGAGCCATCTTGGAGAAAGCGCGCCTCAAGAATCCACAAAGCCCTGAGCTTTGGTAAGAAACCATGCCCGATGTTCTTGCACTTCAGTACAGCCAATATCAAAATGTAAAATGGGAAAAATGATCTACTTTTTCTAAAGATTTGTTACTAAATTCATTTGCAGGTACCAAAATGATAAATTCTGCTATGGCAACAGCTCAGCTCATGAATATTAATTTGTTTGGGCTGACATTGCCACAGAAAGGCCAGAGTGACACCAAGCCAACAGTCGGCCAGTAACGGGCCGTTGTTGAGCGCCTGTCAGCTCAGTTCTTTGGCAGTAGTTGGACCCCCCCGTCTGTGGCTTTGTGTATGATTAATCATGTTGAATCGGCAGTGAAGCCCATTGGTGAGAGAGGTCACTGAATGGCTGTTCAGGTACCAAACAAGTGCACAAGAAAAACACAAGTAACAAAAGCAAGCAATCTCATCTGAGCATTCCAATATTGGAATATTTTCATAATGGCATGGTTGTCTGGAATAAAGAAAGGGATGACCAACTGATCAACATGATTAATTGCTGCTTTGTTTGTATATCCGCAGTCCTAGCTCTTCCGTTTCCCCCCTTTTTGAATCTCAGATATGAACTACTGCCACCTGCTGGTATGGAGTTAATTTCTCTCACGTAGGTGCAAAAAGTGTTGAATGATGAATATAGACTACTGCCCCCTGCTGGCATGGAGAGCTATATCCGCTTAGGCAGGCTCAAAAGCACTGAATGATGATTTTAGACTACTGCCCCCTGCTGGCATGGAGAGCTATATCCGCTTAGGCAGGCTCAAAAGCACTGAATGATGATTTTAGACTACTACCACCTGTTGGCATGGAGAATTATTTCTGCTCAGACAGCCGCAAAACTTAAATGATGAATGATTTTAGAGTACTGCCACCTGCTGGTATGGAGAGCTATTTCCACTTAGGCAGCCGCAAAACGTTGGCGCTGAATGACGAATTTAGACTGATGCTACCTGCTGGTATGGAGAGCTATATCCACATAGGCAGGCTCAAAACGTAAACACTGAATGATGAATTTAGACAACTGCCACCTGCTGGTATGGAGAGTTATTTCTTCTCAAGCAGGTGCAAAACACGTGCTAGTTGGACATTGACTTTAGTGTTTGCGGTGTGTTAAGACGCAAGGTGACACCACAGTCTTTGTTTAGCTGCATCTCAATTCGAAGGCTACGTCCTCCGGAGGTCGCATTTGAAGGCTGCATACTTCATCAAGGATGTCTAATTTAAGAAAAGTAACCATAATAAAATACTGTAATTTCTTTACTTTTCTTAAGTAAGACCTATGATGTATGTATGCAGCCTTCAAATGTGACCTTCGGAGGACGCAGCCTTCGAAATGAGACGCAGCTATTGCCTATAGTTCTTTGATGTCGATTTGGTGTGTCTGGGCCTTAAAATTCTAGGAGCATCCTATCACAGAATCCGTTTGCCAGCTGCCTAGCAACTAATTACTAATGCCTGCCTTTTAGTTTTCAAATTTAATAAGTGAATATCATGTTACCTAATTCATATTCACGAGCCGAGCCCTCATCACAGTACCATGTGAGACATGAACTTGGATCCAACCAAGACTCATCAGAAAAATGGCAGAACTACTTTTTGTTCAAGGCTACATGCAATTGTTTCATTTTAATTTCTTATTAGTTTAATAATAGTAGGCAATTTTAATCTCAATTCCTCTAGGTTGGAGTCTGTCCGACTTGAATACAGAGCAGGATTGAAAAACATCGCTAACACACTCATGGCCAAAGCCCTTCAGGAGTGTCCTAATTCTGGTAAGCTCCCCCTTGATCACAACAGATTCATTAAGAGTCTCTGCACATTATCACACCTCAACACTCACTTCTTCCTGTTAGGTATCCTCTGGGCCGAAGCGGTGTTCTTGGAGGCCAGACCTCAGCGCAAGACCAAAAGTGTTGACGCTCTGAAAAAGTGTGAACATGATCCTCACGTACTTCTGGCAGTGGCCAAGTAAGACTCCTGACCAGACTCTTGGCAAAATTCTCCCAACCCTAAATTCCAGTTTACCCACCCACATTTTTCTTTGATCTGCAAGAACAGGCTGTCCTCTTCAGTTGCATTTATACCATATCTGTGTTTGTGTACTGTGCAGATTGTTCTGGAGCGAGAGAAAGATAACGAAGGCAAGAGAGTGGTTCCTACGAACGGTAAAGATTGAACCAGACTTGGGCGACGCCTGGGGATTTTTCTACAAGTTTGAGCTTCAACATGGGACAGAAGTAAGCATTCAGCCACATTATTACTCTACTGTGTTCCTTAGAACCTGTTTTATTCTCAGATCTTGCTTTTGTGATGCAGTGATAGTAACCAGGTTAGGCATAGGCATTTTAGGGCATTTTTAAAGAAATAGTTCATGCAAAAATCATCCTGTTCCAAACCTGTACAACAAGAAGGATTTTCTGCATGCTGTTTTCCATGCAGTTGGATTGGTGAATCCAGGTCTTGTTTAAAATCTCATCTACTTATTCCGGTGTTGTTCTCTCCCTCAGGAGCAACAGCAGGAGGTAAAGAAACGTTGTGAAAATGCAGAACCGCGGCACGGCGAGCTGTGGTGTGCTGAATCCAAGCACATTCTCAACTGGCAGAAGAACATCGGAGAGATCCTGGTCCTTGTGGCTGCAAAGATCAAAAACACCTTCTAAACTGTGGGACTAATATCATATTCACAAATCTGAGCATGTTTGGTTTAGCAAATATGATGTTTTTATAGAGTCTGTGGATTGTTTTTTTTTTTTAAATGGTCAATTTTTCACTTTTAGTGTGTTTGCCCCTCTGGAACAGTGATGATTCAGGGCTGTTTTGATTTCACATGCTGTTATGTTCAGGATGTTGTAAAGTCTAGTCACACCCAGAGATACGAGTCCATTTTGAACATTAATTTCCAGAACGATCTGACACCCTCTTATTCTGCTTCTCATTATGCGTATGTGTAAATGTGCTGATTATCAGAAAATAAATGAAGTCTGAGCTGTTTCAGATATTAGTGCTCCTGCGATTATTACAGTGCTGCTGACTTTGTATACCTATGTTAAGGTTTTGTTTTGAAAAAAATCTTTCTTTCAAATTGAAATTTTCCTTAGAGCTTTCAAGCTACAGCTACTAAACTCAGCACAGTTTTTTTTTTTTTTTTTCAAAATATTTTATACAAAATATATTTTTTCCAAAATTTTGATAGTAAAATTGCTATATAATCAAAGACAAATATCTAAGTGTTGTTTCAAATATGAAGTCGGTATCACAAAAACAGAGGTTTCAGATTTTGTTTGGGCTCTATGCCAAAAAAAAAAAAAGGCCACAGAGTATGGAAGCTTGTTTTTGCCACTAAATAAAAAATAATGAAGGTATTTGCTGCTTTTTATTTCATGGTGGAAACAATCTAACATAACCAAGTGACGCTGTTGATGCCTTCTCCTTTCGCAAATAAATACATTTGTCACAATATCACTAATATATTTTACCAAATATGAATCCTTGAGTCTCAGACTTGTTTTGTCAAGATTAGAAAAAAATTTGATTGTAAAATAGTTCAGATTAGTTCACCCAAAAAGGAAAATTCTGTCATTAATTACTCACCCTCATGTTGTTCCACATCCGTAAGACCTTCATTCATCTTCAGAACACAAATTAAGATATTTTTGATGAAATCCGATTGCTCCGTGAGGCTTCTATTGCCAACAATGCCACCGAACCCCTCAAGATCCAGAAAGGTACAAAAGAGATATTTAAAACAGTTCATGTGACTGCAGTGGTTCAACCTTTAATGTTATGAAGCGACGAGAATAATTTTTGTGCACCAAAAAAAAACCTACTATTCAACAATATCTAGTGATGGGTGATTTCAAAACACTGCTTCATGAAGCTTTACGAGTCTTTTGTTTCGAATCAGTGGTTCGGATTGCGTAAACGAAGCCTCGTTTACTAAAATCACGTAACTTTGGCGCTTCGATCCACAAGCTTTTGAATGATAGTCTTTTTAAAAAAAAAAAAAAAAAAGTGCGCCAAGAGTCCCACTAGCATAACAGGTTAAGGAGGATAAATGTTTGAAAATGTTACATGCTTTTTTTTTTTTTTAGAAGTGACCGTTATGATGCTGTAGCAATTTCCGGATACTGAATCATGATTAGTTTTGTTTCCTGCATTCATTTTGCATACTGAATTGTGATTGGTCTATTCTTCCATCTATTTACCTGTCTATTGATGTATTCACACTTACTGAACTGAAAATAACACAAGTTGAGCATCATGACTACAGCAATGTGGCTCTGGTGTAAATTTTTTATTCATTTACTTTTGAGATGATTATATATTATGTAAGGTTCAGAAATACTTCCATAGAGCAGGACCTGAGTTGTGGACCCCTTCTTTACAGGGCCCGGGACAATGTTCCCCTGAAGATGACTCTTTTTCTGCCTTAAACCACTGGAATTTCCTTTAAAAAAAATCAAATATATTCTTTAAAAAAACATGCGGGATGTGATTTTATCAGCTTGACACAAACCACACGACCTCACTATATTACTCTGCTCATTGAAACCTGACACAATACAAAAAAAGTTTTTTGTCTGTCTATATATAAATCAGCGTAAATAAAGAGTCATTTCCTGATCACAGCCGGGTCCAGTGAGAGTTCAAAGCGCGCACTTAACCAGTGGACCCTTCAGTGCACCAAGTTTTATAAAGATCTCCCGCCGAAACCGAAACAAAGCCTAAAGTTGATTGATCGCGGAAGTTTTCTCGACTTGATCAGACTAGAGATCTGGTGAAATCCAAAGCGCAATGCCAGCAGCCCGTGACGGCTGAGATACATGAGAGAGAGCCTCGTCACATTTCTTTCACCAATGCTGGAATGGACGCGGTTAAGCCTCATCAACGCGCCTCTCGCCAGAGCACCAATTCTTAACTAGACCAAAAACGCGTGTTTAAGGTTGATTTTTTCGGTCGGACCGTTGTTGAAGTTTTTTGTAAGAAACATGTAACAGGCGTTGGACGCCGCTGGACCATGTCCACATTTCCAAGCCCTGACTGGTGCGCGCAAGAGTCCCTCTTCATCCCATGGTCAATGGTAAGATCCATCTGCATCTACTGCGCACTACGACTGTATTCTGTTTCTTGAAAGATTAAAGATAGGCTACTTAGTGATATTTTATGTATTACTATTAATAATAGATACATATCGTTATCAGATTCTAATTTAACACATTTAATTCCAGAATTATTACCCTAAGTGAACACGTGCAATTCAATTACACTGCATGCTTTTCTAAAAAGCAAAATAAGAAAATGATAAAAGTATGTTTTACTTTGCTGTTATATATATGGATAAAAAAAAAACAATTCTTTAATGATACCAGAAACAGTTGAAAACAATAAATAAAGTAGTCTAACAGTTTTTATCAGGCAATAGTGAGAAAAATAAAGAAGGAACGAAAATGTTAGCAGACCTAAAAGTAAAAAAAAAAAAAAAAAAAGAATATGCAAACAACACTTTGAATTGGCTAATTATAATGTGAATCAATCCAAAATGGCCTCTGGTTTGCACTGGTCACAAATGAGACCACTGACATGTTTGTGATCAGAATAATCCTAAAAATACAACAATAATATAGTATCTAAATGTGATATGTATTAAATGTAGTAGTTGTACGCCTATATCCTGTGCATTATGACATGTCTTATGGAGCTTTGACAGACATTAGCTCTGGTCATTTGACTTTATAGCAGCCATGTAATGTGGAAATTACATCAAAAACTTAGTTAAAGTTAAAGTTACCACAGTTACCAGCGAGATTGGATGGGTTAATGGAGTTATTATGGTGCATTGGGTTGCAACATCTTGCAAAATGTAACATTTTAGATCAGTCAGAATTGATTAGATGCAGTAGGCTGTTTATTATTGCATTTTTTTTTCTCAGTGTGTGAACAGGCCTGCTGTCTGTGTGGCTGTAATGCTGCTGCTCGCAGTGGCCCACGGTAAACGCGCATGTGATTATTCTGAGATCATCAGCACCTACAGGGCAGTCATCCTGGTTGAGCTCCAAAACCTGGTAAGTGTCATGCCAGATAACCAGAATCCACATGTTCAAACAGACTATGCCAATATGTAGCAAATCTGACTTGCTCTTCTAGATTGATCTTCTAACAAATTATATAAGGGATGGAAGAATGTTTATGAAAATGTGGTCTCTTGTTGCCCTCTTCTGGTTATCTGTAGAAGGTGAACTGTTTGAATGTGATTTAAAGGGATAGTTCACCCAAAAAAACAAAAAAAACAAAAAAAAAAACACTATGGTAGTCAGTGGGGGGTGGGTTGGGGTTGGGGTGGGGGTGTGAAATCTGCTTAGTTACAAACATTCTTCCAAATATCTTCCTTTATGTACAGCAGAAGAACAAAGAATTTGTACAGGTTTGGAACAACTTGTAGCGGAGTAAATGATAGAATTTTCATTTTTGGGTGAACTATCCCATTAAGACAAGCTTTTTCCTCTCTTGACACAGAATCTGACTGGTTCATTTGACATATCTAAAGAAAAGGACCACTGTCCTTCTGAGAAGGTACAGCCACCTGTACATAGCTACATGTATGTTTCTTTAAAACACGATTTTGTTTTTAGAGACAGTTGATACAGAGCATTTTTCTTTTTGGTGATGTCTAAATAATCGATGCGCTGTTTTGATGGTAGGTTCACCGTATCCTGCGAGATATCTATAATATGACCCAAATCTTCAGATGCCTGAGTGAAAGCAAGAGGCATCAACGTGACAGAGCTGACAGAGGGGGTGACATGACAAAGGTGGTGGGACAAATGGCACAGCTCATCCAAAAAAACTGCTGCAAACCGGAAAGTTTGGTATAGTTTTTATTTGTTTGTTGATTGAATAGATCAAGTTCATCTGAATAAACTGTAATCTGAAAAAAAAAACAAAAAAAAAACAGGATTATGTAATCTAGAAATGTATTTATCAAAAAAAAAAAAAAAAATATATATATATGCATAATTATCTGAAATAAACTAAGGATAACATGATCTAGAAATGTATTCATTTATTGAATTATCAAAATAAAGTTAATCTGAATAATTATAATCTGAAATAAACAGGGCTACATCTAGAAATGTATTTAAAAATCAAAATAAAATTAATCTGAGTAATTATAATCTGAAATAAACAGGATTATGTGTCACAAACTCCTCCGAGACTCGAAGATTGAGAATCCACACGCAGTAGTTTATTAGATGGGTAATCCAAAAACAGTCACAAAAAAAAAAAAAAAAAAAAAAAAAAAAAGCAAGAGGTCCAAACACAAGCAAGCAGTCCAAAACAGAAACCAAGACAGGAACACAAGGAAACAGAGACAGATCCAGAACACAGGCAACAGGGTCAGAACCAACAGATTATCACAAAAATGCAGCTGACACTTACAAAACCTCTCAGAGAAAGATAGTAAGAACCAGGCTTTTATAGGCAGAGCTAATGAGGTTAATGAGTAATAGCTGTATGTAATCATGGCTTATAAGTCCAGGCAAAGAATTATGGGAAATGGAGTCCATGAAGGTCTGACAATAGTCCAGGGTGGAGTGCCCTCTGGTGGCAATCAAAGGCACCCCAGCTGGTGACTGTGACATAGCCCCCAGTCCTCAGGGGGTGGCTTCCAGATGCTCCTAACAAGATCAGAAAAGTCCAGGGAGGCGGAGTGAAGGCGGAGTGAAGGCGGACCAGGGGGTGGGGTGGAGGGCCAGGTCCATGAAGTGGAAGAGGGCCTAAAGACTGAGGCAGAGCAGGTTGCCAGGGCAGAGCTGGCAGTGACGATGGGCTTGAACACCCCCACGGCGAAGCAGACGACCACCACAGCAGCGCAGATGGGCTTGAACAGGCCCACGGCAGAGCAGATGGGCTTGAACACCCCCACAGCAGAGCAGACGATCACTGCAGCAGTGCAGACGGGGCTGAAGTCCACCAAGGCATTGCTGAGGAGCACCAAGGTGAAGCAGGTGGAGCTAATGTCAACCACGGTGGATCCGAAGACCCCCAGGGCAGATCTGGCAAAACTGGAGAGCACCATGGCTGATCATGTGAAACTGAAATGGAGCACAGAGAGGTTAGTGTTGGCCACAAGGGCCGTGTCAGAACAGGCAGGGAGCTCCCTCCACGGCCATGACTGGGACAACAGGGTTTCCCAAGTTGGTCTCTGTGGTAATTTCATGGGATACAGAAAGTTCGTGGACAACCTCTCTGGTCGTGTTGAGGCAGGCAGACAGTTCAGGAACGACCTCTGCAGATGCGTCGAGGCAGGCAGATAACTCGGGGATGACCTAAGTGGTCGCATCAGGGCAGACAGGAAAATCTGGAGCAGGAGTGGCCTCTGGAGCGGACTCATGGGCTGGAGAGCAGTGTGCGGCCCAAACACACAAAATGGCCATTGCCGAAACAGGACAAGGAAATGACCTCTGGGAGAGACAGCACAGTCACTGGCAGGTTTGAGCGCACTGGGGCCGGTGGGCTAGATGGCGTTGGTCTAGAGATGTCAGCTGAACGCACTGACATCAGTGGTGTGTCCTACAAGCTGGATGCCAGTCTCACTCACATAGGGACCACTTTAAAGGCTTCATGTGCGACATTCATGATGACCGGGAACTCAGCCGTGGCATCCATGAGTGCTGAAGACTCTGGCGTGGCATCCGTGGCAGCTAGAGACTCTGGAATGGCGGCCATCTTGGCTGATGACCCTGGATAGGCGGCCATGTTGGCTGATGACTCTGGTATGGTGGCCATGTTGGCTAATGACTCTGGCATGGCGGCCATGTTGTGAGCAGGGTCTGATGTGGCGGTCAAATTGTGAACTGGCTTTGGTGCAGGAACTACAGGATGAGAAGGTACATAAAGCACAGGGCTAGCAACCAACAGAACTGGGCATGCTGATGATTGTGGTGAACCAAGCTCCTTGGCCACTGGAGCTTAGTGTATGGTGCCCTCTCCCCAAAAAAATGTTTAGGGGGAACATCCTCCTCTACTTCCCCAACAGTTCAGGAGGAGCCACTAAACAAAAGAGCATAGTCTGTAAATTGTTCTACGGTTAGGTCATTTTCCCCTCTTTGCAAAAGTGATTTTACAGGTTTATTTAGTCCATGACAATAGGAGTCTTTCAAAACAGTCCAAAACAGAAACCAAGACAGGAATACAGGGAAACAGAGACAGATCTGAGTGATGTGACATTTGACACCGAAGCTTCGAAGCTTGTATAAAAAAAAACGAATACATCTCACAGTGAAGCACTGTACCGGAGCTTGATTCGTTTTGCCATAACCACGTGATCTATGACGTCCGAAGCGTTGTTTTCGCACACAACCACGTGACTGCTTCGTATTCTGATTCAAATAACATGAACCCTTGCGCAGGTGTCAAGTGTCATTCGCTTTTTTTTTTGATAAGAATAAATCAATACGAATAAATATTTACATGTGTAGTTTTGTGCATGTTCAGTTTGTATTTATTCCCAGTTCATAAATCGGCTACTTCAACTGACCATTCTATGATAATATATGCCCAAGCTTGCCTATTTTTTCCCCAAAAATGTATTCACAGCCTCATTTATGAAAATTGTGTAAGTAAAATAACACATGAAAGACAATTTTTTATATAGACTAATTATTTTCATTGTCTTATACGCATTTCATAGCAGAAACTGATATATTACATGACATTAAAAAAATGGCTGGGTCGCCTGGGACGCAAAGGCAGTTTTTTTCCACCTTTTGACCACAAGATGTCACTAGTGTGCACCGTTTTGAAAAGCTTCAAGTAATGAACCTTTTTACAATACAGTTGAGGGGAAAGCCTTGGGGCTTGACAAAGCTTAATTTCGCCATCACTAACAGATCCAGAACACAGGCAACAGGGTCAGAACCAACAAACTTATTTCAACAACACTCAGAAATGCAGTTAACACTTACAAAACCTCACAGAGAATGATAGTGAGAACCAGGCTTTTATAGGCAGAGCTAATTAGGCTAATGAGTAACAGCTGTATGTAATCATGGCTGATAAGTCCGGGCAAAGCATTATGGGGAATGGAGTCCATGAAGGTGTGACAATAGTCTGGGATGGAGTGCCCTCTGGTGGCAATCAAAGGTACCCCAGCTGGTGACTGTGACACTGTGAAATGTATTTATTTATTAAAGAATCAAAATAAAATTAATCTGAATAATTATAATCTGGAATAGAGGATAACATCATCTAGAAATTAAATTTTTATTTGTTTATCAAAAAATACAATTATTCTGAATAATTATAATCTAAAGCAAACAGAAGGTAACATGACCTAGAAATTAATTAATTTGTTTGTTTATTTGTTGATTGAACAATTAAAAACATTAATCTGAATAATTATATTCCGAAATAAACAGAGGATGACATGATCTAGAAATGTATTTATTTAGAATTTTATTTTATTTTTACTAAAAAATTAATCTGAATAATTATAATCTGAAATAAAGAGAGGATTTAACATGATTTAGAAAAATGTATTACTTTGCAGGCAAATAGATGCAGAAAAGCATCTTGCAAAGCAGGGAAGAAGCGGAAAAGAAGACGGCAGTGGAGAATGAAAATGATGGGAAGGCTTATAAACTGCTGGCAGAGGCTTCTGAGTGTGACAGCGTATTAAATCACAGCAAACACAGGCCTCAGATCAGCTCCACTCCACATTATTTAAAACTGTATGCACATTCTTTTTCCCTTTATCATTATTTATTCACTTTCACTTTTTAATACAAGAACACCAAGTGTTTTGTATAATACTTCTTCAGTGAAATTATAGGCTGAGATGTGTCAAACTCATAAGACATTGTATGGTTATATGTTTCTTCTGGTTGTATATGTTTTGTTTGATAGCACTATATATGATTTATGCTTAACGAGTTTAAAAGCTATTCATGTTAAACAGTTACATGCGCATTTAGATTTATATGGACACTCACATCTGGTGCTAGAAATTGAGCCAAAATTACAATTTTAATAATTTAACGCTGACTATGTTATTCATGTTCTCATAGGTCTACTAACACTATAGAAAACACACAAAATAAGCTGTCTCAGTAACTTATCTCATGTTATTTCAGTGGATTCATCTTTTAAAACGTGTTAGGTAGAAGAAGGTGTTTATTTTTTTGAAGTTTTATAGTGTAATGTTTTGGAAACTGTCAGGCATTCATCATATCAATACTACCAATATTCAAGAAGGGGACAACAGAAACTCATTATGGACATCACTTTATCCATAATTTTGCTGCTTTGGTGCTGCTGATTTATGTCTTGTTTTGTTGATTCTTTCTATAAATCAACTTTTTCTGTTAGTAGATTTAAAAAGAAATAAATAAAAACCTTTTAAAAAGACTTAAACTGTGCAATGCATCTTTTTAAAACTATTTTTATTTGATTTTATAATATTTTATTTTATTCACAATAGTTTTTCTTTCTTTCTTTATTTATTTATTTATTTATTTTTAGAACCAATGACATATTTTATATGTAGTAACCATAGGGCTTTTATTTTAAAATCGACAGCTCGTGCTACCTGCGCGTCAGCATTCGTTCATACGCATGCGCAGTATGTGCACTTCCTATCTGCACTGTTTGTAGTATTTGTGCATATCCATGTCGCTTGAAATTATAGTATTGTTTATCTCTGCTCACATCACGTTACTTCATGCTTACTTTCCTTTTCTCCGCCGTTTTTTGCGCCACATACCTGTCTCCGATCATCAGTCATGTTAAAGGAAGAGATTTTACTGAGCAGGAAATGTCTCATTACAGGTGAGATTTATTAATAATATTCTAAATTCATTATTAATTATTGATGTGTAATAAGTGGGGCAGATGATCAGGGTGCCGTATAGAGTTCATTAGATGTTACAACTGCTGTAACACTAACAAGTATAAATCTATGTCCTGTATGGTCAAGAAGGGGAATTTGCTGTCAGTCAATCAGCTTTGCCATATGGCCATGTGTAAATAAATACACAAGAGTCAGCAGAAAGCCTATTCAGTGTGTACTACACTTGTCACCTGTATAATCATAATGCCTTGTACTGATTAGAGGAATATTGACAATTAGTCCTGTTTAAAGCTGTTTGATATTTGTTTTATTTGTGTTAACAGGGACAGAATAAAGTCGATGTTTTATCATGCTTACAACAGCTACTTGGAAAATGCATATCCTTATGATGAGTTGAGACCGCTGACATGTGACGGACAGGACACATGGGGAAGGTATGAGCTTATAGCAGAAACACATTCTAGGAACATTTCTATTCTTCAAAAAAAAAATTAAAAAAAAATAAAATTCAAAACAAAAGCACGGCACACTGCCACAATGCTCTCAAACTGTAGGCAAACAATGTTTCAACAATTTCGGTCTTCGTCAGGTAGTCAAAAATATTAAAACTGCATGGCCAACAAACAAGACAGCAATTAACCAATGAAAACACATTATATTCTCCAAAAATAAATAAAAAGATCTACCAGATTTAGCTTGCATAGAAAAATCACAAAGAAGTGTTCTATCAAAATCTAAATGAAGTCCTTTCGGAAATAAAGCATATATACATATTAACACACACACACAGGTTTGTTTTGCTATCAAAGTGAGGACATTCCATAGGTGTAATGGTTTTTATATTGTACACAAACTGTACATTCTATCCCCCTACTCTACTCCTAAACCTACCCATCACAGAAAACATTCTGCATTTTTACGTTTTTAATAAAACATTGTTTAGTATGTTTTTAAAGCTATTTTAAATATGAGGACTTATGAAATGTCCTCATATTTCATGTTTATGTCGTAATACCAGTGTAATACCCATGTCATTATACAAATTTGTGTCTCATAAATCACAAAAACGCACGCACACACACTCACTGGCCACTTTATTAGGTACACCTCCCTAGTATCGGGTTTGACCCCTTTTGCCTTCAGAACTTCCTGAATTCTTCATGGCAGAGATTCAACAAGCTGTTGGAAACATTCCTTAGAGATTTTGGTCCATAATGACATGAGAGCATCACGCAGTTCCATCTGCACATCCATGATGAGAATCTCCCATTCCAGCACATCCCAAAAGCTGCTCTATTGGATTGAGATCTGGTGACTGTGGAGGCCATTTGAGTCTAGTGAACTCATTGTCATGTTCAAGAATCCAGTTTGAGATGATTTGAGCTTTGTGACATGGCGCATTACCCTGCTGGAAGTAGCCATCAGAAGATCAACACGGGTCATAAAGGGATGACCACATGGGATGACATGTTGTGTGTTCAGAGATGCTCTTCTGCAGACCTCGGTTGTGCTTATTTGAGTTATTTTCTTGCACAGAACTGCCACTCACTGGATATTTTCTCTTTTTTCGGTCCATTTTCTGTAAACCCTAGAAATGGTTGTACGTAAAAATCTCAGTAGATCGTCATTTTCTAAAATACTCAGACCAAATACTTGCTGCCATGTGATTGACTGATTGGATATTTGCGTTAACAAACAGTTAAACAGGTGTAACCCCTAAGGTCCTACCTGCCCCACGATGTGCGGGCCTCGAACCCGGGTCTCTGGCATGGGAGGCAGATACGCTAACGAGGAGGCCAAAGACTGCAACCTCTAGTGTCAAGGGGAGTGAGGTTTATCTGCACAGTTCTTACTAGCTGGCCTCCGTTACATACATACATATATATATATTTATTTGATAACAAGAAAGCAAACATCACCGCAAAGGAGGCTTTCAGCTTGTCAAATTCCACCTTAGACCAGTAATTATCTCCTATATTACTAACAAGCGGCATATCCAATGGGATGAAATGAACTAAATAGCTAAATGAACTAAATCCTAGTATAAGGAGAAGGTTTTTAGTCATTTTAAATCTAGGCATGATCAAGTTGTTTTAACTAGGTGCCATTTAGGTTATTCAGGATTTGCACATGGTTATTTCTTTAAAGGTAAAGAACCACCAACATGCCTTCTTTGTCAAACTCCATTGACTGTTAAACATATTTTACTGGACTTCACATTTTTTAATGCATAAAGATGTTTTTACTCAGAGATCAGTTTAACTGATGTACTTCAGAATTAGAATTATTGTCTTGTATTAATCTTAAATGTTTTATATAGATTTTTGTTAATTATACAATGTTTGTCATTCACTGTGCTGCTGACATGACATTAAAAAAATATTAAATTATATTTCATAAGATTAAAATGGACAGCAATGGGGTTCTTTTAATTGAACTTTGTTATAGTGTAAAATTCTCACTTGCATTCAATGATCACTTTGGCCCAAAATACTTTGTTGAGCAAAATCCTTTGTCTTTAATATATTATCTTCCATAGTGAAACACATAATTATGAAAATTCAGAATTCGTATTCTATCATTATAACCTCTCTATTTGTCCCTCTTTCCTTCAGTTTCTCCCTCACCCTCATTGATGCTCTGGACACATTGCTGGTATGAAATTACATTTAACAAAATTCTTCCATGCAATGTTTTTTCTGTAGTTCAGATGCAGAGAATGTTTGTCCTTCTTGATCACAGGTTTTGGGAAACCACACAGAGTTCCAGCGCGTGGCCACTTTGCTTCAGGACACGGTTGACTTTGACACGGATGTAAACGCATCTGTGTTTGAGACCAATATACGAGGTGAGATATCCTGTATATTATGGAATTGTGTATGGTCTTTTTGGATGAATATACACATTTCAAAATATACCCAAAAATAAAAAAAACTAAAACAAAAAACATTTATATATATTTTTATTTATATTCTGCATTGGGTACATTTATATAAATATTCTGCACACTTATATTTTTGTTTATAATCTGGTTAATTGATGAAATGTATTTCTTGCAGTGGTTGGTGGGCTTCTCTCAGCCCATCTGCTTTCTAAACGTGCTGGGATGGAGGTAGAGGAGGGCTGGCCCTGCTCTGGACCCCTCCTGCGCATGGCAGAGGACGCCGCCCGCAAACTGCTGCCTGGTGAGGGAGCTAATGCGTACTTCAAAACCATATTCAATTAATAGAGCAATTACATCACTATCTGAAAAATATTTAGCACGAATAGTTTGTTGCATTTGTCATTGCACCACAGAAACTGAGCCAAACACTTTGTTAAAGTCGGCATGAAACGGAAATTGCATTAGTCTTTTCTTTCCTATTATGACGTATATATCTGAGTTAAATGGCTTCTGGAACATGTTGGACGGGACTTGGTTTTGTCCATGGGGAATTGATTGGATGGTAGTGGTTTGCTATTGGTGGATCTTATGTGAGTGACAGGTTGCCCCTCCCTCGTGCCAGTAAACACGTCAATAGAGAAGAGAAGAGATGTTACTGCTATAGGGAGGGGAAATATTTTGATTAAAGATTACGAGGCACATGAATTTAAAACAAAAATAATGTGCACGGATAAATTATTTAAAATAATTACTGCAATATTCCATAAAAAAAAAAATTAAGAATTGTCCCTTTTGATTTTGTGTTGTTATTGTTCATTGCTTTGACACAATCTGCATTGTTAAAAGCGCTATATAAATAAAGGTGACTTGACTTGACTAATTAAAACTATTGAAATGAAGCTAAAATAAAATATAAATGTTAGATGAAAATCTTTAAATTTAAAAAACTTGGAAATGGAAAACAAATATAGAAATGTTAAAAAAAAAAAAAAAACGAATGAAAATGACAAACACATGAATGAAAACTTAAATATAAAAATAAAAGGTCATTCCAAATATTAAGAAATACTATAATAGTATATAAATAATATGAAAATAACACAGGTTAATGAGTGCATATAATGTTTTTTTATGTAATGATAAACTCACCATTTATCAATTTGTTCATTTTAGTTTAGTAGTATGTATTGTATTTCCTGCCAATAAATCAAAATGTATTAATTTGAAAAAGCTACATCACACATACATTCATCATTAGTTTACCGTGGTAATAGTTTTCACAGAAAACAAAGACTGAATTTGCATTCTCCTATTAATTTAGAAAAGCATGTCGTTTTAAGCATTAGCTAAGCTAGTATGCCGGTATTGGGACATACAAATTTGGGATTCAGAAATACTCTTTTAAAGCTATATTAGAATCATAAAAATATTTAATCATGATTATTGATAATGCTGTCAGTTTATATATATTGTGTTCTTCTCAGCTTTCCAGACCCCCACAGGGATGCCATATGGCACGGTGAACCTGCTTAGGGGGGTGAACCCCACTGAGACCCCCGTCACCTGCACTGCTGGAGTGGGCACTTTCATCCTGGAGTTCTCCACCCTCAGCCGACTGACTGGCGACCCTGTGTTTGAGAATGTGGCTCGCAAAGCTCTCAGGGCCTTATGGAGAACACGCTCAGATATTGGCCTGGTAAAAGCTTTTTATCTGGGATCAAACTGTTTGTAGTACAGCCATGACGCCAGAGTAGTGCATATCTGAAATTCTTTGGTTTTAAAGGGATAGTTCACCCAAACATGAATATAGGAACCATCCACCAGGGCAGTCCGCCGAGATCAAAATTTTCACCAAGGGCCATTTTCCTGGTTGCATTCGCACCAGGAGTAGAAACTCTGAAGTGACGTAAGCCGGCTGACAGCGATGTCAGTTAAGCACGTCATTCAACAGTGTCAACAACTAGAGGATGACTTGATCAGAGCTGTGTTTTTGTTGTGTGTTTCGTGATAACGTGACATGTAGACGTATAAGTTGTGCAATCGAAAGAGCAAAAAAGAAGGGCTATTTGTGTGTGATGGAGGGATTCCCGCCGTTGTTTTGACTCCTTTACACATTTAATAAGCTCTTCACGAGTTCCCAGCTGGCATTGTATGCAGCCTACGCACACACAACAAGCACATTTACCTCAGCACACAGCATTGTTTTGGATGTTCGGTAAGTTCCATCTCAAAATAGGAACGCCAATCTGAACGCTAATCGGACCAGGACTACATTTTTTTTTTTTGGTCCGGACCAAATGAACCAAACAAACCGAACTACAAGTGTGAACGCACCCTAATGGTGCGGCACGATTCGTGCGAATGATTCAGTCCAGTAACGTTACTTTACTTAGGCCATTGAACTGAAACTCAGAACCGTGTGGATGTTAAGACACTGGATTTTAGTCCTTGCTAATCGCATACAAACATACAAAATGACTTATTTTCAATATAAAAAGTGATTGTGGACTGGATATTTTTTTACCTTTTATCGCAGTCTTGGGCATGTGAAAGATTGAGAGAGAGACCTTTGCGCACTTACCTTGATGCGTCTGAGAAAATCAAAATATGCATCTCAGCTCTCAGAACTACATGAAGTAAACAAAAACAAAGTAAGTGTATTTATGCACCTGCTGCCTTTTGATGGTGAGAAGTGTGGCCTATGTGTGAAATGCTTGTCTTTTCTTGATGATAAAGCCTTAAATAACCTTAAAATCCTTCAGTGATACAATTTTCCATTTTTTTCTGTAAAAAATCTACTCTGCATCAGATTTATGAACATAATCTATTATGAACCAAAATGCAAGTTTCTCATTGTGCGGCACCCATGGAGGTTGGTCATGCTGACAATGATGTCAATCATCTCTTCCGTAAAAAACAGATTGAACACAGAATACACGTTCTGGACCCTTGCGATGGCATAAAGGCAGGAACACACCAAGCTGACGGTCGGCCGTCAAGCTGTTTTTGTTCCTCGGCCGACTAAGTTTTCTCAGTGTGTTCTGCACTGTCGGCTGAAGTTGGTCCTCGTCAGCCTTTTTTCAACATGTCGAATCGGCGTCGGAGCTCGTTGTCCGTCAGGCCATCTGATGATTCTGATTGGCTGTTCAGCTACTGCCACCTGCTGGTACGGAAAGGCATTTCATCTTACGCAGGCGCAGAACGGACTTGCTACTTGGCCGTCGGCTGTTGAGCATCGGTTTGGTGTGTCAGGGCAACTTTGGACCCTGCCGACGTGAGCCAACCCTGCAGTCTGCTTTCGTCGCCACTAGTTCGTCAGCGTCGGCTTGGTGTGTTCCTGCCTTAACGTGTCAGCCCTGGAGTCACGCCTCTGGCAGGCTGAAGAAAGGGAGTTGTCTCCACGTTGGTGGAAAACCACACTTCACCATTTCTCCCAGTCCACCCAGATCCAGGATCCTCTGAATCCTCCTCACCTTCAGTGGAAGCTTGAGAGGATGATGAGGGTGCCACAACAAAATCAGGATCTGACTCTCCTGAGTCTGTGGTGTCAGAGGGAGAAGACAATACATCCTGCAGCTCGCTGGAGGGGTCAGGCTGCATAATCATTCCTAATACTTCGGTACAAGTCGAGCCCTTTCTCATGTTGCTGGCTGCTATTCTCACCATCAAATGACCAGCAGGATGGCATGAAAGTGTTTAAATCCACTTACCTTGTTTTTGTTTAGTCTGTACTTCTCACCATCAAAAGGCAGCAGGTGCATAAATACACTTACTTTGTTTTTGTTTACTCCATGTAGTTTTGAGAGCTGAGGTGCATATTTTAATTTTCTCAGATACATCACGGTAAGTTGGCGTAAGGTCTCTCTCTCACACACACACACACACTATAATATGCTGTTATGCTCCATATAACTCCATATAAAAGCCAGAAACGAACCTTTTTGTTTTGCACAGGCCTATCTAAACGGTTAATGGTGCCACCTGGTGATCAACAGTAAAAATTACAAATTTTACCTCTTCCCAACAGGGAAAACCATCAACAATCAAAATGCATGATTATATGGTATCATGGCTTTGCAATCAAAAAGTGTCGTTATAATCGTAGTCAATGGGGCAAAAATAGCCACGAACAGTAAATGAGGGAGAAAAAATTAAAATCTGATGCTGCACAAACTAACAATGCATCTAAGCCAATGTTGTTACTAATCTTTGACATGCACAAGATAAAAGGTAAGGTGATAAAAGGTAAAAAAATATCGAGTCCACAATCACTTTTTATATTGAAAATAAGTCATTTTGTGTTTTTTTTCCCCAAATCAATGACATCATTTATAAACTTGGCAATTAAAGAGTAAAAATCCTGAATTTTTTAAAAACATTTAGTAGTTTTGATCAGGACTGAGGTTGATTTATGCAAAAAAAAATTGAAAAAAATATTTATCTGATACATTTTTACAGCAGTTTAATTTAGTTTGTTTTCATCCCGAACATAACGAAAGGGTAGTAAATTTGCCCACAGTGTATTTTTGAGGTTTTGAAATTTTTTAAAGCATTTTCCCAAAATATGTATCAAAATAAGGTTTGTCACCAAAAGTCATTCCATTTGCTGAAATGCAGAGAAAGTTGTGGCCAAATTAAGACTCAAAAACACCCCATAGTGGATGAAAACATCCCCAACAACACATAAGGGTTAAGCATCAACATAGTGGTACCCATTCAATGGGATTAAATCTTTCTTTGTATTTATCTGAAGAAAGAAGGTCATATACATTGGGGATGGTATGAGGGTGAGTAAATGATGATAGAATTTTCATTTTGGGGTGAACTATCCCTTTAACTCTACATTATACAATATTAACAGAATGCAGTATTACCTAGTAAATTTACATTTACTTAATACTACAATATATGAATGTAATGCATCATGAATGACCTGCCCATGCCCAGCAGTCCTACTGACCGCACTTAGTAGTAGCTAAACCACCCAGAAATGTCTCTTCTGAAATGCTTTGACCAAATGCCTCTAATAACGTTAATATTTATGTTTTAGCTGCTGCTTTCTTACCAACGTGTTAATCGCTTTAGCAGCAATTACTAGGACAGGGCTGATTAAAAAGGCAAAAACTATGTTTATGTTGTTTCTCCGTGTGATTCAAATTGTGTTGTATGCAACCAATTATCCGTTGTTATCCCAATCCCTGTTTTCTTTATTGGGATTAAATATTCTATAGAACCATAAATCTGATTTAAATGAGCACTTAGCATTTTGCATAGCTCAACATATTTGCAAGCTGATTACAAAAGGTCATATACATTTTTATTTATCTTTTTTAATTTCATTTTTAATCATTTAACTGATAATGTTAGCAATTGTTTTTGCACCAAAAATGCTCATTTAAAACAGCATTTTTTTAATTATTTTTTTTATTTTTATTTTTTTGGTAACCCTCTCTCTGACCCTGAGAATTAAGTGGGGCTTTAGGACCACAACGTAATCCCTCTTTGCATGTGAAATGAGTAGCAATCACATGTGAAAACATATATATATATATATATATATGACTCTGGGGTTCCTACACAGTATGGAATTTGATTTTAGTCATTTCCAGGTCTGGATAAGAAAAATATTTCCAGACTATTGCCCCATTCTTTTTTCTAAAATATGAAATTGAGATATTCTAAAAATAAATGTATCATACAATACGAGTGTTTTTCAGGACATTTGACCAATCAGTCAGTGCAGCTAAATGTTTATCGATTGTTCAATGTAAAATAATGCTGTTTGTCTTGAGCATTTTAAAGAGTCCCACCCTATTATGCTATTTTAAAGGTTCCTAACAGGTTCCTTTGGAGGTCTCTTAGGCTTGCATGCATCCAAGGGCAAAAAGCATTTCATTTTTTTCAAAATATACATTGCAGCATCACCGCTTTTCTCATAGTCTGAAACAATTTCTCCTTTCTGAGAGCTTCCTCTGCTCTGATTGGTCAGATGATCTAGTCTTTTGTGGTCGACTGCTTACAGTGCATGTCGGAAATAAAATGGCCATTACCATATGGTCTGTATAAATATGGTCTGTAAAATTTATAGAGAAGTCTGGGAAAATATGGATTTTTGAAATGGAAATGGTGTGCTGTGACTCCTTTACTGGCTCCAGCATTCAGTGTTTTTGTTAACATTATCACATAACTCTCATTTTTGTCAGGTGGGCAACCATATAGATGTCATAACTTCTAAGTGGGTGGCTCAGGACGCAGGGATCGGGGCGGGAGTGGACTCATACTTCGAGTATCTCGTTAAGGGGGCCATCCTGCTGCAAGATGAGGAGCTGCTGGCAATGTTTCACGGTAAACATTGACTTATTACATTTAGTCATTTAGCAGACGCTTTTCTCCAAAGCGACTTACAAATGAGAATAGCAGAAGCAATCAAATCAACATGAGTACAACAGTATGCGAGTGCCGCGTCAAGTCACAGTTTCGTGAGCAAAGTGCTCGTAGCAAGGGATTTTTGTTGTTGTTTTTTTTATAGATACAAGTAGATGGAGAAAGAATAGAAATCTGGGGGGAAAAAAGTAAAATATAAATAAAAAGTTAGTGCTAATATCACTTGGTCATAATATATATTACACAAGCATTGTACACTGTACAATGGAGAATGTTTTACAAGGAAATACTATTTCAGCGAACTTTTTCATGTTTAATTCAATGTGTTTCTTTGTAATTATTAGTGAAGTTAAAGTAAATCCTACACTAATATTAGCTAATCATAACACCAACTAATTTCCAGTAATTGCTGTTTATTTTTCCTTATCTTGCTTATGTGAAAGCATTATCAACTTTCAAATGTGTGTTGCAGAATTTGATAAGTCCATAAAGAACTACACTAAGTTTGATGATTGGTATCTGTGGGTGCAGATGCATAAAGGAACAGTATCAATGCCTGTGTTTCAGTCTCTGGAGGCGTTCTGGCCTGGACTGCAGGTGAGAAAGCAGATACACTAGTCCAATATGTCACAAGACAATGGGAAAACACCATTTTCAATATATTTGCATCTGAGAGAAGATTGCTGTGGCGCCTAATAATGTACATGTGTTTATTTAATTTCAGAGTTTGATAGGTGATATTTCCAGTGCCACAAAGACCTTCCATAACTACTACAGTGTATGGCGTCAGTTTGGAGGCCTCCCAGAGTTCTACAGCATTCCTCAAGGTTACACAGTGGACAAACGAGAGGGCTACCCTCTGCGGCCAGGTATCTATAAAACACACCGCACAAGGGAGCAATGCATACATGTAAAGTCTTCAAATCATAGATTAGTTGTCTTTTAAAGCATTAAAACGCATTCTGGTCATTTTTCACCCTAAAGACATCCCTGAATTTTTATTAAAAACATGTAGGTTTTGGTATGGGAAACTAAACTTTGAAAATGTGTCATGAAGACTAACAAAATACATCATTTAAATGTGTAAAAAAACCTAAAAATTAAAATAAAATACATATGTATTTATTTAATTAATTTATTTTTTAGAGTTATGTAAAGTGATATAACCATTTAAAAATGTATATATAATGCTTTTCGCATTCTGGGTCAGTTTTGACCCAGATATCAACTGTGGCTTTAGACTTGATTTTATGCCGTTTTTGAGTTGTGTTTTTTTTTTTTTTTGGCCTTGTTTACACCTGATATATTCAGATCACATGTGGATGACACTAAATACAGGTGTGAACAGGGTCTAAAATGTTTTGAGCTCGTCCACTTTTGACCACTTCCAGAGGTAGTATAAAACGCATTCAACTGGATTGCTTTCATAGTGTAAACGCTCATGTGGTCGAATGTGTTCGAACAGCCACAAAAGACCGCCTACTCTCCGCCTACTGACCTAACGCGTAAACATTATGGGAAGTGAGAAGTCGTGGGTGGTGAGAAGTCGATATTTCACTCTGCTGACACTTGTTGATAAATTATTGCAGAATTAAAATTTGATAATGTTTATGTAAGTAAAATAAATATATTTTATACATAAACATTCTAAAGTAATATTTACACTACTGTTTAAATGTGTGGGGAGTTTTAATATTCTTGAAAAAAGTCTCTTATGCTCACCAAGGCTGCATTTATTTGATCAAAATAAAGTAAAAACAGTAATATTGTGAAATAGTATTACCGTTTAAAATAACTGTTTTCTATTTGAATGTATTTTAAAATGTCATTTATTCCTGTGATCAAATCTGAATTTTCAGCATCATTACTCCAGTCTTCAGAGTCACATGATCCTTCAGAAATCATTCTGAAATCATGATTTGACACTTAAGAAACGTTTCTTATTATTATCAGTGTTGAAAACGTTTTTTCTGCTTCATATTTTTGTGGAAACCCTGATCCATTTTTTAGGATCCTGTGATGAATAAAAAGCTAACAGAAAGAACGGCATCAATTTAAAAAAACAAATTGTAACATAATAAATGTTTTTACTGTTACTGATCAATTTAATGCATGAATGCTGAATAAAAGTTAATTTCTTTCAGGGAAAAAAAAAAAAAACTTGTGAGAACAGTAGTGCATGTTGTTTTGATCTTGTTTTGTTCGAGAAAGAATATGTTGGTTTCATTAATTTGGACTGTTTTGTGCTGTCATGAGTTATAAATTCAAGGAATATGAATAAATCAGTTGATTTCAATGGAATTAATACTGGTAATTCTCATATAGCAATATATTAAAATAAAATTTCTCATAAATACTGATCAGATTAATGGTTTTGCTATAGTTCAACATAGACCTGGAATGCGTTATAAAGTTTAAGACTGTTTTGAGGCTGGAATACACTACACAACTTTTTCCCAGATTTTTGCCGATTTACTGTCTGGATGAGTTGGCGCTAGTTGCCAGTCTGCAGATTTGAGTTGACATTTCATAGAAAATCATGTAGTTTACGAAAAGGCACAGACTGCAAATAATTTTTTTATTTTTAGCTTCAGACTATTGATTCCATCCAGTCGTCAGAGATCAAACATGTTTAATATTTTGAGCTGATTTTAGAACATGCATCGTTCTCATTTGTCATGCGTCTTCTCAACGAAGCGTGTGTTTGTTTTGTTCAGAAGTCTGGTAGTGTGTGATCCTCAATCTTTTAGTGTATGATGCCCAGTTTTTCTCTTCCTTTGGAGGTCTCAAGCCTAAGAGACCTCCAAAGGAACCTGTTAGGAACCTTTAAAATAGCATAATAGGGAGGGACTCTTTAAAATGCTCAAGCCAAACAGCATTATTTTACATTGAACAATGGCTAAACATTTAGCTGCACTGACTGATTGGTCAAAATGCCCTGAAAAACACTTTGCTTGCAAGATTTTTTTTTTTTTTTTTTAGAATATCTCAAAGTCAGCAAGTGTATGATGCCTAGTGTTTTACAGTCTGTTCAAATTTTAAAAGTCATGTAGAGTATTCCAACCTTTAGCAACCGCTGAGAACACTTTAGCAATGGCTTTGCAAATAACGAGCATGTTGGCAGCAAGTTTTGCACATTTTGCTGTAAAATCTGTATTGATTAATTTATATGAATAAATGAAATTGAAGTAACCAATTTTGTCGTACAGAGTTGATCGAGAGCGCCATGTATCTGTACAAGGCCACCGGTGACCCAACATTCATGCAGCTTGGCCGGGATGCAGTCGAGTCGATTGACAAAATCAGCCGGGTGAAGTGTGGTTTTGCCACAGTGAGTGTCTCAAAATGAGTCTCAAAGTTTGATCAATATTGAGACAGTCTCTAAACATACTCATCTTTTTATTTCTGCCAAAGGTGAAGGACGTAAGGGACCACAAGTTGGACAACCGCATGGAGTCCTTCTTCCTGGCCGAGACCATTAAATACCTCTACCTCCTCTTCGATCCTGAAAATTTCCTTCATAACACGGGCACTGAGTTTGAGCTTGGTGGCCTGCAGGGGGACTGCGTACTCAACGCGGGGGGTTACATATTTAACACGGAGGCTCACCCGCTTGACCCCGCCGCACTCCACTGCTGCAGTCGATACCAGGACGAGCACAGAGAACTACAGGACATACTACTCAGCTTCTCACAACCACTCAGGCCTCCCACGGACCAATCAGAGGAGACGTCAGGGGACCAGAGTGCCGGCGGCTCCTCAGAGAGCATTGCACTGAAGCCAGGAGAGAGACGAAAACCTCCTGTGCTCTCCTGCCCTGTGCAGCCGTTCAGTGCCAAACTGGCTGTCATGGGTCAAGTGTTCTCGGACAACTCTTGAACAGACTTTCTCACTGCAAACAATGTGTAAAAATGTAGATTATGTTTGTAATTTAACTTTGGAGAGATTAAATGTTTTCTAAAAATGTGTGGATTTTTTTCCACCCTTTTTATTAAAAAGTTTTAGACGACAAAAGTGTTGGTGTTCATTACAATTATTATTTTAATAATTCAATTTCAGGAAGTTTTTATCAAAGCATTTTTATTTTGGATTCGTGTCTTCCCCAACCCCCCAAAAACTAAAAAAATTAATTTCTTGGAGGCAAGTGTTTTACAAATACTGCACATATCCCTTCATTCATTCAATCATACAATATGGGGAATAAAAATGATCCGCTTAATAGGCCACACAGCACCAAACACTGCTGCTTAACTGAGATTTTAATACTAATGCTTCTGTGTCATGCTAATCAGTCTGGCGTCAAGTCTAAAAAGCGTATTTTCTATTCACGTGAGAAAGCAAATGAGAGCCAGAGAGCAAAAGTTTATAATGAATATGCCCTCCACCTCTTGCCCATTTTATATGCCAGCACAAACTGAGAATGGCACGACTGTAGCTTTGGACAAAGCCTCTATTCTTTTAGGATGAGATTAGTAGATTCATTGCTGATTTAACTTCTTTTGAGGCAAATAAACGAATTGACCTGGGTTATTAGCAATTTCACAGTACACATTATCTTAGCAGCTGTAATGCCTCAGGTATTTCCAGTAGATTATGGTTATGAGAGTTATTCAGCTGCACGTTCGACTTGTGATTCCTTGGTCGCAGGTTAAGTGATTCAGCTTTGTGCAAGGCAAGATTTGGGTGTATTTGCACATATTCTACCATTCAAAAGTTTGGGGTCGGTAAGATTTTTAATGTTTTTGAAAGAGGTCTCTTAGGTTCAAGGCTGCATTTTAAAATGTAATTTGTGATCATTACTCCAGTCTTCAGTGTCACATGATTCTTCAGAAATCATTCCAATATGATGATTTGATGCTCAAGAAACATTTCTGTTTCTTGAGGATTCACTGATGAATAGAAAGTTCAAAAGAACAGCATTTATTTGAAATAGAAATCTTTTGTAACATTATGTTTTTACTGTTTCTTTTGATCAATTTAATGCATCCTTGCTCACTAAGGCCCTGTGTACACCTGGAATTAAGATGCATTTTGGTTGATCGGATCACAAGTGGACGACGCTAAATACAGGTGTAGGGTCTAAAACGTTTTAAGCTTGTCCATTTTTGACCACTTAAAAAGGTAGTCGAAGGCCCTGTTTACACCTGGTATTAAGGGTGTTTTCACAGCTATGGATCGTTTGTTTTGTTCCGAAACAGGGACTAAATTTGTTACAATGTTGCATTTTCTTCTTGGTTCGGTTCGCTTTCACATGGCAACATTTCAAAGTGTACCAAAATGCGTTTATGCAAGTCACATGCGAGCACACCTGTCCTCTTATTGGTCAGAGTTTTCTTAGCATCATCGATCAAAATAATGATTGAGAAGTTCGCTCCATGAGCTTATTGTGGCTTTATTTGTAACTGTCGAGACACACGCGAACACTATATGAATGTAGCCATCATTCCCGCTGTTAAATTATATCAAGTCAAGTCACCTTTATTTATATAGCGCTTTTTACAATGTAGATTGTGTTAAAGCAGCTTTACAGTGATAACTGGTACATTATTTTGGCTGCACAGCGCCTCTTAAAGAATAGTGTCAATGCAGGCAGATCAAAGCACTTGTCAAGTGTCCCCAACTAAGCAAGCCAAAGGCGACAGCAGCAAGGAACCCAAACTCCAACAGGTGACATCAGGTGGCAAACAGGTGTTAAAATGGAGAAGAAGAAAAACCTTGGGAGAAACCAGGCTTAGTCGAATATTACATTCAATATGAATGTAATATTCATTAATATGAATATTACATTCATATTAATGCTGCAGCAAATTCAAACGGACTCTCTCTGGATCTCCCAGCGCTGTCTGGTCGGCTGTGTCTGTGTGTCGAGACTATATTGAATGTTATAATAAAGCAGCGCGGGAATCAAGGCATCGTCGGGACATCATTCTCGCATGGAGAAGTAAAATTACACAACATTTAAGATGAAGAGTTATTTACCATAGTTGAAAACCAAAGAGCGCCTTTGGTTTTCAACTATGGTAAATAATGTGCTCACTCACAGAATTAGACAATACTGCTTTTTATATAACACAATTCCCATTACGAATTATGATATCGTTTGGTTCGTTGGTCCGTTGGGTTAGATTGCTTTCACATCATGATGTTTTATTAATAAAATTCGGGAGGAGCGCTTTCAAATGATCCTTTCAATCATCACGTCATTCCAACCAGCTGTCAGCAATCAGTAATCAACATGTCTACCCAATCTGCATAAGTGGAGGACATTATAAATACGCAGTCGACTCACCCATGTTCCTCGACAGTTTTTCAGCATCCCTCCACCACCCCATCTCCTCACACTCGCCCGGTTATCTTCCTAACCAAATTTCACACTCATCTAGTTATCTTCCTAAACCAGAATAGGAGGGAGTACACTGGGTTTGGGCCAAATACCGAGCTCAGAGCCCTCTCCTTGGACAGCACGCTAAATACGCATACTACTTATTTGTAAGTGTGAATCAAGCGAACCACTCCAGAGTTCGTTTGAAAGCGTACCAAGACTACCTCTTTAAGGAGGTCTAGGTACGCTTGTTTGGTCCGTTTTTGGTGCGCACCCGAGTGCGATTGCTGCATTCACACCTGCCCAAACGAACCGCACCAAAGGGGATAACGAACTCTAGTGCGATTCAACCAAACTAAATGAGGCAGGTGTGAAAGCACCCTAAGATGCGTTTTGGTCGATCAAGAGTAGATATTTTACTCTTTTGTCCACTTTCAACCACATCGGTCCTGATTTCTTTGAGGGGAGGATCTATGGGTGGGTAAATGTATGAGTTTTCAACTGGATTGCTTTCGCAGTGTAAACGCTCATGTGGTCGAATGTGTTCGAACAGCCACAAAAGACCACCTACTCTCCACCTACTGAACTAATGCGCAAACATTATGGGAAACACGCTAGCCAAACGGAATTTGAACTTTGTCGGCGGAAGACCCAAGTTTGGTTTGAAGATGAAAAATGTACCAAGCACAATGTTCTCTCACCATTCCTGATTTCACAAGTTCACACTTACAAATGTTGAGGAATGTAGGTAAGTCGACTGTGTATATAAATATATATATATATAAAGGCTTCCTCTCATGCTGATAGGATAGACGCGTTAATTACTGATGACAGGTTGATTGTCCATTAAATCGAAAGATCTGAAAAAAACCCATACATTTACCCGGCCATAGACCCTCCCCTCGAAGAAATCAGGACAGAAGTGGTTGAAAGTAGACAAAATGAGACAGATTAAAACACCAGGTGTAAACGAGTATGTTTCCCTCATCCACTTGTGATCTGATCGACCAAAACACATCTTGATACCAGGTGTAAACAGTAAAAAAAACAAAAAAACATTTGAATGGTAATATGTATGGCAAGACTAGGTTTAATTCATTAACAATATTTAAATGTTATTAACAAAGATGAATTACAATGAACAATAGTATATTTATAAATTAACATTGACCTATATTAATAATAAGACTGTTCACTGTTAGTGATACTTAATTGAACCTTATTGTAAACTGTTACCTATATTGAATTCAGTGCATTTATAGTCAGTGTGCATAATCAAAATATCTGTTCTGGGGAAACTGTAGGCCTGTAGACTCATGTGTTTTCCAAAGAGAGATCTTGATTTCAAACTCCATCTCCTGCTGTCCACCTCCATCACCCTCTTGGCTAGTTTTGCTGAAACTGTGCGACCACATAGGAGCCGATGTGATTGGAGAAACGCCAGAGAACTTTCCGTTACACTTAAGAATGCCCTTCCTCTTCCTCCCGATATCTGTCGCAATTCTTTCCACATCTTCGCTAGGGTCTGCCTTACTGTCTCCAGCAGACCCAGACCTGTCTGTGTGCTCAGAGAGACATGTGTATTCAACCTGATTGTAGAGCTTCTTCAGGATGCCCTTCTTTGGCAGTTTCATGGACTGGTTGTGGGAAGAAGGTTCAAGAGGCGACAGCAGAATAGAGCTGCTGTTTGGGCTGAAAGTTCTTTCCTTATGTTTCTTTCTCGGTAGGGTAGAGGCACGTGGTTTACTCTCTGTAACTCCTGAGAATAAAGTATCTGGGAAGTTGGGACAGTTTAGGTTTAGCCACCAGTGGTTAGCGATGTCTTCCACAGTGGCTCTGTCCTCTACTTTTACTGTGAGCATCCATCCAATCAATGAACAGGCCCCTATAAGAAGAACTGAAAGAGTCATGGTAAATTCCCACTCATGATGGTGGGCAGATATGTGGATGTGTATAAATCTCACCTGATGAGATATCAGGGGTCTTGTATCGTCCCTGGCAGATCTGCTCTTTAAGGATGCTGTAACTTGTGCCATCAAAAGGCATGGAGCCATAAACCAGAGCATATAGCAGCACACCAAGAGACCAACAGTCCACCTGGGACATAAAAAAGAATATGTCATGCAGAATAGTTTATGACGTGTTTACTATACAAACTGTGGGATTTAAAGTATTAAATGCCCTTGTGAAAAAGAAGTGTACTTAATGTGCACTTGTAGTGTACTTCGAATATTATATTTTTGAAAACTGTACTTGCAGATAATACAGTATAATATTACTGAAATGAAAGGTCACTTAAGTGTACTTTAGGAGAGTATACTTCTTATGACTGTTTCTTAACACACTTAAGTAGACTTTTAAAAAGTGCACTAATGTCAAATTTTACTTTAAAGTACATTTTAAATCATTGTTTTAATAATCTTTTGTTGTGTTTTAAAGAAGTATACTTATTTTGAGGTGTTTACTAACAAATTAAAGCCCATGTAAAGTATATATATTAAATCTGTAATTACAAATATATAATATAGCTGCAAGCAGCAATTATCAGGGTTCAAGTGCTTTAAGGTCTTTAAGCAGATGCATAAAAAGGTATTATGTTTTAATTAGCAAGCCTGTAACCATTTAGATCATGGATGGAAAAGACCATTTACAGCCAATACAGGCAATTTACCATATAGGAAATATGTTTTTTTAAAGATTTTTAACAGTTATCAAGGTTGAGCCAAAAACTTATGACTAGCTCACCAAAGTTGGTTTTTGAAATAATCTCCAATATTTAACAAACTATTTGATGGGAAGCGGCGGTCCTAGAGGCAAAGTTGCTCTGAATATGGAGTTCTACCATGTGGTATGAATGTCATGGCCGTGTGCTAAAATTGCGCGATTCACAATCCTTTACACACGTGAAAAATTGGCCGATTTCTTTTGAATTTCGCACAGGCCTCTAGGGCTGTAAGTCAAACAGGCCCAGCGGGTTTGGTTCCGATCTGCCTCCGTTAACCTTGTCTGAAAGTTGCTCAAACTTCGTTGGCCGATGGCAGACATGCCTTTTGAGATATATCATAGACAATTATGGCACCTTGAACAAAGACACTGCATGTCAATTTTCAAGTCAATCTGACTAACAGTGAAGTAGTTATAGCCATTTTCATGTTTTTTTTCCACCCTTTTTTGCTCTGTCCTTTTTCACGTGATCACATAATGAGCTCTTATACAGGTGCTGGTCATATAATTAGAATATCATCAAAAAGTTGATTTATTTCACTAATTCCATTCAAAAAGTGAAACTTGTATATTATATTCATTCATTACACACAGACTGATATATTTCAAATGTTTATTCACAAAGAGTGGACTGCAGGTGGAGTCAGTGCTTCAAGAACCACTACGCACAGACGTATGCAAGACATGGGTTTCAGCTGTCGCATTCCTTGAACTCTTGAACAACAGACAGCGTCAGAAGCGTCTCGCCTGGGCTAAAGATAAAAAGGACTGGACTGCTGCTGAGTGGTCCAAAGTTATGTTCTCTGATAAAAATAAGTTTTTTTTCCTTTGGAAATCAGGGTACCAGAGTCTGGAGGAAGAGAGGAGAGGCACACAATCCACGTTGCTTGAGGTCCAGTGTAAAGTTTCCACAGTCAGTGATGGTTTGGGGTGCCATGTCATCTGCTGGTGTTGGTCCACTGTGTTTTCTGAGGTCCAAGGTCAACGCAGCCATATACTAGGAAGTTTTAGAGCACTTCATGCTTCCTGCTGCTGACCAACTTTATGGAGATGCAGATTTCATTTTCCAACAGGACTTGGAACCTGCACACAGTGCCAAAGCTACCAGTACCTGGTTTAAGGACCATGGTATCCCTGTTCTTAATTGGCCAGAAAATTCGCCTGACCTTAACCCCATAGAAAATCTATGGGGTATTGTGAAGAGGAAGATGCAATATGCCAGACCCAACAATGCAGAAGAGCTGAAGGCCACTATCAGAGCAACCTGGGCTCTTATAACACCTGAGCAGTGCCACAGACTGATCGATTCCATGCCACGCCACATTGCTGCAGTAATTCAGGCAAAAGGAGCCCCAACTAAGTATTGAGTGCTGTACATGCTCATACTTTTCATGTTCATACTTTTCAGTTGGCCAAGATTTCTAAAAATCCTTTCTTTGTATTGGTCTAAAGTAATATTCTAATTTTCTGAGATACTGAATTTGAGATTTTCCTTAGTTGTCAGTTGTAATCATCAAAATTAAAAGAAATAAACATTTGAAATATATCAGTCTGTGTGTAATGAATGAATATAATATACAAGTTTCACTTTTTGAATGGAATTAGTGAAATAAATCAACTTTTTGATGATATTCTAATTATATGACCAGCACCTGTATATGTGTGCCAAATTTGGTGAAAATATCTAATTCCATTTACAAGTTATAGCCATTTTAATAAAAGTGGCTCCACCCACTTCAAACGTTTTGGCGGCCCTTAGGGACTGTGAAACGAAATTTCAACTTTTTTATAATTATTGACAATCAGACTCTAAAGAATCTTGCTGCACTGGTTTGGTTCAGATCGGTCGAAAAACCTAGGACTAGTTTGCAATAGTAGGTTTTTCAAAAAATCCAAAATACCCAAACATTTCAACAATCAAATTTGATGCATCTTATACATCTTCTGCCAAGGATTTGAATGATATAAGATACCTGAGTCTACGTCTAATGGTATAGAAGTTATGAGCAATTTCGTAGTTTTCACCGCTGTAGCGCCCCCGTCAGGCCGATCGGGGCGAGCCTTGGTGACGTTATAGCTGGTTTGAGTACTACCAGCTCTCAAAGTTTCAAGTCTCTACTACTTACAGTTTGGTCTGCCTGATCACTTTTAAGGGAGAATGCTGATCCTTAAAAATTTTAACAATTACAATAGGGTTTCAGTGCTACGTGCTTGAACTCCTAATAAATACATGATGTATAATATATTCCAATAGAAATTACGTTATTGACATAATATACAGTATATTGTAGTTTACCATAAATGCTTGTCAGTACATTCTGCAATACACTTTAACCATAATTCATAGACAATAGAAGTAATTATGAAATTACATATAAAGATGTACTTAAGTCCTACTTGGGTCAAAAAACATTTTCATTTAACTGCAATTAACATGCAATTTAGAGTCTGAAAACATTACATTATATTCTTTGAGAATATTATTTCCGTAACAAGTACTCCTTTCAAAAGTATGCTAAAGTGAACTTCTTTTCACAAGGGTGATCAATCAGAAAAATTGGTGAGACTGATTGACACCTCAGGGCCGTGGTATGGAAGTCCGCTGACAATCTCTGGTGAAGCATATAGGGGGCTCCCGCAGAAAGTGTCCAGACATCGGCCTCTCATGTAGCGGTTGGACAAGCCAAAGTCAGCTAACTACAACAAGCAGAGCAATTATAGATAAATCAATTCTGTATTAAAATGGGTAACCTACTTCTATTCATTTAATAGAATCTATTTCTGATTCACATAGGGTGGATAAAAATAGCAGAAGACCAATTATAAATGCAGTTGCAGAGATGAATCATATTACACTGGCTGTCAAACACTTAAAAACGCTTGATATAAAGGGTTATGCTAAATTGCTTGAAATTAGATAAATATAAATTGTGCTTACATATGAAATGAAACATCTGTTACTCTTAAAAACTGTTCATGACAACTATATAATGAATAATGAATAATAAATAAAAGTCATCTTTCATCATATTTCCTACATCCAGTTAGCATATGGAGACAAAGGATGCCTTCAAACCTGTCTGTTACTAACTATGTATGAAGCATGGTGAGGTTAAGCAGCTATTTTGCAAGAGTCATCTGATCCAGTGATTGCTCTATACGGTTTGTAATGACCAAGGAATGAAGCTGTTCTATTGTGCAAAATAATGTTCCCATATTCCAGGATGATTATGCTCCTATACACAGTGCTAAAGTAATTGCAGAGTGATTTCATAACCAGGATGAAGTCAAATGCATTCCATGGCCACCAGATCTGCACATCCTTAAACCTTCATGGGGATGTTTGGGGTTCAAAATGAGAAGTCTATTAATACTTCATCATCCCTTATAAAAAAAAGCCAAAAAAAGAATCAATGTCCCATAAAACAAATTTCAGGGCATGTTTGACAGATTCCAGGAAGAAAATTAAGCTCATTAAGGGTGATCCTACCTGATCCTATATTAGGGTCTTTATGTCATATAGTGTTTCCACCATATTTATTATTTCAAAAATTCCAGTTTCACAAACAAGGTTTAAGCTAGTCCTAGACTAAAATGTGTGTTTGAGCTGTTTAAACTGAAAGCAACTTGTACTGACATCTTATAATATGTCAGTGTCATTGTTTTGTCTCAAGATGCACACCAGTAATGTTTTTTTTAAAAGCTACTTAAATGTCCTAATTGAACTAAGGCCTAATCCTGGCTTAGGCTAAAGGCTGATTTATACTTTTGCGTCAGACCTACACCAGAGCCTCTGCGCCGTAGGCCATGCGTCTGTTTTCATTTATACTTCTGCGTCGTTGTCCGCGTCGACGTGCATGCAGACCACTAGTAGGCAGTGTCCGCAGTCATGCTGAGTATCAAGGCAAAAGCCGAAGAAGAAGCAGCTTGTCATGTATGTTGTCAGAGAAACTTACAAATAGAAACGGCAGAGAAGCGGCAAATAGGTAATGACTTTTGTTGCAATTTGACTGCATTTGTCCCCTGAAAGAGCATTTTTCATTCCTATGGAAGTTGAAAACGCTCTTCTCCTATTGCTCCGTGCCAGTTTTTGACCCGTGGGACTTGGTTCTAGCAGGCAAATCACAGCGCTTGCGGTCCGTGTAGAATTGATGCGTTGTTACATTTTTGAAGAGGTGCACATCAGGCTACATCGTAGGCTACGCGTGGTACAAACAGCCTACGCTGTAGCTACGGCATACGCTCGACGCAGAAGTATAAATCAGCCTTAAGCCCTGTAAAAACCAGGCCTGTGCGCATTAAGTTTGAATTGCTTGTCCCAAAGGATCCATTCGTTTATGTAATGTGATGGTAACATGAATGAAAAATGAAAGGCAGCGGCTAGATGCTATTTACACTAAGTGACAATAGCAGCATTTTCTTAGCGATATGCTATTTACACTAGGTGAAAATAGTGATATATTCTATTTACACCATGTAAAGGTGTCATTTCTTTGCAATAAGAGTAAATAGCATTTAAATGTTATCTATACTGTATATTGGCAGATACTATTTGCACCTCGGTATTTTTGTACATTAACAGAATGCAATAATATCATAGAGTGTAAATGATTATATTTATGAAAATTATTAAATGGATGCTGCCTTACTGGGAGAATAAAAACCCTCCCTACACCTTCCCCTAACCCTACCCAATAAACACTTTTAATATTATTAAACACTCGTTTGCAGTTTATTTAAACTTTTAGAACATTGTTTTCATTTTTAATTAAAAATAAATGTGAGCTCGGCAAAAGGCGGATTCGAACCCGCGTCGATCACGTTAAAAGCCAGGTCTGCGAGCCTTTTTAAAACTTGAGTGGCCCAACCAGACATAAGTTGGCGGAGCTAGTGTAAATAGTGATTGCCAACAAGGGACGCTATTTGCACTTAGTGTAAATAGACACTCCTAAAAATATAAAGGCATGAAACATAACGTCAGTTCTTTAGTAATTAGTTTGGGTTTAAATTGTTTACCTTCACATTTAAGTCCTTGTCCAGAAGTATATTCTCCAGTTTTAGGTCACGATGAACCACACCATTCTGAGGGATAACAAGAGATTTCTTAAATTTTTTTAAAATAAATGTAAAAATATAATATTTACACATTTTTGGTCAAATGTAATGTGTTTACAGTGCAGTTCTTAATATTGAAAAACCTGTGATTTCAAGGGTGATTTTAATGTAGTGGTTGCATTGAGATATAAATACTAAATGTAAATACAAACATACAATATACTATATATTATACTATAGACCTTATTCACCAGAGAAACAAGTGCGCCGCCATCTTTAGAATATTGTCTTTGAACTTCCGTTTTTGCGGTAGCCCTGTATATTTCTATGGCATCGCTGTTGAAGAATAATTAGCTGGTGAAGTGGATTTACCTGTTTTAGAGTTAATGAAAGTTGTCATGAGCATTGTTATGTTTAAAGCAGATGTCTTAACAAATGTCAGTAGACCGGGAAGATTTTAAAACGAGCATTTCATTCATAAATATGTAAGATCGCTGTGGAAATACAAACCGGAAGTCAAAAGACAACGAGCGCAGTGCTGAAAAGGGGCGGAGCTACATAAGGTCTATAGATATAAATATATAAATACTGAATGTTTTTAAAACTGCTGAGGCAAAGCCTGTTTGCTTGGAATTTTATTTAGTTTTGCTTGAAGTGTTATTTAGTTTTGTAATATTACTAAGATTGCCAAATAAACAGGGTGTATTTAGGAGAAATAAAAGATTAACCAGTGCAGTTACTGATAAAAAAAATTATCGACTTAACGGAACTGAACATCGATATATAGCTTGAATATTGTTTATTATTAAAAGATTTTACATTCAGGTACATAAACATTGGTAAAACGTTGACTGTGCACATTTGATAAATTTAGTAGCAGTTTTGTAGGTGAAATACATGTCATGAAACTCTTCTAAGCAGCTGATTGGTTCTCCTAAAGCCGGCTACATGGCCAATCGATATGTTTGTTTGCTGTATCTATGTAACCTATTTATTTCGGTCCCGAACTGGCTCAACTCTCCTAGCCCCCCTCCATCCCCAGCACCACCTGCCTAGATCTGCTAGGTTGTTCTCCTTACTTTCCTTGCAGCAGCTCATGCCAGCAGCAGCAGCAGATCTAGTCCGCCAAGACAAGGCCGATATACATTCTATTCTTATCAATAAAATGCTGTTTAAATCTATTCCGAGAGTTGTCATGATTAAAATGGCTATTCAAGAAAAACTGCTCATATGTAGAATGAATGCCATGAGATTTTAAGAGCAGAAATGTGTTTACTTTATGGCAGTAATGCACAGCAGAGGTGATCTGCCTGAAGAAGTGTCTGGCCTCTTCTTCTGACAGTCTCTGTTTCTCCTGAATGTACTCATAAAGCTCTCCTCCACTCGCATACTCCATCACCATCACAATCCTCTCTCTGCTCTCAAACACTGAAAACAAATCCACACATAAAACACATTTCATTAATCATTTGGTGGGCTAATAGAAAGAGAGAGTATCTTAATCTCTCTGAAACAGCATTTGGCATTAGGATATGTGACAAACATAATCATAGTGTGAGACTGTTGTGTTTTACCCTCATATAGACGGATGATATTTGGGTGCGTAAGAGAGGCGGTGATTTCAATTTCTCTCTGGATGTGAGCCCTATCCAGGTCATCCCTTAATCTCTCCTTTCTAATGGATTTAATAGCCACCTGAAGCACACAAACAGACACATTATAATCAAACAAATCATTGAACTAAATATCTGTAAGTATATGGCTCAATGATGTGATGCTCATGTATTACGTTATTCAAAAATACATGGAAAATGCAGTTAATACAGACTTGAATACATCTTTTCTGTGATGTTGTTTGCAATTTCTCAGCTACAATTCATATTGATATTTTTTGTGTGGCTTAAAGTAAAAAATGTTTAACTGACCGAAGACTGTCTCATTAAAAGGCTTACAAACGTTGACTATCTTTTATTAATATATTTTTTAAAGTCAGCATGAAATCAAAACTGACAGTTCTTATTTTTACTGGAATATTGCAGTATTTATTATAAATGATTTTTCCTTGCACATCCTTTATTATTATTATTATTATTATTATTCACGTTCCCTCGCAATCTTTGATCAAAATAACTTCCCCTCAGACATTTCTTCTCTTCTTTGATGATGTGTTTACTAGCATGAGGGCGGGGCAACCTGTCACTCACATGAGATCCACCAATAGTGAACCACAAGCATCCAATCAATTCCCCATGGACAAAATCAAGTCCCACCCTACATTTTTTCTTGTTTGAGAAGTCATTTCACTACCACTCTCAACCATGAAACATAACAATAAATAATTCATAAGTTAATCAGAATTATAGTCTCCAACTGATATGGATATAATTTACGCTACAGATTAAATATTATGTCTTGCTGACCTATATATAACTTTGCTGGCTGCGAGTTAAATTTTGTACCATTAACTCTGGGCCTCTTCGGTCAGAACTGACCCAAAAATGTTTTGTTTTAAATTTTTTTTAAATTTTTGCTTCATCGGAATGGGATGACACTTGGTGACTTTTGTCGCATTAGCTATGTGAATACAAAACTATCATGGACATGATTCGGATATCTTAAAGGGTCCAAAAAATAAAAGGTAACAATTGGTACCTTTGTGGTCAAAAATGACCAACATAGAAAAAGATTTTTTTTTTTTGTTTTTTTTTTTTTTGCTTCATCGTAATGGATAGCACTTTTGTGAACACAAAAACAAACAAACAAAAAAACATGGACATAATACAGATATGTCAAAGGCCTTCGTTCTATTTTAATCTGAAATATTGCATTTATTAATTTTTTTAAATTATATTAGTTTTTATGGAAAAAAATAGCTCATAAAAATGTATATTGAATAGTATCATAACATTCCCTCAAAATTCTAAATAATAATCAAAATATATTATTGAACAAAAATATATTACATTGATTTTCTTGGAAAAAAAAGTTTTAAAAAATTTCAAGGCAAAGATACCAAGTGTGACAAATGTGAAAAATGAAGGGGCTCAGAGGGTTAAGGTGTTGTTTAGTTTCTGGTATATGTGGGGTCTGTAAGTCTTACATAGCATGCCGTTTTGGATCAGCTAACACAATGCTCCATTGTAACCCATGAGATTTTTACAATTCCAAAATCATGCTGTGGCTTAAAAGTAAATGGTGTCATTTCTTTCCTAATAGCATCAGCAAATGGAATTTACTGATGTAAACATACATTGAAATGTAGAACTAAAGGCCCAATGTATATGGAAATTTTATCACTGAAAAAACTGTCTATATGGCAGCACTGGCAGTGCCATCTGGGAAGCTGCCAAGCAACTCTGACCCCAATCTGGAGATGTGGAGAGACGCCTCGCTCCCCTGTCACACATGCACACAGCGCCCGGCTCCCTCTGAATGGTGTTAGTGTTTGTCTGCAGGAATCCCAGCTATGCTAAGGCTCCTGGATTCCGGAATACTTCACCTCTGAGTCCAGATGAGTGACAGAGTGAGAGTGAGGCTCAGCTGCTGCTCTAATCTGTTTGGACAGTGAGATTACTTCAGTTTTTCCATTCATGTTTTCATACATTTTCAGGCTGTGAAAGAGTGCAGACAGCAGGCTGGGGGAAATATCTCTGTTGTTTTTGTTAAATGACAGACTGAGCAATGAATGAGTGGTTAAGTATTTAATTAAGTGTGCTAACATGAGGTCTACATACAGTAGACATGCGCATACACACACACACACAAAACGCCTATTGGATGACCCCAAAAAATATCCGAGAGTAATTAACTAAGGTGAATTGCTAAGTAAAGACGTGTTGAATGACTGACACACTGTCAGAACTGATGTCAGAGAACATGCTGAATATTCTTCTCAAAATAGAGAAATTAAGTCTTTATAAATTTTTGATCAAATAAATCAATAAAACGTAGTCATTGTTAGGAACTATAAGAACAAAGAAAAACATTAACTTTATATTTTTTGAGAATACTCAAGTTAAACCATTTATTTAGCTCTTATAAATTTACTTCACTTAAATTGAAAATGTAATGAGTTTTGACATTTCCATAACTCTTGTTCGTTTTCACGGCATAATCATTTTTAGTCAAATCATTATAATATTATAGAAAGGCACAATTTATACTTTATATATAATCCCACCAATAGGCTCTCAAGTATGTCTTCATCAACACCAAACCTAAAGCAGAAATGTGTTTCTAATAACTTATACTGATATAATTTAGCATTATTATTAATATAATAAAAAATGGCTATTATTACAATGATTTACTTTTAAACTAAAAACAATCAATGGTGTGGATAAAAATCACAGAGGTCTCCTCTCTCCTCTCCCTTTAATGAGACACCTTGTTTCACTGACAAGTCATATTGAAATTTTCTCAGATAAAGACTTTTTTATAACAGTGAACTTATTTACAAATTCACAAATAGATAGATAGATCTTGAAATTGAGGACCCATGAGTGTATATTCACACTGTTTTCACTGCTAGCATAAACATAATAGATTTAACCTATTAACCTAATTTTGTTTGGTTAATATCAAATTATTGTTACCTAACTAAAAAGCCATTCGTTGCTTACGATACAGACATAAAAAATACAAATGTTTCATATCAGCATTTTGTGACATGTGAATTCATTCAAAACTATAAGAACCGAGAAATACTGTCAAGAACTGATAGAAAACCCGTTAATGTCGCTCACCGTCTTTCCACACTGTCTCGCCACCGCGCGCTTGACTTTGCCGTACGTGCCCCTGCCCAGCGTCTCCAGCACTTCATAACGGCGCTTGAGACTGTGTTTATGAAGATGTTTCTTCACTCCGGATGAAGTCTGGAGCTCTGCTCGCTCCTCCAGTGTGTGTGTGGAGGCCACGTTAGCGCTCGCGCTGTGCTCAGTGATCTGTCGCTCCATGGCAACCGCGAGCGGAGGTGCAGCTCACCTGTGAAGTGAGTCGTGTTGTAGTCCCTTAAAAATAGGCAACTTAAAAATAGTTTTTCTGTCATTTACGGTGATAAAATAATAAGAAAAGAGACTAGCATGTTGTTCTTTTGATATGGGCGGTGATGCTGAACATCTGCCTATATATGCGGTGGGATGGTGAGTCTGTTTTCCCCCTGAAGTCGGAGGGGTGGAGTCATGCTGTCAATCATCAGCGGTGACGCGCATCAGTGCCAGCCAGACTCTGATGGATGGGACTGCTGACCTCAATCCTACCTTACTGAAAACCTCACAAAATCACTGTCAGTGTGACTGCAATGGCTTTAACATCCATGGTTTGCTGTTCAAAGAGGACGTTACTTTTATTCTCTCTTGAGAATTTTACTATACTGTGGCCAAATTCCATTGGATTTATAAAATATCAAACAAATGGTTTATATTTTGAAGAAAATAAATAAATAATAATAATAAAAAAATGCACAGAAAAGTAGCAAAATGTCTCAGAAAAGTTGTGAGAAAAGGTCTAGCATCATTTGCAGGTACCAATTGCTTTGAGATTTTGTATTTATTATAATGTAAATCTGACATAGGCTATTTAGGCTATATGTGTCTTAAGGTCTCCACTTTCAGTGCATTTCTGTTACGAACAGCTTGGAGCTGAAGCTATTAGGGAATATATATATATATATATATATATATATATATATATATGAAAATGTCAATGATCATTTAGTGACACATACAGGTGCTGGTCATATAATTAGAATATCATCAAAAAGTTGATTTATTTCACTAATTCCATTCAAAAAGTGAAACTTGTATATTACTTGTGTACATTCATTACACACAGACTGATATATTTCAAATGTTTATTTCTTTTAATTTTGATGATTATAACTGACAACTAAGGAAAATCCCAAATTCAGTATCTCAGAAAATTAGAATATTACTTAAGACCAATACAAAGAAATGATTTTTAGAAATCTTGGCCAACTGAAAAGTATGAGCATGTACAGCACTCAATACTTAGTTGGGGCTCCTTTTGCCTGAATTACTGCAGCAATGCGGCGTGGCATGGAGTCGATCAGTCTGTGGCACTGCTCAGGTGTTATAAGAGCCCAGGTTGCTCTGATAGTGGCCTTCAGCTCTTCTGCATTGTTGAGTCTGGCATATCGCATCTTCCTCTTCACAATACCCCATCGATTTTCTATGGGGTTAAGGTCAGGCGAGTTTGCTGGCCAATTAAGAACAGGGATACCATGGTCCTTAAACCAGGTACTGGTAGCTTTGGCACTGTGTGCAGGTGCCAAGTCCTGTTGGAAAATGATATCTGCATCTCCATAAAGTTGGTCAGCAGCAGGAAGCATGAAGTGCTCTAAAACTTCCTGGTATATGGCTGCGTTGACCTTGGACCTCAGAAAACACAGTGGACCAACACCAGCAGATGACATGGCACCCCAAACCATCACTGACTGTAGAAACTTTACACTGGACCTCAAGCAACGTGGATTGTGTGCCTCTTCTCTCTTCCTCCAGACTCTGGGACCCTGATTTCCGAAGGAAATGCAAAATTTACTTTCATCAGAGAACATAACTTTGGACCACTCAGCAGCAGTCCAGTCCTTTTTGTCTTTAGCCCAGGCGAGACGCTTCTGACGCTGTCAGAGTGGCTTGACACAAGGCATGCGACAGTTGAAACCCATGTCTTGCATACGTCTGTGCGTAGTGGTTCTTGAAGCACTGACTCCAGCTGCAGTCCACTCTTTGTGAATCTCCCCCACATTTTTGAATGGGTTTTGTTTCACAATCCTCTCCAGTGTGCGGGTTATCCCTATTGCTTGTACACTTTTTTCTACCACATCTTTTCCTTCCCTTCGCCTCTCTATTAATGTGCTTGGACACAGAGCTCTGTGAACAGCCAGCCTCTTTTGCAATGACCTTTTGTGTCTTGCCCTCCTTATGCAAGGTGTCAATGGTCGTCTTTTGGACAAATGTCAAGTCAGCAGTCTTCCCCATGATTGTGTAGCCTACAGAACTAGACTGAGAGACCATTTAAAGGCCTTTGCAGGTGTTTTGAGTTAATTAGCTGATTAGAGTGTGGCACCAGGTGTCTTCAATATTGAACCTTTTCACAATATTCTAATTTTCTGAGATACTGAATTTGGGATTTTCCTTAGTTGTCAGTTATAATCATGAAAAAATTAAAAGAAATAAACATTTGAAATATATCAGTCTGATTTTTCCCAGATATGATTTTGTCATATTTATAATGTAATTTTAAACGATTCTTCCAAAATAAAGGGTTGATGTTTTTACTTTTTTTTAAATTGTTTTGCTGTTTCATGAATTATTTTGTGTTCCATATACTTGTTTTACTGATATTATATTTTGCTGAAAAGCCTGTAAATAGCCTATAATACATTTTAACAGATGTAGTAGCCATCTTGAACCATATATCTGTTAAAATATAGCCTATTATTAGTTCCTAAACAACAGGTAGCTTATCTATTCTGAAAAATTAGCCAATATAATATGAAATTAAGCCTTGCTGTAGAAGCATGTTGTCACAAAAGTTTGACGTATGTTAAATTAACTGTCTCTTGTAATTTTGTGTTCAGATGTATGCAAAAAAGTACTAAGAAAACAAAGTCAAATAACATTTTGAAATTCTCCCATTCAGCTGTCAATTTCAGCTATTACTCAAAATAATATTCTTGACAAATAACATACAGTTAAGTTCCCTCAAAAGGAAACATGCTCTCTAAGAAGACTGGCAGAAGAAACGTTTACTGCACACATGAGAACTCATTTGAATGTTTGGTGGCTCTGTTCCACAGAACTACTTACAAAAACATCCATTTGAAGTTCCCTATGCTATTTTAAAGGTTCCTACTTTTGATTTAGAGGTCTTCTAAAATAAGTTTACATGCATCAAAGGTAAAAAAAAAAACACTTTCATTTTCTCATAATTTCTCAAACGACTCATCTGAATATTCAGTCTCTCTAAACCTCTCCTTTCAGAGAGCCTACTCTACTCTGATTGGTCAGTTGGCCCAGTCTGTTGTGATTGGTCTACCGCTTACAGTGCGTGTCAGAAATGAAACGTCCATTACCATACCATTGAACTTCAGCTCCGGAGGCTTCCTAAACCTCAGCGATTGGACACACTGTAAAGACAGTAATGATGGAGTCGATTTTACCATATCAATCTGAGCGTGAGTCCGATGATGAAACATTGCAAGAACTAATGACATCATTCTTCTACATCAACATTAACAAGTGTATGTCCATCAACAAACCGATGTGTTGCGGTGCACATGTGGGAACTGTATCATTTAACTGTATCAGTAACAGCGGATATGTTAGCTGAGCACTAACATGAATGACTGATGTAACATTAAAGTTTGTAAAACAAATATTGCTCTATCCTTTATCATTACTCAAAGTAGTAAGAACAACAGACAATCTGCATTAATGGACACAGTTTTAGGTCATAGTGGCCCACAGATGACTAGCAGAACTATTTCAGTAAGACAGTAATAACATGAGTTAACCGGTTAGCTTGAGACCAACACAATTTTGAACACTCAGTAGAAAATATATACATCAATAATTAATCATACTTGCAGGTTGTGATTCTGAGAAGCAAGTTGAGCCACTGAAGACATTGGGCATTATGCAAATGTGTTACCACGTTACATATGCAGGTCAAGGAAGTTTACGATTTAATTTCATATTTGAAATCACCAATGAAATCTGACACAACTGTCTCAAATTTTTTTTGTCTAAACGCTCAAATCATGACAAACCAAAAAAAACAAAAAAATTCATAGTAATATGAGTGCACCATCTTTGTATATCTAAAGTCTTTGCCATGGCTGCTTCCTATGTCATTTCTCTTAAATCATCACTGGGGGAAGTCATCTTGGCAAATAAAACAACTAAAAGTAAACTGACAGATGATAACAAAAAAATATAAAAATTGGACATTGAGCGTAACCTGGTCAGGCTTTTGTTACAGCTGAAAGGACAGCTTTTTGTGATCATTGCCAAATGTATCACTTAACCAGCATAAGATGTTGCCTTTTTATATATATTTTTTTATACAAGGACTGAAACCGTCATTATTTTGAACATCGTTCATGGTCAAGCACAGAGTGTCCAGATAATATAATGTACTCATGCCAAAAAGTTTATGTCAGCAAAGTGATAAAAAGAAAAACACTCTTATTGTCCATGTGTTTGTGAGTTAGTGAAGTGTCATAAGTTCGTTTACAAATGTGTGATCTATTTGGCACGCTCATGTTTATGGGACTGCTGTGGGCGTGGTGTGGGATGGATCTGTGAAGACTCTGATAAGGACCCAAGAACTTTTCCCATATGGACATTTCTGGTTTGGACGTACTACACATAAGTGCACACTGAAATCCCCGCTATAGGAAACCCTTTGCTGCTTCTATAGATGATTCCTTCATCTGTCTGTCATCTCTCCATGGAAACTTATAAATGGACTCATTATTCTCATTGAAAAGAAGAATCTTCACAGATATATTCTCAGGGAGAAAAAAACATCTTAATCCATATTTTACCCCCTGGGAGGGGTTTGAGGTGAGTTGCTGAAACCCCCAAACACAGGCAGAATGGAACATACAATGAACATGCAAAGGACAGGCATGGGTGTCTCTGAACGTGCTGGAGCAAAATTCTGTGTGGAGAGGATCGTCCTGGATGAACTTAAACTAGAGGAAGTAGCACAAAGGCGGACTGAAATCCAGGGGCCCTCTATAAAGGAGAAGATCTGTAACTCTATAAGGTAAACTTGCATGCTAATGAAATCCTTAATACATTGGATATTGTTGCAATTAGCCAATAATGTCAATGAGGATTTAGAGTTAAACTATTTTCCATAAACACATTCTGTTAAACTCTTATTCTTTCACTGCCTGCAAGGTGCTTTGTGGGACAGTGGAATATTCTAACGTGGATACCAGTTCTGTCCTGGATCCCCCGGTATTCCGTTCGGGAGAATGGACTTGGTGACCTGGTTTCAGGTGTCAGTGTGGGAATCATGCATCTGCCTCAGGGTCAGTTTACAAGTTCAAGTTACAAAGCAAAACTACACACGGGACAAAAATTCTCTAAATGTTCCTTGAATAATAATAATAAAATAAAATAAAAAACAGTCAAAATCCCATTGCTGGGATGTCTCCAAGAAAAAAGGTTGATAATTTAACATTATGGGAAGTCTCTAAACGGATACATTATAGAGTGGATATAAAATGTCTACCCCTGTTAAAACAGCCATTTATTGTGTTAGATAAGTCATGTCAGAACTTTTGAACGTTTAATGAAAAAAAAGCAACTTTTTTTGCCACTGAAAACCAAAGTGACACATTTCAAAGAAAAAATTACTTGGAATAACTAACTGCATACACTTAGTATGTTTGGAAAGGAGTCTGTCAGCTTGGCACATCTTGACATTTTAATTCGCATAAATTGCGAGGACTTTTTATATCCACTGTAAGATTGTCTGTGTGTTGATACTCAGGTATGGCATACGCTCTCTTGGCTTCTGTCCCACCTGTGTTTGGTCTCTACACTTCCTTCTATCCTGTACTGGTGTACTTCATCTTTGGCACTTCTAAACACATCTCCATAGGTGAGGGGAAGAGAAAGAATGTAGCTAATGTGAAATGTGTTTTTGGATTTGATAAAACATGCAATATTTTTACCAGTATTCTCACCCTTAATTGTCATACATATTGGATGTACATAGCCTACAGTAATAATTTCTGACAGTGTGATTTGCGTGCCTTCAATGCTTTGTAGGAACTTTTGCAGTGATAAGCATAATGATCGGGAGTGTCTCAGAGCGACTGGCTCCTGAGGATCACTTTCTGACCAATGGGACAAATGGATCAGTGGTCGTGGATACGGAGACGCGAGACGTACAGCGGGTGAAAGTGGCTGCAGCAACAACATTACTGTGTGGCATCTTTCAAGTGAGTCTTGCAAAACAACACACGAAAGAAGCTGGAAATAAACATGAAAATACAAAATGATGAGAGAATAAACAAACAATGAATAAATGTGTGTGTGTGGGGGGGGGGGGGGGGTGAAAAACAATCAAATAAATAAATAAAAAAAGAATAAACAAACCAACGCATCAATGTAAAAAAGCAAGCAAACAAACAAATACATTTTCAAACCAACACAAACGTAATTAATATATAAATAAATAAATAAATAAATAAGCGAACAAGCTAACAAGCGAACTTTGTAGTTTTGATTATTTTTCAAAAGTGTTTTTGTTAATTTTGTATTGTGTGTTTTTCTGTAGGTTTTATTGGGTCTTGTTCGGTTCGGGTTTGTAGTAACGTATCTTTCCGAGCCATTAGTGCGGGGCTACACGACAGGTGCGGCCACTCACGTCATCACCTCTCAACTCAAATACATGTTTGGAGTTTCACCCAGACGATTCAGTGGACCCCTGCAGCTGCTTTATGTGAGTATTTTAGTTGGTTAAATCTTGAGACTAACAACGTAAATTAAAAATAACATGCATTAATTCTGACTCTAATTCTGACTATTCACTTGTTTAAAAAAAAAAAATTGTAATAGATGATGAAAGACATTTTATTAATTTATTATTAATAATTATCATAATAATGACCTTTCCCTATCTGTCAGTCACTTATGTTGACTGACAAATGGGGTCTCACTTGGGAACCCCAATCACCTATGAGTTTTAGAAAAACGGCCAATGGAATTGGCAAGTGGAATTTGCATGCCAAGCCACTTCTTCGTGACATTTTGCTTCCATGGGTTAGGCCCCAGTGGTCCTCCTCGCTGCCCCTCCGCAGGTACGTTAATTGTCCCTTTGTTGCCGCTCGTGGGGAGCCTGGCTAGCGCTTCCCAGCCCATCCTGCTGGCTATGCAATTCAGTTCACCAGGCGTCCCCCCAGGTTCAGTGGCGTCTTGTTTTCCTCAGTGGCAGGCAAAGATGCCCCTGTCCTGTGTGTGGAGATTGGGGTCCTGCTAATGAAAGATGCAATAGACCTCTGGAACCTCCACGTGTGGCTTCTGGATGAGATGCTGAGGACTTAAGCCAGACACTCAAGCCAGAGCTCCCTCTACTAGGCGAGCTTATACTTTGAAGTGGAGTCTGTTCCCTGAATGGTGCTCTTCCCGGCAGGAAGACCCCCAGAAATGCCCAATCAGCTTTGTGCTTTCCTTCCTGTAAGAGAGGCTGTCCCCCTTCATCTTAAAAGTGTTTGTTGCCACCATTGCGGCACATCAAGTTGACGGTAGATCTCTGGGAAAGCACAATCTGATCATCAGGTTCCTGAGAGCGGCCAGGAGGCTAAATCCTCCAGGCCACACCTCATCCACTCCGAGGATCTCTCTATGGTCCTCTCTGGACTGCAGAGAGCTCCCTTTGAGCCCCTGGAGTCAGTCGAGCTTAAGATCCTGTCTCTAAAGACAGTGCTCCTGACCGCACTCACTTCCATAAAGAGGGTGGGGGACCTGTAGGCATTTTCGGTCAGCGAATCGTGGCTTGAGTTTGGGCTGGCCCTTTCTCACATGATCCTGAGACCCCAGCTTTGGGATATGTGCCCAAAGTTCCCACTACTCTTTTTTGGGACCAGGTGGTGAACTTGCAAGCACGGCACGGCACCTTTTTGGAGGAAATCTGCAGAGCTGTGGGCTGGCCAATACCTAATACTTTTGTGAGACTCTTGGTATCTCGCTTGCAGCGAGATACAAGCACCTTCTTTGCTCTGCCGGTGAGTTCCACACTTGGCAAACCCTGGATTGAGTTTCCTCCCTACAGGTACATGCTCCTCCCTACTGGTAGGATGTGGCCTCCATAGCGTCCCTCTCCATTGGACTTGGTACGCTTCCCCATCGTTAACAACACTGGTCATGGCTTAAACAAATGGTAATAAAGAACCAAAGCACTTCTTCCCGTCAAGTAAACATACTAAGGAATAGCAGCTACAACCGTCCCTTGTCCCTTCAATCCCATTGGCATGGAGTGCTGTTATTTTTGGGCTTCTGTGGAGCTCTGGGTAGGTTATGACTTAACAGGAGCAAGTTGCCAATAGGGCAATACAGCTTGTCAGCATCTGCGTCTCAAAAACTCGTAACACAGTTCAGTGGTTGTGCTGCTTTCCATATGGACCCCATTTTGACAGTCGACATAAAGTTGTAGTGACTGACAGATAGGCAATGTCTTGGTTACTGATGTAACCCTCACTCCCTGACGGAGGGAATGTTATGTCCTTGCCACAACCCTGAACCACCCTGCTGAATGGCTGGGACCCCGTCTCAGATCCTCAGCATAAACCTGAGTGGATGCGTGCCTCCAATTTATATACCTGTATGTACAGAGGAGTAGCTTGGCATGCAACAAATTCCACTCGCCAATTCCACTGGCCGTTTTTCTAAAATTCAGAGTTGATTGGGGCTCCCAAGTGATACCCCATTTGTCAGTCAACATAGTGTCTCCGTTCCCTCCATCAGGGAATGAGGGTTATATCAGTAACCAAGACATTCTAGATGTTAACTAAAGAACTGCAAGACGTTAACTCAAAATTGCGAGATATGCAACAAATTAACCAGAGCTTCTAATGGCAGCTGATGCAATGCGATGACTTTACCAATCAGCAGTTTGCTAAGTGCACTGTCCTTGTATATCTAAAGTCTTCGATATAATGGAACTCTGGAAATAAATTCAGAATAGACCTTAGCACATTCTTTGACCTTAGTCAGAGTAGTGACATATTTAACAGCTATTTGACAGCTCCGGGTAGAACATCATGGGTTGCCATCTCGTAATTACGGTAGTTATGGCGTTATAAGCTCGTTATGTTGGACCAGGAGGAAAAGGGGCTGCTTTTTGTTTGAGACGCTCTGTGACTGTTTGTCTACAACTCTGCATAACCTCATGAAATATGCTGATGACGTGTGATGGTATGGAAATAAACATGACACATTTTAAAAATACACATTTATTTTATTAATGAATATCTTTCTCTCTTTAGACTCTGGTGGAGCTAGGCAGTTTATTACCGCAGACTCACATTCCCACTCTGGTGATCAGTCTGGTGGCTCTCGCATCTCTGATCATTGTGAAATGGATCAACTCCTGCTACAGTCACAAATTACTCCTTCCTGTTCCCATAGAGCTCATAGTGGTGAGTACACGGTGTGCCATGATTTTTCAGATGTTAGACCAGGAAACTCCAACCTAGTAGTATACAAAACGTCAGATGTTCAGTAAACAACTTTGGGTATATATTTCCAGATTATTGCAGGGACTCTTGTTTCTCATTATACTGATCTGGAAGCTGTTAATGGTGTAGATGTGGTGGGAGAAATTCCTAGTGGGTAAGTGTGTGCTTCACATTACATACATAGGAATAGATTTTGAGTGGATACTAAAAGTTAAACTGTTTCTTTTGAAGCATCAATCCTCATGCAGAAGGTTAGAAAGTTTTTTTGGTGACTCACTTCTTGGTCTTGATCTCTGTTGACTGACTTTGTTAAAACCCATCAAAACAGTCTACAGCAAAGCACTAATCCCAAGCCTCATGAAATTCCATTACTTACACCCTCACGTGTGAGATTTACAGGACCTTTGACTTCCTTTAAATGTGAATATAAAATATGATCCATCAGGCTTCTGAGGAACGCTTATTTGTTCATCTCTTAATCATCATTCCATTGTATTGTATTATAAGTTTAGCCCCACAATAAAACTACAGAGGTTTGATCATAAAACTAAGTATTTGTATATCATCTTAATAAAACATATTATTGGACGATAGAGTGACAACTGATATTTATATGTATTTATGTAAGTATCTGTTATACTGTTATAAAGATTGATTTACATTACAAGCTATCAGAATTTCATCTCACTTTTTTGGCCATATAAATATTAGCAACTGCACCAAATTGCAATTTTTTTTTCTCAGTTTGGGCCTCTGAATGATTTTTTCCCCCCTGAGTGTCATATTCTTCTATATCATACTATATGAGCCATAAAAGCCTGATGTATCAAATATGATACTCAACAAAAAATCCATATGCAAAAAGTTTTATATACACTGTCTAAAGTTTCAATAAACTGTTCCGTTTTTTAAAAAAAAAGATTTTTCAGACTATTATTATATTATTTGACTCTGTATATTATATTAAATGACCTTTGCCTCATGCATTACATTAAAAGCCAAAGTCATGTTAATTATTTATAACTTCTGACCTCTCCACAGGCTGGTGCCACCCAGAGTCCCAGAGGTAGTTTTCTTCTCCTCAGTAGTAGGAGATGCATTTGCTGTGGCTGTGGTGGGATACGCCATCAGTATTTCTCTGGGCAAGACTTTTGCTCTCAAGTATGGATATAAAGTAGACAGCAATCAGGTACAACATATGTAACAAAACCAAAATGGGCCAACCAACCCATGTCGCACGTATGCGTTGAGTACACTTGTTCACATAGATATCATACTCTGAAAATGTATGAGCAATGTGCAGAAGTGAGTGTCTCTCATTGTCCCTCTGCAGGAGTTGATGGCGTTGGGGTTAAGTAACGTCATTGGTGGCTTCTTCCAGTGCTACTCTGTCACTTCCTCATTATCTCGCAGTCTTGTCCAGGAGAGCACAGGGGGGAAAACACAGGTGATATTCCACTTGACAAAAAACATACTGTACCACTCAAAAGAAGAAATTAGCCTTTTTATTTAGATTAAATTGATCAAAAGTGACTGTAAAGACATTTAAAATATTACAAAAGATGGTTTTCATGGTTTCCACAAAAATATTAAGCAACACAACCGTTTTCAACATTGATAATAATAATAATAAATGTTTCTTAGACATAGAACATTTTAAATTGTAATAATTTTCACAATATTACTGTTTTTACTGTATTTTTGATCAAATAAATGCAGCCTTGGTGAACATAAGGGACTTCTTTCAAAATCATGAACCTACCATACTGAAAAAAAAACTGTTGCACATATATACTGTATGTAAAACATATGCTGTCTGTTATACACAACTACAAATATACTTTTGTGTCATGTAGGTGGCTGGAGTGATATCTGCTGTTATTGTGCTTATTACAGTTTTGAAGCTCGGTCCACTTTTCGAGGAGCTGCCCACAGTAAGTCATGCACTCAAATAAAGACTGCACAAAATATACAGGTACAATCAATATAGAGAGAAGCATTTGTGATACAGAATGACTTTATGTCATTAAAATAATTGTAATTAATAAAACAGTCTCTCCAAACATTTGCATTCATTGGTGGCTCTTGTGTCTAGTGTTGTTATTGTTAACTAAAACTAAAATGATTACAAATAAAAAATTATTAAAAATAGAAATGCTGCCTTGGCACCTAACTGAAATAAATAAGTAGTACTAAAAACAGAAATAAATTAAAAAAAAAAAAAAACTTTAAAAAATGACAAACGCACATAACAAAATTACTTAAATAAAAATGAAAACTGAAAATATAAAATTAAAAGCCAATTCAAAATTTTAATAAATACTGTAATATTGTCACAATCACCGTTCATATCACCTTCCCCGGACTCCATTTCCCAGCATCCCTCTGGTTCCTCACCTGCACTCACTCACCAATCACCGGCACCTGAAGGCCATCACTATTGTTAGCACTCTTCAGCACTACACTACTTAAGCCCCATATTCACTCCACCATAGCGTCTGGTCTCTTCAATAGATGTCTCTATGTATATACTTATCTTATGGACTACCTACCTGTCTCCTCTGCCACATCCATGCCTCTGTCTAAATAAAACTACCTGTTATTCACTTACCTGCCTGCCTCCGTCTGTGTGCCTGACAAATATCATATAAATAATACTAAAGAAGGGGTATATCTTAAAATTCAGTTGTTCATTGGTTGCATCCACATGCATCAACTGGCCAGTGACATTTTTTTTTTTTTTAAAGTGAATAAATAAAAAAAGGAAAACAGCCAAGCTGCAAGTACACTATAAAATAGCATAGACATTTGTAAGTATCTAAATATTTTGCAGTAAACTTTAAATGCATTATAGTTTATACTTATAAATAACGTTTTATTGTATTATCAGCCTACATCATTTACAAATTTTGTACATTTTACTATTTATTTAACAAATTCCATATGAAAGGGTTTGTCAAAATGAAAGTTTGTAATGGTGTAGTTGATCTCACAGTTCTTTACCAAAGAATTCTATTAAATGCTAATGAAAAAATACTTCTGGAGCCAATGAAAGCTATATTTAGAAAGTGTTAATTTATTATTTTATTTATATATTTAACTACATTTTTACATAATTTTAAATATGCCTATTTATTAATTGATTTAGGCTACTTTTTCAGATTAGTACATTGAAAATGTGTTCCTTAATTTTTGAAGCTATACTAATCCTCCATATGGACATCAGAGCAATCTTTAAGAAGTAGTTGTTGTCTGTGTCTGTCATCAGGCTGTGCTTTCCACCATCGTGTTTGTGAATCTGAAGGGAATGTTCATGCAGTGTCAGGATATTCCTGCTCTATGGAAGAGCAACAGAGTAGATCTGGTGAGATCTGATCATTGAACACTAATAAATCTGTGTGTCCTGTGTATGATACTGTGTCCTGACTCTATCTAGAGCTTTTCACACTGTGCTTAACCCCGGGTTATCAACGTTCTAAACACTGCTTTTAACCCTGGGTAAAAGAGTGTTTCACATTTGTAATTTAGAAGTGGGGTTAGCACTGCTTTTACCTGGGGTTTTGGAACCCTGATCCGGAGCAGGGTTAGCACTGCTTTCGTGGTGCTAAACTTGCGACATGTGAAATGATGCGGTGTTAATATTACGGCTAGATGCTTAGAAACACACAAACGTGCATCTCTACGTTCATGCTGCAAGCCTTAATGTTCAATTCTAATTTATTGCTTTTTGTTTAGCTGTTCACATTATCTTTTAAATGTGGCCAATATCAGATTTGAGTGTGAACTGGTTACATTTGGTCCCTCTCTAAATAGTGTTAAAGTAACACTGAAGCAGAGTTAAAGTTAATGAGATAATTAAGGGATTAAGTGATGATTGAGCATTAGTGATGAACACCTGTTGTTAACAAGCAGAATCACTGAAGAAAAGAGAACTAGAGCTGATATATGTATGATGTCTATCAGCGCAGAATTGCGATATCGATAGAGTGACGTAAAAGTCGCATGAATTTCGATATGACAATTCAGACTGAGGTCGCATTGCAAAACATCTGACCAGTTGTTGGGCTGTTCACACTGTTGTAAAAAAATCAGATCTGAGTCACATATGAGCAAAAAAATTTTTTGGGCCACTTTTGCCTGCAGTGTGTCAGTTTATGAATACCCAGTATTAATTGTTGACCATGGGTAAATTATGAGCAGTGTGAAATGTGAAGTGAGATAACCCAGGACTCCATTTACCAGGGGTTTAAAATGACCCAGGGTTAACTACTTCAAGTGTGAAAAGCCCTTCACTGCCTGTTCCTCTAGCTGGTGTGGCTGGTGACATTTCTCTGTACTGTTCTGCTGAATCTGGATCTGGGACTGGCAGCTTCCATCATATTCACATTGCTCACAGTGATCTTCAGGACCCAACGGTGAGAGTGTGTGAAAGTGTATTTGTGTGTCTATAAAGCTAATGGCTAGTTATTTCATAAGCATAATAACCATCATAATTTATTTCTGTCTAGTCCCAGATACTCTTTACTTGGCAGGGTTCCTGACACAGAACTGTACTTAGAAACAGAATCATATAAGGAGGTGAGACTTCTTTGCAGGCAAGCTGCTCATTTATGTGTACAGTATGTTTGTTTATGGAACTTATATACTCTATATTTGTGTATCTGGTCAGGCTAAAGCAATCCCAGGTATCACTATCTTCCGTTCATCTGCAATGCTGTACTATGCAAATGCTGAACTCTATCAAGAGGCGCTGTTGGAGAAGGTACCACACACAACAAATGAATTACACAAATGACTAAAGACATGAACCGTCAACAGCCTTCAGCTTGTTTTTCTTTCTTTCTTTCTAGAGTGGAATCAATGTTCCAAAGCTGAAAAAGAGGAAAGAGGAGGAGAAGGCAAAAAAGAGACCAGAGAAGAAACAAGATAAACAGGTGAGAGAGGAATGCTGCAACGAGGAATTCTGGAAACTGTTCACGAGAGTGTTTCAGTCCAAATACCACAGCTCATAGACAATCACTTACACACATTCTTCATTACTACAATAACCCTGCCACTGTAAGAAAATATTTTTTAATTTGTGAATCATTTCCCACAACTTATACATCAAGTTCATTAAGTATACTTAAGTAAAGTTTAAGTATTTTTTTAAGTATACGTATAGTAATACTAATTTCAATGTAGACATTTATAATGTTACAAAAGATTTCTATTTCAAATAAATGTCTAGTTTAGTCATGAAACTCTAGATGGCGCAGGCTGATAGAACCTTTACATGCAGTCTGCAAGCAATCACATCATTGTTGCATGGCACAAGCTGATTGGCCTCTGCTGATCAGATTTCTTGTTCAACATTTAAATAGCCTGGCTTAGTGTTTGCTGTAGGCTAGTCCTGCAGAGCTCCTCTGATACCCTCCAACTTCCCCAGCTCCACCTGTCTAGATCTGCTGCGGGATTCATGTATGTCTATTCAAGCAGCAGCAGCAGCAGCAGCAGCAGCAGAAACTATTTCGAGAGTTGTCATGATTGAAATGCTGTTCTTTTGAACTTTCTATTCATCAAATAATCATGAAATAAAATGTATCATATCATTTTGTTTCCACAAAAAAAAAAAAAAAAGGCAGCACAACTGTTTTCAACTTTGATATAGGCCTAAAAAAGCTAAAAAATGGTTCTTAAGCATCACATCAGTATATTAGAATAATTTCTTAAGGATCATGTGACATTGAAGACTGGAGTAATTATGCTGAAAATTCAGCTTTGATCATAGGAATAAATTACATTTTAAAATATATTAAAAGGGAAAACGTCACACATTCACATACCTCTTACAGAAACCTTTTTGTAGTTTTAGTTCTTTGAGATATTATTTAGTGAAGTTAAATGGTTTATTAAGCAGTTCTGTTTCTTGTTTATAGACTGGAGTTCTGAGAGAGTTAGCAAAGAATGTGACTGAATCTGTGCACTGCCAAAGAACAGACCATGAACACATCATCAATGACAACAGCATAGCAACAGTAAGCCACGGTAACATGAACTGCAGCTTTCAGGCAGAGCAGGACTCTGAGGAGGAGGAACGGGACAAGACAGACGCATACACCTCCAGCTGTGACAATGTGCAGGAACACACACACTCCATCATCCTGGACTTCACTCCTGTCAGCTTCATCGACATGGTCACCCTGAAAACACTGAAAAACGTCAGTCAAAACAATATACATATACTATATATACCTACAACACAGATTGTTTCAAAGCGTTCAAACAGTGTTAATTTTGTAAAATTCAATTTCAGCTGTAAAGCAACTTAATACAGAAGAAGATAATAGTAAAAGAGATAGAAAGAGAAACGTATGGAAGCTTGTTTCCGCCACGGAAGTGAGAGTTTATATCTCACAATTCTGGCTTATTATTTTCTCAGAAAGAATTGCAATTGAAAAAAAAAAAAAGAGTCAGAATTGTGTGAAATAAACTTGCAGTTCTGAGTTCATATCTAAAGTAAAAGTAAAAATTGTGAGATATAAATGTGCAATTCTGAGAAAAAGTCTGTGGCAGAAACACGTTTCAGTAGTATTGACATCACATTGAGGAAAATATCATGCTGGAAAGAAAGACATGGTACTTTTCTTTTACAATCTTCTAGATATTTCAAGATTTTACTGAAGTAGATGTCACTGTTTACATCGCTGGATGTCAAGGTGGGTCAAATCTGATACATCCTTAATTAAAATACAAACATACATGCTAAATCATAAATCTAAATAAATGAAATTATTAGAACATGCAAAATACATTTACCTCTCAACTGTCTGCAGTGTGTGTAGTGCAGCAGTTGGAGCAAGGAGGATTCTTCTCACCGTCTGTCTCAAAAGGTCGGCTTTTCCCATCTATCCATGATGCTGTGCTGCACTGCCTGTGTCAGAGAGATCTGTCCAGCTCTGAGTTTGCACTGGTGAGACTGTGATCACACTGAACATCAACATGTTTTCTCAATTATATCATTAATCTATCCTGTCACATTCATGTGAACTTTTGTTCTGTTGCTCTGCCACAGGAAATGCCCTGCGTTACGAGGTTCTGACCAGCAGATGTCAGTATGTCCTCTCTCTTTGACTGATGTGCATATGAGAAGACCCCTGTTAACACAACTGGCATCAGGATGACAGTGTCAATGGATATTGACATGCCACAAAGAAAATGTCTAGTCATTTTGAGATAGATGTGTGTGCGCGTTTTTGTGATTTATGAGGACACAAATTTGTATAATGACATGGGTTTTACACTGGTATTATGATGAAAACATGAACTATGAGGACATTTCATGAGTCCTTGTATTTAAAATAGTTTTAAAAACATACTAAATAATGTTTTATTAAAAATGTAAAAATGCAAAATGTTTTCTGTGATGGGTAGATTCAAAGTCCCTTTAAGACAAGTCATTTTACTCGGCGGCCATCTTTGAAACGCCTCTCGGGCATGCAAGTGTACTTCCTATCTCTTTGAATGGGGAAACATCAACTTCTCTAAAGCTGTTTGCCAAGCTTTCAATTAAATTTAATATTTGAAATCACCAATGAAATCTGACAACAACTGTCTCATAAATTTTGTTTCTGAACGCTTAAATCATGACATAAAAAGGCATTTTTTCAGGCTAGATCAAGCTAATGCGCATGTGCAGTCCTAACTGCGCGTCTCTATAGGAAGCGCGCGTCTGACTTTTTCAATAGGAACCGGAGCTTCTAACGGCCGCTGCAGTGATGCAATGACTTTACCAATTGCCGATTGGCTCTTATTTAGAAGGCGGGACTTATTCCGCCATATTGCGCGTTGCACATTCTCCCATTTAAAATAATACGAGTGACACGTCTTGTGTTATTCTATAGTCTTTAGGTAGATTTAGGGTTGGGACAGTGTAGGGGGGTAGAATGTACAGTTCGTACAGTATAAAAACCATTACGCCTATGGAATGTCCTCACTAAGATAGCAAAACAAACCTGTGTGTGTGTGAGAGAGAGAGCGAGAGAGAGAGAGAGTGATCTGGCTTGGCAGAGGAACTGACACCCAGTCCCTTACCATGTTTTATAGGCTACACTTTTGATGGATAGGATAATTTGTCAAAAGGCTTACATAACTCTTAATTAATTAGTTCACTCAAAATGTCACCATGTCGTTCCACACCCATGAGACCTTCATTCATCTTCAGAATGCCAAAATCCCATGATTTCAGTAAACAAGGCTTTGTTACGTCATAAGTGTTATTAACTATTTCAATATAAACTTCAATAGTTCACGTGACTCTGGCAGTTTGATACACGTTCTGCTCTGAACCACTGATTCAAAGCAAATGATTCGTAAAGCTTCGAAGCTTCATGAAGCACTGTTTTGAAATCGCCCATCACTAGATATTGTTGAATATATATTTTTCATATTTACATATGGTTACATATTTACATTTTTTTCTATATTTGTTGTGGCAAAGTTTGCATGTGGTAACTTGAAATTAGGCTAGAAAGTGTTAGTTATGATATGCACTTCTCAGCACAGGTTTGATAATGTGAATAAAGTAGGTGTGAATGGAGGTCGAGACCGAATATCTGTTTGATCCAGTCAGTTTTGTAAACTCACAGCAGCACTATGTATATATACAGATCATTTTATAGCCTACCTGTAATTAATGACCAAATAAATGCCGAGACGTTTGTACTTGTAACGAATCCATTTTAACCAAATCATTATTCAGTGTTTACATTTCAGATAGTTTCCGTGACAACACAACCTAGTGTCAAAGCTTTTCCAAATAACTTGCAAGATGAATCTACAGGTTTTCTTCTTTCATCAGCACTGACCCCTCAGCACAACTCAGATCTCTCTTCTGCTCACGCTAGCTGTTTAAAAGACGCTACTCTAATCAACCAATCAACATCGCGATTGAGGTCCACCATTTTTGATTATTAAATGAGGAGATGTAACGCGTCCTAAAATCCACTGTGTGACGACACTCGGATTTACCTGTTGTAGAGTTAATGAAAGTTGTCATGAGCATTGTAATGTTTAAAGCAGATGTCTTAACAAATGTCAGTAGACCGGGAAGATTTTAAAACGAGCAGTTCATTCATAAATACGTAAGATTGCTGTGGAATTACAAACCGGAAGACAAAAGACAACGAGCGCAGCGCTGAATAGGGGCAGGGCTACACTAGGTCTATAATCCGTGTGATTCTCGCTCTTACCATGAGTTTCTCCTACCCGCTGCACAGTCCACAAGGATTAATAATGACCGAGCGCTGCGGTAACTATCAATCAGAGCACAGAAAGTGATCCCGCAGGTGAGTAGGACCGCCTACTACAAGCCGACAACTCAGAGATATGGGGGTTTTCAGTGATTTCTTCATTCTTGCGGAATTTCTGGAGGAGGTCAACTCCTTTCGTGGTGTGTTGATGGTCGGGTGAAACATTGTTTTAATGCCTCCTGTACATCCTCCTCCATGGCCTTCTGTTCCGGGATGGACAATGGGTAGCCCCAGGCAGCAGGTCAATAGCGCAGTCCCATGGCCGATGTGGTGGTAGTTGTGTTGCCAACTGCTTGCTGAATACATCCTGGAACGCCCAGTATTCAGGAGGAATTTCCACTTTGAGGTCAGTTTCAGGACTTTCAATGGAAGTTGAAGATTGGAAGGACGTTGGAATCAGAAGAAGAAGATCGGGAATTCGAGGAAGACTTTCTGACAGGAGATAAAGTTCTTAAAGCATTCGTCGCTCCATTTGAGGATCTCACCCGTATTCCACTGGATGTCAGGCTGGTGTTGTGTGAGCCAGGGGTATCCTAGGATGATGTCCGCGGTGGATACTTCCAGCACCATAAAAGTGATCTCCTCCGTGTGCAGGCAGCTGATGTGGAGCGTCAGTGTGGGGGAGAAGTGCCGAATGTGACCACGACCCAGCGGCTTTCCCTGGATGGTCTGAATGCGGAGATCCTGTTGGCAGCGTTTATGACGTACATTTATTTTCTGGAGAATCTGGTTGCTGATGAAGTTCCCAGCGAAGCCGGAGTCGATGAGGGCTTGGGCTGAAACACAGACGTGGGGATTAAGAATTTGTACAGTGGTTCTGGTAAGAGGTGCAATACGAGCGGGCAATTGGATGGTACTCATCGCTGGGTGTGGTGGTCGGATGGGACAGGCAGTGATGAAATTAATCTCTCCCCCACAGTACAAACAGAGATGCAGTTGAATTCTTCTCTGTCGCTCAGCACGAGTCAGACAATAGGAATCTACTTGCATGGATTCTGGTGCCGGAAGGGCGACAGATGGTGTGGCGGGCAGAGGATTGACAATGGGTGTGTGGAGCGCACATGCTGAATAGTGTTGAGCCACGTGGATGGTTTTTTGGATTAAATTTTCCAGCCCCATTGTGTCATCATACACAACCATTAACTGTTTTACGTGAGGATTCAAACCCTGGAGAAAGGCAGTTATCAGGTCCGTTTCGTTCCAGCCACTAGTGGCCGCTAGTGTACGAAATCGGAGGGCATACATACTTACAGATTCATCACCTTGACGTAGGTTGAAGATTTGGTCGTGTACAAAGAGATCGGCGGTACTTTGTCCGAACACCTCCTGGAAGTGACTGAAGAAGGCGGCGATGGTGGCTGTGACTGGGGCGTTGGAATCCCAGAGGGGTTGAGCGGTCGTCCAGAGAGTAGGGAGATGACGAACGCCACATGGGCGCGCTCTGAAGAGAAGAGTTGTGACTGGGCTTCCAGATAGAGTGAGCACAGAAGGAGGAACCCACTGCAATCCTCCACCTCGCCGGAGTATGTCGCTGGTCGGGCCATGGGACTGACAGAGGCAGCTGGCAAAGAAGCGGTGGGTGCTGGGTGAAGGAGTGCTTGGCGGACGGCATGCACGAGATCAGCTGGAACTGTAGGTGAAGTGCTTGTAGATGGTTGTTGCAGTGAGGATTGTACCACGTCGACCAAGGTGGCAAACGGGTCCGGGGTACAACCCCTACCTGTGTCCGAGGTGCTCTGCATAAGGTCTGGTCTTCTGTCAGGACACAGACAGAGGCAGAGAGGTACAGTGGGTACGGAAAGTATTCAGACCGCCTTAAATTCTTCACTCTTTGTTATATTGCAGCCATTTGCTAAAATCATTTAAGTAATTAATGTAGTCGTCCTGTCCCTGCAGCTGAAAAACACCCCCACAGCATGATGCTGCCACCACTATGCTTCACTGTTGGGACTGTATTGGACAGGTGATGAGCAGTGCCTGGTTTTCTCCACACATACCGCTTAGAATTAAGGCCAAAAAGTTCTATCTTGGTCTCATCAGACCAGAGAATCTTATTTCTCACCATCTTGGAGTCCTTCAGGTGTTTTTTAGCAAACTCCATGCGGGCTTTCATGTGTCTTGCACTGAGGAGAGGCTTCCGTAGGGCCACTCTGCCATAAAGCCCCGACTGGTGGAGGGCTGCAGTGATGGTTGACTTTCTACAACTTTCTCCCATCTGCCAACTGCATCTCTGGAGCTCAGCCACAGTGATCTTTGGGTTCTTCTTTACCTCTCTCACCAAGGCTCTTCTCCCCCGATAGCTCAGTTTGGCTGGACGGCCAGCTCTAGGAAGGGTTCTGGTCGTCCCAAACGTCTTCCATTTAAGGATTATGGAGGCCACTGTGCTCTTAGGGACCTTAAGTGCAGCAGAAATGTTTTTGTAACCTTGGCCAGATCTGTGCCTTGCCACAATTCTGTCTCTGAGCTCTTCAGGCAGTTCCTTTGACCTCATGATTCTCATTTGCTCTGACATGCACTGTGAGCTGTAAGGTCTTATATAGACAGGTGTGTGGCTTTCCTAATCAAGTCCAATCAGTATAATCAAACACAGCTGGACTCAAATGAAGGTATAGAACCATTTCAAGGATGATCAGAAGAAATGGACAGCACCTGAGTTAAATATATGAGTGTCACAGCAAAGGGTCTGAATACTTAGGACCATGTGATATTTCAGTTTTTTCTTTTTTAATAAATCTGCAAAAATGTCAACAATTCTGTGTTTTTCTGTCAATATGGGGTGCTGTGTGTACATTAATGAGGAAAAAATGAACTTAAATGATTTTAGCAAATGGCTGCAATATAACAAAGAGTGAAAAATTCAAGGGGGTCTGAATACTTTCCGTACCCACTGTAAGTGAAACACACAAGTTTATTGAACAGAGGCACAAATACAGGCAGATGGTGGATGCATGTGAGTCAACGAACAAGCACTTTAGAAATGGAACTTAGCTGAGTGATAACAGAGGAATGTCTTTGGTAGATGCAGGTGAACACAGAGAGCGGAGAACTGGAAATGGAAGACGACAGGATGGGAACACGGTCAACTCAGGTGAGTAACAGGTAAGGAGTCCAGCCCTGATCATAATGCAAAGAAGTTACTGTGACATTTTGGTAAATCCTGAAAATATTTTACAGTGCACCTTTAGAAAATAAACTCTTAATCTTACAACACACTTCTCACTAGTTTATTTAACTTTTCCACTAACAATGTCCAATACTGAATGAATGAATCACAGGAAAAAAGTCATGAACAGTTCTTTGGTTAAAATTCAGTTCAATCATAGTTATTTGTATACTGCTTTTCACAATACATATTGCTTCAAAACAGTTTTACAGAAAATACATGTCAACATTACAATTTAGAGTTATCTGATATCAGAGGTGACTGTGTTCAAATTATGTAATTTCAGAAATGTACATAAACAAATCACACAGTTAGCTAACAATGTGTTAATTTAAACAATGTATTAATTTAAGGTAGAAACAATCAGCTCATTGAAGTAATGAATACATGTTGTTAACAAAATGATTAGGATATATAGAAAAATTTGGAATGGTGCATGTTAAATCAGTTTGCGCCATCTTAAGTCCTCACAGGTGTTGGTGTCGTCTCTGGAGCTGATGTACTCTCTAGTTACCCCAGGATGGGTATCCCGAGATAAAACAGAAAAGCAAATGGAAAATAGCATAGCAAGCATAGCTGCTCTTCAAAACATAATCATGTGCACTTGATCTAATATAACTAGAGTACAAGGTTATGAGATGCATTATGTGAATGCTTGGCAAAAGAGATGTGTCTTTAATCTAGATCTAAACTGGGCGAGTGAGTCTGAGCCCCGAACATGATCAGGAAGGCTATTCCAGAGTTTAGGAGCCAAATGTGAAAATGATCTCCCTCCTTGTGATCTTAAAGAGCATGATGGATTGTAGGGTGATAGAAGATCGGTTAAATACACATGCAGGAGCTAAACCATTTAGAGCCTTATAAGTCAGTAGCAATACTTTATAATTGATACGGAACTTAATAGGTAACCATTGTAGAGATGATAAAATTGGTGTTATATGATCATATTTTCTTGACCTAGTAAGAACTCTAGCAGCTGCATTTTGGACTAATTGTAGCTTGTTTATTGAGGATGCAGGACAACCAGCTAGTAATGCATCACAGTAATCCAGTCTAGAGGTCATTAATGCATGAACTGACTTTTCTGCATCAGAAACAGATAACATGTACCGTAGTTTAGCGATGTTTCTGAGGTGGAAGATGGCTGTTTTTGTAACATGAAATGTGATTTTCAAAAGACAAGTCACTGTCTAATACAACACCCATATTTAACTGTAGAGGATAAAGTAACAGTACATCCTTCTAAATGTAAATTGTATTCTAAGAGATTCTGTGTACAGGTTTTTGGTGACTAATACCTTAGTCTTACCTGAATTTAATGGAAGAAAATTACTGGTCATCCAATATTTTATATCTTTAACACACCGTGCCAACTTTGATAATCTGGAGATTTCATCTGGATGTGTTGAAATACATAACTGAGTATCATAGGCACAACAGTGGAAAATAATTCCATGTTTTCTTATATTTTTACCAAGTGGCAGCATATATATTGAAAATAATAGAGGGCCTAACACAGATCCTTGCGGCACTCCATAATTTAATGGTTATCTTAGATTTTTCCCCGTTTAAAGATGGTGCAAATTACGATTCTCAAACAATATTAGGGTTACACTTTATTTTAGGTGTCCGTGTTACAGTGTAATTATACATTTAAGCATACCTCAAGCCTGTTTTATTTTTTGTGTATTTTTGTGCTACTCCATAATGTTCTAGTTAAGGTCATTTGTAGCGTAGGTAGGGCCCGAATCCTGCCCTGCATGCGTGTGTTTTCCATATGGAATGAGATGGAATGTTTGTGATGTTAAATTGGCAAATGGCCCGCCATTGTAATGAAACAGGAACTTGGAGGAACGCCTGAAACCGCAGTAGTACTGTAATAATACATTTGTATTTATACAGGTACATTTATTTTTCTAGAATGTGTTACATGTAAACTAAACATTCACAGTTGCTTGCCGTGGAAGAGTATATAAAAAGCTCATTCAGGTAGACAGAACTGACATTCTTGTAAAGTGTAGAAAGCATTCAGTCAACAACAACAACAACAAAAAGTAGGAAAACATTAAACATATTGAGACAAAATGACACTGGCATAAGATATGTCAGTGCAAGTTTCTTTCAGTAAAAACAGCTCAATCATGCATTTTAGCCTTGGACTAGGCTTAAGCCTTGTCTGTGAACCTGGGCTCTAAACATTTTAACCACTTTGGCTCACAAGATGGCAAAAACACAATTTTGAAGCATAAATTAAATGATTTGGGTGAGTAACTACATTTTGCAGACATGCAATAGAGTTCTGATCTTCCAGCAAACAGTTGTGATGATTGAACTTACAAAAAATGTGCCAAAGCAATTGAGAAAAACTAACAATACTGGATTCTTACATTCAATAGCAAAACAGGTGGTTTATTGTATTTATCTTTATAATAATTTCAACGACGTTATTACATTATTATTATTATTATTACTGTAATGATAGTTTGAGAATCTGTTAGGTTATATATGTATAGAGCAATTTGTACCTGTTGTGGTATGCGTAGCTAATATGGTATATACGGTACCAGGAGTCAGCACTGATTGAGTTAATGCTGCAACATGTGGCGCGGTTGCAAATAAAATACATAAATTGCAAATACATGCCGTCCTAACATTACAATTATTGTGGATGCATTGCCTCCATGCGATTTTATTTTAAAGGTAATAAATGAGTCGCTACAGCGTTTTTGATGACAAGTATGTGGCTCATGAAGGTAATGACGCTTATTTAGCGCGAGGGGGCGTGGTTTAGTCATTTTTGTTTTATTTAGAAAACAATTAAACGACAAACTTCGGCCTACCGGCTCTTGAAAAACACGACAATGGACAGGTTTAAACTGTATCATATTTGATACGCAAATTTCAAATCATCAAATTATTTTACAAACATTATTTCTAAAGTATCAACATGATCAAAATTGTATACAATTTAATACATGCATTCTGTCGTCTGATAGTTTATATACCTACGCTTTTAAAGGTCGTGGTACGTGTATTTTTGCTGTGAAATCTTTAATTTTTTTTTTTTTTTTTTTTTTTAAGTTTTCAAAATGTATAGGCTAGTGTTCAAAATAGCCCATTTCAAAATGAGCACGTACTGGACAAACAACGTAGGTTTACTTGATTATCTATAAATGTTGTTGTTGTTTTTTTAATAGAAAAATCATAAAACTAAGTATTTAAATATTATCTTAATATGACATATTATTGGAAGATATAGAGTGACAACTGATATTTATATGCATTTTATATAAGTAATCTGCTATACTGGTATAAAGATCTCATTGATTTACATTACAAGCTATCAGAATTTCATCTCACTTTTCGGCCATATAAATTTCAGCAACTGCACCAAATTGCATTTTTTTTTTTTTGGGTCAGTTTGGGCTTCTGAATAATATTGAGTGTTATTTCCCCCTCATGTATGAGCTTCATATACTATCAGCCTTAAAAGCCTGATGTATCGGATGCGATTCTCAAAAAAAAAAAAAAAAAAAAAAAAAAAAAATCTTTTTTAGATTTAGGTTCAATAAACTTTCATTAAAAAATTATTCTGACATATGTAATATGTCAGGCTTTAGAGTAAATCCACAGGATATTAATGGAACTTGATCATGTGATCACATAAAGCACTTTTTATTTATATTGCTAAACTATTTTTAAAGACTTATCTGCTATCTATTTACTAATTACAGATTGCAGAGAGTTGTGTATATGATGCACGTAGGTGTCATGATCATCTGCTGGAGTGCCCTTGACTCCCACCAGAGGGCACTCTACCCTGGACATGAATCACTCGTAGGACTTCATTTCCCATGAATCCCTTTATCCTGGTACTTAAGTCTCAGAGCACTCCGTGACAGTCGGTTCTGAGAAAATATTGTAAAAGATTGCAAGATTGTAAAAAAAAAAAAAATTCAAGGATGTAAAGACATGCATCGTCTGTCTGGCCTGGGAAAAAGTTCATTGCGGGGATGCTGGCCAGTGGTGTGATCACTAAATAAATAAATGACACTTTACACAAATAAAGTGCAAAGTGAAAGGTTATAGTATCCACATGTAACGTGTAACAAGGACACTGTAAAATAAAGTGTTACCTATTACTGTTTATCACAATCTGACGATCAGAAATCTTTTGTTGACCAGTGACTGGATGATTAAGTTGACCAATGAAACAAAAACATGCCAAACTACTTAAAGTTTACTTAAATCTCCCCAAGAATTTCATTTTTTTGTTTAATTCAGTCTTTAAAATTTTAATTCCACTATGACATTTTTAATTTAAGTATAATATAGAATAGATGTATTTAATTCATTGACTGGATTTCATTTTTAATGTCTTTTATACAGATTTATTGATCCAGATGCAAAAAAATGAGTCAAAAAGCGAAGCTGTGTGTGTGTTCCTCCTCCAGGTGTTTGTTGTAGCTCTCCTTTGTGCTGTGCTGTAATAAGAGATGCTTACTTTTGTTCTTGCTATGCTGTTGCCATGTTACACAATTTTATGCTATAGGTGGTTGTGCTGAGTTTTGAATGTGCTGTGTGCCCGTGTACTTTGCTCACCTTTTTTACATGAAAGTTGGGCTGTGACAGAGCAGGCAAAGAGTTTAGAGATGGCCTACTTGGTCATAAAAGGACAGGGAAAGCGTTTAGGGAGGGATGCCACTGTCTTAGGAGGAGCTGTAGCAGACACCTCTGCCTCAGGAGGAGCTATATCTGGCGCCGGCGCCACCTCGGGAGGAGCTGCAGTGAATGCCACTGCCTCAGGAGGAGCTGTAGTGGACGCCTCTGCTTTGGAAGGAGCTGTAGCGGACGCCGCCACCTCGGGAGGAGCTTTAGAAGCCGCTGCCTCGGGAGGAGCTGTAGCGGATGCCTGCCGCCTCGGGAGGGGCTGTAGTGGATGCCGCCGCCTCGGATGGAGCTGTGGCGGATGCCGCCGCCTCGGGTGAAGCTGTGGCGGATGCCGCCGCCTCGGGTGAAGCTGTAGCGGATGCCGCCGCCTCGGGAGGGGCTGTAGCGGATGCCACCGCCTCGGGAGGGGCTGTAGCGGATGCCGCCGCCTTGGGTGAAACTGTAGCGGATGCCGCCGCCTCGGGAGGGGCTGTCGCAGATGCTGCCGCTTCAGGAGGAACTATAGAGAACGCTGCCGCCTTGTGCGGAGCTGCAGCGGACGCCGCCACCTCGAGAGGAACAGGAGAAGTGTGTATGGCCCACACAAACAAGATGGCAGTTGCCATTATAGGAAGTGCAGCCAATGGCAGTTGGACCTCCGGGACCACCGGACTTAGGACCATCAAGCTTGGATGCGCTGAGACCACCCGACTTAGGACCACCGGACTTGGATGCATTGAGACCACCGGACTTGGGTGCACTGAGACCACCAGACTCTGGACCACTGGACTTGGATGCACTGGGACCCCCGGAGACATTTTCGTAGCTGCATGGGCCAACATCATGGGGGTTCTGCCATGTTTGGATGCCAGTCCCGACTGCCTCGCGCTAGCTTTCAGGGATAGCTTTCTTATTCGGATCTAGAGGCACATAGCACCAAAAAAAAAAAAATTGTTTAGGGGAAGGGTCCTCCATTTCCCCCATAGTGAAAAGGGAACCACATCTCCAAAGGGCGTAATCTAGGAACTCACTCAACAATCCTTGAGGACCATCATAAATAATTGTGGATTGTAATGGGTTATTTAGTCCATGGCAAAAGAAGTCGATCAGAGCAAAGTCCAGGAGATTAGTGAGATTAGCATTGTCCAGAAAGTCTCTGATGTGGTCCTTGAGTGAGCAAGTTCTTTGGCAAAGCTGGATTAGGGTTAGGGCTGCACGATATTTCGTTTTAGCATCGAAATCATGATGTGTGCATCCAATGTCAAGTATAGGGATTGTTAATCCGTACGAACCAGACACCAAAACGTGATTCTCAGATTGCAAAATTGTACAGTTTGACCATCATACAATTAAAGTTTATAATTTAAACGTGTTTTAGGTCCTGTCAGTTTAAACATTCAATGTCATGAATGTTAATTAAACAACAAAAGACAACGAGAAAAATAACTTTTTTTTTTTAATTCTGGTGAATTTTTTCATATCGCAATATACTGTATATTAAAACAAAACAACAAAAGTAAATCCATGTAACAAACACAAACACGAGATAAACATAAGAGCGCACATAACATCAATATAGACACAGAACAGAAGAAACACAGGGGATTAAAAGGACAAGGTAACAAGGGGCAGGTGAAGGCAATGAGTAACCATGGTAACAGACAAAGAAAACTATGGAAAGTAACAAGGCAAACCGAAACTAAACACAGAAAGTGAGAACACAGAAACAATAGGAACAAAACATCAAAATAACAGTCCACAACACAAGACAGGGAAAACAAGACAGGAATGTAACAGTTATGGCAGTGGTCGGCAATACAAAACTGGCCCGCCAGCAATAATATCTGGCCTGGCTGGTTCTGAAATAGATCTTCGTCTCGTAGTGCCGTCTAATATTATCACTGTGCCTACACCAGACGCAACTTTTTCCGCGTCGTGTTGCACCGCAACAGCTAAAAGCTGTCTACACTGAACGTGACAAACCGACCGTTGCAAAGCACTGGGACTACGTCAGAAACAGAACGGGGAATCACTGTCGGGAATGTGTTGTGTCGTGTGACTCACGTCGCACCGCGCCACATCCAGTGTAGACAATCACTGATTTAAAATCTATTATCTTTTGATGCGTCGCATCGTGCCGCTCACGTCCGGTGTAGACGTGGTGTTATATTCTTTGAAAACAGTGACAACTTCATTGCAGAAAAGACAAAACTAGGTAGGATGAACGCATAGTTGTCTTTCCATTCTTCTTTGTATGCCCTATTTTCGCTGTCAACTTCTTTAGACTCTTTGATAGTGCCATTTACTCTCACCAGCTTAAATGTTAGCATCACTCTGCACACAACGTAATAGCGTAGGCTACCTCCAGCACACAAACAATAAAAAAAAGAAGCAGTTTAGTACGTGAGGATGCCAAGGAATAAAAAAGTAGTGTAAAAGTAGGCTACGTCAAATAATTATTACAATAAGTTAGGCTCCATTGTGTAACAAGCCAATTAAAATGAGACAAATTTATTATTCACAATATGCAAAGAGGAAATAAAACATAAATCGGTAAGAGCATGACTCAAACATGCCATTAATGGGCTTATTCAAGTTCTCTTTTAGTTATTTTTATCCATTCCGCATCTCCCACATATGTGTGTTTTAGCAAGGTGGTCTGTGTTGCAAGTTGGTGAATGAAGATACTTGCCAGGTCACTACTCCGCTTTATTAATTTATCCAGTGTAAAACCCGGACACCGCCACACAAATGTGGCTTTTTGTTAATGACTGTCCTACTACAGGATTTAACACAGAGTAACAGCTCAATACCAGTTACAAAAGACACTGTAACAGTCTGTCACAGGCAATTCTAGTTGCATTTTTCATCAATTAATTTAAATTATCCTTTGACAATGTTCTGGCCCGCCATCTAGTGGCATTTTTTTTTTTTGGCCCTATGCCAAACTTAATTGCCGACCCCTGAGTTACTGTGTTCTCCTCTCCACAGTTCACCCATTGTCTGACTTGTACTGTAGCCCAACTTGTAAGTGTTACTTTTCCTTTCGTACTCCTAGATTGATGCCAAAACTTTGGGTAGTAGCACTTACTAACCACTATATTAAAATCTAAAGCCCTATAAATAAGAAGGTCTCTGCAGTACTTTTGAGTTGGGGGTTAAAGTCATTGGACGGAGACATTTGTCTGCAGACAAAGGGTCTTTCAATCCCTTTCAGGTTTCAGAGGTGTGAACATCTGCACGTTACAGTTGAGGCTGGAGAGGGTGTGAGATCTCAATCAATGTTCTAACACCAAAGCTTTAATACTTAGCAAAGACGTGCCAATAAAGTCACTCCTAACTAAGTCTTTCTATTCTCAGCTATTCTCAACATATTTGTCCTAAGCCTTACTGTATACTGGGCATATAACCTCTCAAGATGTTTTACTTATCATTCTGTCTGTCTTCAAGAGCGCTGAGGTCAAAACAAACGGATTGTAAGACACAATTGCTCAGGCAAGAGAGAGGAGCTGAATGCAGCACAATAGTGTGGAGCCTGTCTGCGCCTTGCTGTGACTTGCACCATTGTTGCTGTGGCATATTAGACTGATAGACGTGTTGGACACTGGAACATGGCATTGTGCGTGAAGTTTATTCTGATGTATAGAGGGCAAGCGATGCAAAAGTACACACTAAATGTTCACTAAATGCTGCATATCAAAGGGTTAGTTCACCCAAAAATGTAAATTCTGTTCATTTACTCACTCTCACTCCAAACCTGTATGATTCTTCTGGGGAACACAGAAGAAGGTATGTGACCCTGGACCATAAAACCAGTCAGAAGTCGCACGGGTATATTTGTAGCCCCAACAATACATTGTAAGGGTCAAAATTATAGATTTTTTTTTATGCCAAAAATCATCAGTAAACATCATGTTCCATGAAGATATCTCATAAATGTCCTACCATAAATATATTATGTGAGTGGATATGTGTTGCTTTAAAAGCGATTTTCTCAATATTTAGATTTAGATTTTTTTTTTGTACCCTCAGATTCCAGATTTTCAAATAGTTGTATCTCGACCAAATATTGTCTTATCCTGACAAACCATAAATCAATGGAAAGCTTATTAATATGATGTATAAATCTAAATGACTGGTTTTGTGGTCCAGGGTCACATATTATGAATGGTGGTTTGACAGTATTTGTCCTCAAAATGGAGACCAAAACATTTTTCAAATATCTTTTTTTTTTTTTTTTTTTTTTTTGCTCTATACAGTAGAAACAAATCATACAGTTTTTGGAATGACATGAGGGTGAGTAAATGACGACACGAGTATCATTTTGGGGGGAACTGTCCTTTTAAGGCTTACAAATTAAAAAATTGTTAATTAAATTGTTGAATCTCAGCTGGTTTTGATCAAAAACCCGGGTTTTACATTGGACATCAAGTTGTGAAAGAAACCCAAATTGTTTTGCAGTGTTGTTATCGTTAACACTAAAATTATTTAAAAAAAAAAACATTGATGTTAATTGAAATAAAGTTCAATAAAGTTCAATAAAGTTGAAATAAATTTTGCGCTTTCAACTAAGTGAAATAAAAATAAGTAGTAAAATTACTAAAACTAAAACTGATAAACTAGCTAAACAGAAATAAAAACAAACAAAAATGACAAAAGCTAAATTTTTGAAAATATAAAAATAACATCTAATTTAAAATATTAAGAAACACTATAATAGCACATAAATTATACAAAAATATCAGTTTTGTCAAAAAACAAACAAACAAACAAAAAAAATCAAAATTGCATACAGGCCTAACAAAATCTGCATAGGCAACTAAGAAAAATGTCTTCCTGACATCACAAAAATGTACAAAGATATACAGACGCTGAATGCAAAAATGTGACTGGTTAGTCAAAAAGGATGCTTCTAATCTGTCATATATGTCCTTCCTGCAACCATTTTCAAACGTTTGTTCCTTTTTCTTTCATCGCTCTCCCCTTCAGACTTGCTGGCTGCAGGCGTGAAAAACGTTTCCTTTACTAGCCTTCAGGCCAGAGCTATAGTTCCTGTGGTTCCTGTGACCAGAGTGTCAGGGGTGTTAATGTTCCCACATAAGGCTACACTGTAAATGTAAATGACTGTATGTGAGTGACTGACAGATTGGTGTTGAGTTCTTTGATGCTGAGTGACCCCTTGCTCAAGCATCATATCAAATTGCCACCTTAGATCACAAAAACGTGCACAAAAACCTCTTGACCTTGGTCTATACACATTTATATATTTTCCAAAATCAAAATTCATAAATAATCTGTAATAAATGTGACTTGTTTTGGTTTATTTCGACATTCTACCCACTTTAGACTATACTTTGCAGCTACATGTCAACTAGCAGCACACTTTATTTCTACGCTGCCCCCAACATACATTCTAATGACTATAAGTAACTTTGCAACTGCAAGTGAACTTATTCCACTAACCGGAACCCTAACCTAACAGTCTATTACCAGTCTATTAATACTCTAATAAGAGTCAGTTGACATGCAGTTGCAAAGTTATTTACAGTTAGTAGAATGTATAGATTATCAAAATAAAATGTAACCCTTATTTTTCCTTCAACTACTAAGTCTGTGGATATGGCAGGTCATTATGTTGGCTCTTGCAGTTGGCAGCAGGTCACCTGAGGCCACTGCCCGGGTCACTTCCTGCATTCACTTACAGCTGGAAGGTCACTGCTGCCACAGGCGGATGATGTGTGACCACTGGCAAATCAGCTCATGAGCCACTACTGTACGGAGGCCCTGCTGCCTCCTCACACTGGACGACTCAACACCAACCAGGCGAAGACTGTGAATTCAAACCTACAGTATTGCGCTGAGATTAGTAATAGACTTGTTTTATAGACTGATTGTACCAGGCCGATCTTTAGATTTTGAGATTGTCTGCATTGGCCCGAAAACCAAATAACTGAGCGATTAATAGCGGTCCAGAGAGATAGTTCCCCCTTGTGACAGTTTCAAAATATATTCACTCAGAAAAGTATTTAAGCCTAAATTTAAGATTTGTGTGTTTGAATTGCATGTGTGTTTGATTTTAACATCAACTAAATTTAAAGGGATAGTTCACCCAAAAATAAAAATTATCCCATAATTTACTCACCCTCAAACCATCCTAGGTGTATATGACTATCTTCTTTCAGACGGACACAATCAATCAGAGTTACAATTAAAAATAAGCTTTATAATGGTAGTGAATAGTAACCGTGATTTTTAAGCCCAAAAAAGCACATCCATCCATCGTAAAATTAATCCATACGACTACATGGGGTTAATAAAGCCTTCTGAAGTGATTTTGAAGCCCATATTTATAACTTAATAAACTAGAAACTGTTCACTCTTATAAAGCTTGGAAGAGGCAGAATATTTTTAATATAACTCTGATTGTGTTTGTCTGAAAGAAGATAGTCATATACACCTAGGATGAGTAAATCATGGGATAATTTTTGGGTGAACTATCCCTTTAATGTGATGCATATTTGTCAGTCATACATAAATGAAACGGGTAAGACAGTACTAATAAACTAAATGCGTATTAAATATACAATAACCAGGTTTCTATATTTATCATCAATAATTCAAATTTATTTCAATCTCACACATTGTAACTAATTGAATATTGCTTGTTCCACATGTAGTTTTGTTTCAACCGTGCTCATACCTTATAACTGAATAAATGTAATTGTTTTCACAATGAACAGATTGTATAAATGCAAATATGAGTATTTAAATAAAATGAAATAGATTCAAACAGTTAATAATAAACTATGCCATGACCTTTTTGAGTGCATCTTACCCGTTTCACTGATAAATCACATTAACTTTCTTTGTTTATGCTATATGTTTTTCATATGGATCGCAATTTTATATGCAATCCAAATACATAAATTGTAAATTTAGGCCTGAATGTTTTTCGTTTTTTTTTTTTTTTTTTTTTTTGCAGACAGCCTTTTCAATAAATGATGCAAACATATTTTGTTGTTGTTTTTAGTAAATCTTCTAAAAATGAATTAAATGTTAATTTAACTTCCAAGCTTTAAAAGATTATTAGTGAAAATATTTTTATATTGCATGTACAACAACAAACTTTTAAGTGCAAATGTTAAAATCAGCATAATTTGTGTGAAAATATCCTTTAATCTGAATCTGAAATATCATTTTTATTATAATCTTGTTATAATTTTTTGTTTTTCTTTTTTATCAGAATCCTAAAGCGTTATTTTCGTTTCAAGATTTAAGATTCAGGAATTAGACTTGCAGATTTCTGGTCTTAGATTAGACTTTTAGACCCCTTTTTGGACTGTACAGTATGGTTTCTATTGGTCACCACAGGCACCCTGCTCTCCAGATAATGACATCAACCATTTAAAAACACATAATTCTTGGAAACATTGACTTATCTGTTGGTAATTGCATAAATAAATACTACTGCGCCAAGGTTGTAAAAAAAAAAAAAAAAAAAAATTAGGCTACCTAATATTCATCGCAAGCATAGGACTAGAGAATATGCATACAGTAGAGAAGCACAGAACAAAGGCAGGTGCAATTTGGAAACAAGGTGAGGCATGAGGCAGAGGAAGGGTCTATGAACGTCAGGAATAGGAGGGGTGTACCGTGTATTTCACGAGCATCGCATTGGATGTGGAGGCAGGAAGGTGTGAGCGCTGCGCGCGCTGAGCTGAGCTGCTGTAAATGTGTTGCTGTAGTTGAGCGAGCGTCAGTCCGTCAGTCACCTGCCGTCATTGTTTCTCCGGTTATGGAATAGTGGAGTAGTTTGGCACATGACGGAGAAGAACGGGAGCCACAGTTGTTTTTCCCAGCCAAAGGACTATCTACCTCGCTGCCTTCATAAACATTGTTAGAGTAGCTGGCATTCGTTATTTATGTTTATTTATATTTATTTATAACCCGCGCGTTTCGTATCTACACTGCACTGAATTTCGCGCCCCGATGCTTTTACATCAGTTCGTGAATGGGACGTTGGAAACGATGTATCCCAGTATTCAGAAAGACACGACTTTCACCAAGATCTTTGTCGGTGGTCTGCCGTATCACACCACGGACGCGTCGCTTCGCAAATACTTCGAGACTTTCGGCGACATCGATGAAGCCGTGGTAATAACGGACCGACAAACGGGAAAATCCAGAGGATATGGCTTTGTAAGTACAAATATCTTATATCAGTTGTTGTTATTGTTGTTGTTATAAATGTTTATATAGGCTAACTCTCAACAGCTTGTAAAATTAACGCGAAGAACAACACTTTGTCTTTGTTGGGTTTTACTCCACTCAGTCCGTTCATATTTACTCTGCGCTGCGTTTAACTAAGTATGTACACTATATCGGCTGTGTTAGTTATTGTCATGGAAGTTTAGAAAATAGATTTGATCGTACAAAGAATAACAAACGCGACTTTCAGTTTGTGTGCTTGAGCGGTTGTGGACCGACTCTTGAATGAATTGTTCTTTAGAGTCGGATCGTTTCAACGTATACCGGTAAACGTTTCTAAGGACATGTCCGACCCGTAATGAGCTCAAAAAAGTGAGCTCATAGTACTAATAACTACTATAACTACTAATAACTAGTAACTAATTTGTTTTCGACTTTTGCATGACCGCTTTTTATCAACACGCATTTTTGACATAAAAGAATCGTTTAATTCGTTCTTTCAAACGGCTCTTTGACGAACTGTCCAAAAGAACCGATTCGCAGAAGTGGGTCGAACTTCACTAGAATCTATCGCTCGTGGGGTCTCCAGGTGACAATGCAACCGTCGCGTGCCGTTGGCGCATGTCTTTTGTTACAGTTCTGAGGAACAAAAGCCAGCATAGATCTAACGTAGAAACTCCTACAGCACAATGAACTGCATGTTTGAGCTCCAACATGGCTCTAAATTGCCTTAAAGCATATCCTAGTAACAAATGATGATCTGTAAGCTTATTATGAGCCCTTTTTAATAGGCCTAAATGTTTTTCCACCTAGTCCGATTTAGTGCTGAAAGATCTTAAATGTAATCCTTAGATATTGAGAGCTTTTCAGGGGCACAATATGTTCTTACATTGCATTGCTCCACAAGTGTGTGTGGGTGTGATGTTGAGAGAGTCACATGTGGGACCATAAGTGGATTATTTCTAAAAAAGCATGTCATCAATTATCTTCTTAGCCTCTTGGATGAAGTTTGAAGGCAGGGTCTCAGATTTCTGTGAAGTGGCCCTTTTTGAATACTTCTCTTAAGCTTTGTAAGTGGAAAGCATAGTCCAGTCCAAGGGTTTATCTGCTGTGATATGCTGCAAAGCCAACCTCTGCTCGCTTTATATGGAGGTGATGAGGGGCCCGGAGGAATGGCCCTATATAGGGCTCTTTCAGTCGCGTAAATTATGCATTTACATTCCATCTCTGTTATCACGAAACCCACGACGCACAGCAAACAGAGCTCCGATCACAGCATCCTCCATCCACCGGTTTTTAGCGTTTGTATGCGACATTAAGCGTTTGTATGCCGCGCTTAAAGTCGCTGCTGTTGGCCGCTTTTGAGTTCCTATTTCCGGTGCGAATACAACCAGGAACATGGCCTGGGGAAGAAATGAGTTCTTGGGGAACTATTTTAATGGCTAGTTCCTATAACTGAGTTCGAAGAACTATTCGGTGCGAAAGCCCCTTATGACCGTTCATTCAGCTGAGCACATCTGACTGCATTTACACCATCAATCAAGTGACTTTCCTTGTCAATGCATTATCTTGTCTTTACTGTAACTTAGAGATGCATCAATATGAAAATTTTGGCCGATAACGATAACCGATAATTCTTTATATTTCAAAGCCAATAACCGATATATTGCGCATCCAATTGTACCTCTTTGCATATACAAGCCTTAAAGGGTTAGTTCACCCAAAAATGAAATTTCTGTCATTAATTACTCACCCTCATGTCGTTCCACACCCGTAAGACCTTCGTTTATCTTCAGAACGCAAATTAAGGTATTTTTGATAAAATCCGATGGCTCAGTGAGGCCTGTATTGACAGCAAGATAATTAACACTTTCAAATGCCCAGAAAGCTACTAAAGACATATTTAAAACAGTTCATGTGACTACAATGGCTCAACCTTAATGTTATGAAGCGACAAGAATACTTTTTATGCACCAAAACAAAACAAAATAAGGACTTTTTTTAACAATATTTAGTAATGGACAATTTCAAAACACTGCTTCATGAAGCTTAGAAGCTTTACGAATCTTTTGTTTCGCATTAATGGTTTGGAGCGTGTATCAAAGTCACGTGATTTCAGTAAACAAGGCTTCGTTACGTCGTAAGTGTTTCGAAATTTCAATGGTTCACCACTGGGGGGGCGTGACTTTGGCAGAAATTTCATTTTTGGGTGAACTAACCCTTTAACCCTTGTGGCAGTAACATGGTAAATTGATGTTATGAGATCAGATGATGGTATTTATATTACATCTGTTAATGTAATATAATAATATACTATAGTAATATTACACATTACCTTATTTAATTCATTTAAAATCAGCTCAACAAATTCTACCAGGATGTAAATGTTATTATTTTTTATTATTTTATTTACAAATATAATTATTCATATAATTATCTAAATGTTTTACCAAAAGTAAAAGTTCTTTTTCATTACAAATTTTTTACAATGCAAACTTCTCTGACCTGTCTTCCACATTTTATAAAAGTACGATGTAATATCTTGATTTTTTTCTTTTGGTTTTTGGGGTGAAATATGATCTGCACGTGTTGACAGGTTTTGTGAGTTTCGCTCAAATAGATCTCTTTCTCGTTTTCTCTACTATCGTCTTTGTTCACTGGTTCAGAACTGTATCGTGGTTTGCCTTCAAAAGCAGTTGGAAAGCACAGATAAGGTCGCACAGTTTCACTTTTTCATATGCTCTTTTTTTTTTTTTTTTTCACATCATCTGCTAAGATGTAAACATGTACAGTAGATAAACCAAGGGAGTGAGAAAGGGAAGGAAGTAAAAGAAACTCGACAAATTTTGTTGGCTTTGTCGTGAATGATAGTCTTTAATATGCTGGCTGATACACTCCCAGTGTGGGAGGCCTTGTCTTAATAGCTGTATTCTAGAATAAGAAAAAAGAGGGAGGGTTACCAGAAGAGTTCCCAGAAGATTACAACACAACCCTAATGTTTTCCCAACACGCTCACTGAGGCTTGTCGCCTCATTTGCTAGCCTCGTTTTGTGACTACTGAGATAACATGGTGGCAGCTATGAGTGTGTTTGTGCTTGTTTTGTTCGTGTTCAGTCTGAGGTGCTCTCCACACAAGGGCACTACAGAAATGAAGCGTACACTCTGGTGTTTACCTGACAGAAACCAGATCCCATGAATTCTCTTCCTAACTGCTCCGCTACTGCTCTGGCTGTATTTCTAGTTCCACCAGCCCTGGGGAACGCAGCTGCCACTGGGTCTCCACAGGGTGGGGCGTGTGTGTGTTTGTGCAGTCATGACCAGGCAGCCGTGAGCAGCTCAATCCTAATATTGCAATATTAGAGCCTGCTGGAAGAACATTTGTCACAGAGACCCGAGCTGTGAAAACAAGTCAGCAGTTCAGGCTGCTTAACCGCCTCACTAAAACACCAATAAACCTCTTCTAGTTAGGCAAACTGGCATGATATTAATGCCATGCTTGTTCTTTTAAGATGAATTCAGCAAAGATTTAAATGTGTTTTTTAAAAGCCTATTTTCTGGCAAAAAAAAAAAAAAAAAGGTAATTAGACAGTAGAACAGTATTTTTGATCAGTTGATAAAATGAACTGCATTGTACTCAATATTGGTACATCATGTCAGATCAAGTTAATTCAGTTCAAGTTTATTTGTATAGCACTTTTCACAATACAAAATATGTTTCACTGTTACAGTCAGGAAGTATTCCGTTGTCAGAATACTTACAGCTTAAGGATACTTATTACTTATTATATCTTAAGGATGACGTAAGATGTTATCAAGGCTATTTGGGCTGAATTTATGGGGGTTTACACGTTTAGGGTTTACACAAAGTGAGTTTATACGTTTAGGCAGAAAACAAATTTATTCATCCATGTATATGTATACATATATATGTAATGCTATCAATTGATTTAAAAACTAATTAATCACAATTAATTGCAACTTTTTATTTATATAATAATATATATATATATAAATAAATGTAGAAACAACATAGATGGTATATAAAACATATTTTAAGTTTTTGTTTTCATTGTTTTTGACCCATGTAACCTTGTATTTTAATAAATAAGGCTGTTATGATACCAACATTTTACATACCAGTGAACTTTCACAATTGTCAATTCCAATTTTTATACCACAACAAAAATTACTAGCCTAACTAATATAAAGTTCAATTATTTTTTAAAGTAAACAGTCAGTAATAAAATAAGAACAAATAAATAAATTGCAAGCAATTGCACAAATAAATACAACAGAAAGATACAAATGAAATAAATAGTGCTTTAAGATTTTTAGGTATGTCTAACATTCAGGTAAGAAATACTACAGAAATTGAATAAAGTAATCAAATGTAAAATAACACTGCATAGTCTTCACTGTATAAATTAAATATATATTAATCATTATTAAAGCAACAAAAGTTATTCAGTGAAGAGCAGTGAGAGATTTTCTATTTTTCTTTGATAAAAATTAATGGCAGACTGCAGCAGGTTTATTAGGCTGCTGTCACTTTAAGAGCTAATGCACATATGACACAGATCTGACATGCATCCGATGTTCTCCTTAGGTGTGTTCGACTTGAAGCAGCGCTGCGCAGGCCGATCGGAGTATGACATCAAGATACCGCGAAAGCAATTAGAGAGCAGACGGCTCTGTACGCTTTAAAATCACTCTCGCGGTACCTTGATGTCATACTCCGACTGGCCTGCGCAGCGCCACTTCAAGTCGAACACACCTATTGTCTCAGCCTCAGATGTCACGCCCACAGACAGTTAGCTGAACGTCTGATGCATATGGCACACAAAATTGGAAACACTTCAGGAGTCTCGAAGTCTTCATATGATTTTCCAGGATTTCCGGGAGACTCGTGTTTTGCGTTCTTTAACGATTCACTGGAAACGGCAAACCCCTTTTTAAACTAATTTAGGACTCTGCTTATGAGGATACTTGCCAAACACAGGCGTTTTGACATCATCTTGTGTGTTTTTGTCCATTCAAGTGCAATAAGACTCAACAGAGAACTCAAATCAGTACTGGCACACTGTCTGAAGCTGCTTTCTGTGCTTGTATCGGGTGTGAGAACATAGAGAGCCACTTCACAGACAGCGTGCTAGTACTGAATTGAGTTCTCTTTTGAGTCTTTTCATGCTTGAATAGTTTAAAAGCACGTGAATGAATGATTGACTGATCATAGGATGCATGCAGACTATCCTTGGTTGGCTCCTCTCTCGCATTGCAGAGCTGGTGAGCGAAACCCAGATAGCGCGATCATATACTGTAACATTAGCCAAAGGATGGCAGAAAAAAACAAACAGAAATGCGTTAAACAGAAAATATTAATCACGGAAATGAACGTGTTATTTTTCACAGCCCCAATTTATATACATCAAAAACTCTATCAAATCAATTAGCATGGCCAATAAATTACACTCATTCATAAGCTTGTGTCTGTATTTTAAAACTCTTTTTCCTTTTCAGGTCACAATGATAGATAAAAGTGCAGCCGAGAGAGCTTGTAAAGATCCCAACCCTATTATTGATGGACGCAAAGCTAATGTCAACCTGGCGTACCTGGGGGCCAAACCACGCAGCCCACTGACAGGTAAATACCAGACATAAGCCTTAAACCTGTTCAAAGTAGGGTACTTATCTTTCAAATCCTCAAGTTAACTATTGTTCTCTCACCTTTAAAGATGAAGTGTATAATTTATGCACAACAGAAATGCAAAATAATGCCTGTTTTCTGAACCCTCCCCCTCTCTGCCACTGGTCTGTCACACAGATAAGTCCGCCCCAAACTCACACGATTGGCTGAGACAGTGTTGCCATGTTGGGCTGGTCGGGATATTTAAATGAACATTTCACCGTTTTGATAGTCATTTATTTTATTCTGCTGTATAAAAATGATAAACATCCCCTTTAAGAAATTAATTCTAAAGTTGTTTTAAGTTCTTCTGCCCTGATATGGTAAAGTAATTGTTGCAGCTTTTTCTTGTTGACAGTTTCACTGTGGATGATTCATATTGGCAAAACAATTGTTTTCATCATATCATGCCCTCAGTATCATTATAGTGTTTGCACTCTGCACAAATATACTACACACACACACACACATTCACACAGCTCTCTCTGGCTCACACACACACACACACACAAACTCACGCTTATTTTAACGGGTTGTTTGACGCCTGTCAAGAATTTACTGCCATCCTACATTTGCATCTATGCATGTGTGTGAATGTGTTGGCAGAAAGTGATATGTTCACTCAGCATGTCTGTCTGTACGTTCAACCACCAACTTTGCATTTCTCTCTCTGTGTGTGCGCGTGTTTTGTGGCTAATATGTCAGAAAAGAGGAAGGGTATTGTCAGGAGAACTTGAAGCATGTACACCTATCCTAACACACCATATTCACACAGGAACAGAGGATCTTTTGGCCTCTAGTCTTGTTCTCATCCAAACATGTCTGAAACGGCAGTCCTGTCTCTTGTTCTCTCCTCTGCCGTTGTGACCATCGTCACGTGACTCACGCTTCGGTTTTACTTACTGTTTTTTTTGGGGGAGGGGGGTTTAGACTGTGTTACTCTGGGAAACATATTGTTCATGTGCTTTTTTGTATAAAGGTCAATGATAATACTTAAAGAACTCAAACCAAAATTAGAAATATTTCATCTAATATTTAGCTATATTTTATTTTATTCCAGCTTTGCTTCTATTAAAGGAAACAAGCTACTGGTGCCAAAGCTTTTTACTCCACTTAGACAATTTTGACTATAAGCTACACACACAATTGACAGAATTTTCCGTCATGTATGACCAAACACTTCCCAGCCATTGACAGTATTTTCTGGTAATCTATATTTTTACTGTTATACAGTAGGTAGTGCTATTAAGCATCTTCTGAAAGAGTACAGAATCACCTGATCCAAAAACAGCATTAGCTTATGCACATGTAAGCTAATGCGATCATCAGACATTAAACAGCATATAAATCAAAACTGCCAAATGTTGCTGAATAAAAATATGTCCTTTTTTTTTTTAAGCAGAGGCTTTGTTCTTTGTTTTGATATATTGTATGTTCATATATATATATATGAACATGTATATATGTATGTATATATATGTTATATATATATATATATATATATATATATATATATATGTATATATACATACATACATACATACATATATACATATATATATATATATATATATATATATATATATATATATATATATAGGGCTGGGTAGGTTACTTTTAAAAAAAATTTCACTACAGATTACAAAATGTATTTTGTTAGATTACCCAAGTTTTGTAACTTAATCTAAATACTTTAGAATACTTTGAAATACTAATATGTAACATATAACTTTTCTCTCAGAATTGCGTGATATAAAGTTGCAATTGTGAGTTATAAACTCGTAAGAATAAAAAAAGTAAGAATTGCGAGAAAAGAAGAATTCTGAGATATAAACTCAATTTTGAGAGAAAAATGTCAGAATTGCAAGAAAAGTCAGAATTGAGATATAAACTCTGAAACTGAAGTTATCACACAATTCTGTTTTGAAACTTGTGAGTTTAAATCTTGCAAATGCGAGGAAAAAGTTATAGTGAGATAAAAAGTCGCGATTACCTTTTTTTCCTTTTTTTTTTACACAATTACAAGGGACTCACAAACAACTATCGCAAAACATGAAAACAGTCAGTTGAGGATGGTTTTGCAGACTGTTAGAGTAGCAGAATCACCAATTGCTGTTTACATTAATGTTTAAATTAAATAAATGACATTAAAATTCAAAGAAATCACTTTGGTAATTTGAAATACTTTTCCGATGTAACTAATTTGATTACCACCCATTTAAAATGTAACTAATGAAATACAGTTACTCAAATTTTGTATTTTAAATACGTAACTAAGTTACATGTATTTTGTTACTCCCCAACCCTGTATAGATAGATATATATATTCTTGGGGCCATGAACGTTTTGTAAAAATGATCAAAAATGCTGGCGCTGACTGGCAACTTTTTTTCTTTTTTTTTAATTCTGCTAGGGAAAGGTTAAAAATATGCTCATCATAAGAGAGGTGTATTTAAGCTATGTTCTGTATGGATTGCATTTTTAATTTATTTTTAAATAATAATTTCAGACGCAAACATTTATGTCAAGTCATTGACCCATGTTTAATGGACATAGAATAAAGAGCTTTTTTGATAGACAGAGAAACACAAGTTAAATTACGTTCGCCATAAGGTTTGTGTAAAGGGTAAAGTGTGTTTATGCAAATGCTGCAGTGCTGTAAGAAGAGGCTGTTGAGCGTGGCGGCCGTGTGTGTGTGTGTTGAATGGGCATCCAGGCGAAAGATGTTTCTGATCTGTGTCTGGGCAGATACACTGTTGCGCTGGAGAAAAGACAGGCTGGAGTTTTTCACATGAGTGACTTCATGAGAGCATACAGACAGGATGAGAGGAAAAATACAAAGAAAAAAACAAAAGTGCATATTGGGTGAATGGAGGAAATGACTGCCAATTAAAGCCTAAAGAGTGTGTGTTTGTGGAGGACACAGAATTATAAACATGCATCATATGCAGGGCAAGAAAAAAAAGCAAAATGAATGACTCAAAGGACAAATGTCCAGAGATGATAGTGAAATAATTATGTAGCGTTTGTCATCGGTTTCATTCAATTTCTGCTATTTAACAAACAAACCTTAATTCACTGCTAAAATGTTTGTTGTCTGGGTTCAAAATGTTAAATGAAGCAGTGATTTCATTTGTAACCAACAAAAAACACATGTAATGGACTTACAGTGGAAGTCTAATGGGGTAAGACATTTCAGGGGGTTTAAAAGCAGAAATGTGCAGCTAGTATGTTTGTTATAGTATTTATTAATGGTCAACCAATGTGTTTTTATGGCTAATGCTGATATCTTAGAGAGCAGGGTGGCAGATGGCTGATGAGATCACGTAATTCAAAAATAGTAAACAACACATGCCTCGCAGAAATTTATTTTACATAATATTTAATGAATTAGAAATTAATAGAAAAAAGGAATCAATATGAAAAAAGTCTTATAATTTATTAAATATAAGTATTAAAGTAAACAAACTAATGAAGATGCAAAAAGTGAACTCCTGTATGTCTGTGCTCAGGTGCTGTCAAAATAAAAGTCCTGTTTCTGGCACATCAGCCAAAAAACTAATTATATTTCCACAGTCTCATTATATTTCAGCTGCAAAGTTGACTAAATGATCCTTTTAGTTGTAGGACTAGGCTACTGTTTAGGCAGATGGATCTCTGGTTATGTTGTTTATAACAACCCCTTTCTAGTGTCCTTGGGTTTTTATATAGCCATGATAGATTTTGAACTGACACGGTTAGTAGTAATTTTATCACACTAGTTTCATGTTAACACAAATAATGATTAGGTCTTGTGGCTATATTTTCCAAATAGTGTGTATTTGAATATGCATTGCCATGTCTTGTCCCATAAACTTCCATTCTAAGTGCATCATTGTACAAACAATGTTTGTTCATTTTTACAAACTGAAGAATAAGGTGAAAGTATTTTCTGTTGTAATTGACATTATGCCATTGAAAGAGCTTAATTTTAAATCTGGAACATTCCTGTAAAGGCCATGACACATCAAGCCGATGTAAAAGAACTAGTGGCGACGAAAGCCAAATGTGTTGTTGCCTTGTGTCGGCTGCGTCTCAACCAAAAAGCTGCGCTTGAACACACCAAAAGGACTACAGACGACTACTAGCATGTGCATTCTGAACCTGCGTGTAAAGAAATAACTGTCTATAGCAGCAGGCATCAAGGTTCGTCATTCAAAAAGGGAAACTGAAACTAAGACTGCAGATATATAAACCGTAAAAAAAAATTTTTTTTTAAATCTTCATTCCAAGTGGTTCATGTTATGTTAAATATTTACATGCTCAGGTAAGCTGATGTAAAATTATAACAGACTTCTATCTGTGCTGACTTCTTTGCTCGCTTTTATCACTTTTGCTTTTATTTTCATGCACTGACTCATTCGCTAAACTGAACAGCCAATCAGAGTTCTCTCTCACACAGATGGCCCGACGGCAATTCAGCATGCTCAATCGGCCAAAATACCCCAGACGATGTCCAGCTAGTGCCAATGGTGCCGAACACACTGCAAAAACTGGGAAAATATAGCCGACGTTGGCTTGGTGTGTCAGGGCCTTAAAAGAAATAGTTCTCTCAAAAAAGAAAATTATGTACTCACCTTTCCAAACCTTGTATGCTGTTTATCAATGAAAGACAAAAAGGGGATTTTGAAGAATCTTCACACATTTATTTTCTGTACAACACAATCTCCTGAAAATGAGATGGAGTTTTTCTACCTACCGCGGTATTTCCGCCTATGTCACGTATGACAAATTTTGATGATAAATTTTTATTTCAAAAAAAAAAAAATGGCAGATCGTTTCGCTAGATCTAGTCATGATGTCGCAGAAAAATAGAAACCGTTTCTAAAATAGAATGGTCGCGACTAGTTAGGACAAAAACTCTGATTAACATGGAAAAGATACCTTTTATGGCGTTGAGTCTGGTTAGGACATGGTGTAAGGATATTTTGAAAAATGTGTCACCTGTTTTTGTCCACAAAATCAAGTCAATGGGGTCCAAAACAACTTTTTTTTTTTCAAAATATAACCTTTTGTGTTCTTGGAGCGACATTAAACTCTGTCATCATTTACTCGCCCTCATTTTTGGGTGAACTGTCCCTTTAAGTCTCAAGACACTGGTCGTTCAGTCTGTTGTTTTTCTTTTGTTGTCACAGGATACTCTACTGGAGTACAGCAGGTTCATCCAGCCCTGATCCAGAGGCAGTATGGGTAAGCATCTCTTCTCATTCTGCTAATGTCAGGGGTGAGGGAGGACCGTTTGTGCATAAATAACATGAATTCCTAGCGTGACCCTTTAGAAATAGTCCTGTCAAAACTGCAGTTTCATTTAGCCCAAAACTGTCAGTTATTCTTAATCTGGCGTCTTCTGCTCATATATCCCGTTTCAGCTCGTCTCACTCCCCATAAACCTCAGATCTCAGGACATGAGCTGTGAACGTCAGTGCAGCTCTTCCTCAGCACCATTTGTCATGTGTTTACAGTGCCGTCTGCTTTTCTCTCTGCGGTTTATTTTTCATCTCTCTCCCTCTCCTAAATTCTCTCTAACACTGTCAGTGACACGGTATCGGTTTCTCCTTTTTACAACTGTTCCTGTTTCTGTATTTCCCTCTTGGTTTCTTTCTGTCAGGGTTTCTCTTTCTTTTACTTTCTCAACTCTCGGTCTCTCTTACCTATCCTGTTTGACCTGTTTGTCTGTCAGTTAGGTCACCACCTGCCTCAAGTCTGCTTACCAGCCAGGTGTTATGCAAAACAAACCTTGATCTCTCTCTTTCTTTGTCTATACAGATCTTTCTTGTTCCCTATCCCACCCACCCACACACATACTCTCAAACATATGAATCATATTTTTACCTTTAAAAACAGTTTAAAGTAATAGTCAGTTAAATAATGTCATAATGCCACGTGTCATTCCAAACCTGCAAGATTTTGGTGTTTCTACACAAAATCCATATAACAGTGACATAGTGACCCTTTTATGACATTTATTGTACTTTTCATGCTTTTTGAGCTTGACAACGGTCACTGGATAGAAGGAACTGCAAAAATGTTCTTAATTTCTATGGAAATATAGCATATTTTTAATAATAATAACACTAATAATCTATATCATTTAGATGTTTGGGGTCCTTAGGAATTGAAGAAATTAATAGTTGTATTTAGCAAGGACATATAAAACTGATCAAAATTGGCAGTAAAGATGTTTGTAATGTTACAAAAGATTTCCGTTTCAACAAAAATATGAAGCAGCAGAACTTTTCAACATTGAAAATAATCAGAAATGTTTCTTGAGCATCAAATATTTTATTATTCTATTTTATTGTGAATGTGGGGGGGGGGGGGGTTTATTGTAGGCCTATACATTTTTTATATCGATACTTTGGTCCTGGTTTACTTCTGCCCAGGGACAGCAGATGAAATTTAGCTCTGTAGCTAATTCTGGGGCAGTTTTTTTACTGTCCATTGTCCCTGTCAAATAAAGAATTAAATAAATAAAAATAAATAAAATCATCATATTAGAATGATTTCTGAAGGATCATGTGACACGAATAATGATGCTGAAAATTCAGCTTTGCATCACAGGAATAAATTATATTTTAAAATAATTCACAATACTGTTGTTACTGTATTTTTGATCATATAAATGCAGCCTTGGTGAGAGAGACTTCTTACAAAAACATTTTTTTTTTAAATCTTACCAACCTCAAACATTTGAACGATAGTTTATGTTTCTTATTGTTGTAATATAATAAGTATTTGGTCAATGTGTCAAAAAAACACAGACTATTGGACACGTAAACATACAGTCAATCTTTCTTGTATCAGTCATAGAATTAAATGCAAACACAATTCAATCACTACCTGAATTTTTCAGATGTGAATGAGGTTGTAACTCTTGTAAATAACCAACCTCTGTGTGTTCAGAACGAGATTTAGCACTCACTAGGAGTGTGTGCGTGCTGTAATTAGACGCTGTGTGTACATAGTGTAGCCCATTTGTCTTTTTTATCCTAAAGTCGAGGGTCTTGTCTTGGTGGGAGTCTCTATTTAAACTTACTGTCTGAGGGTTAGCCTTTGGTTTGAACAGGTGGCTTGTACCCATTGTGGGTCTGTTTGCATTGTTAGTTAATAGTGGTGTACTGATTAACCCTAATCATTAACTTTCTCTTTGACATGGCCAATGCTAATTATGAAAAACGTATTAGAAATGAACTTAACTGCACTATAGTAAATGGCCAACAAACTGCAAACAAACAGAGAAGTCCTAATACAGTATGGGCTATTTGACCAATGGCTAACAGTTAGCATATAGGCTCTGATATACTCACAGTGAAGTCCTTTTTGGCTTATCACATATATTTTCTTGTAGATTCAGTATTTGAAATACATGATGGGTAAAGATGTTCTCTGCAAATCTCAGTAAAACATCCTTTTCAGGTTTCATTTTACTCATAATGTGGCACAGCTGTTACAACTAATATTCTAATGAAAATGTAGTGCTGAATTTTGACAAAAAAGTGATAGTATATGGTAAAATAGTGATTTTATTAAGTCTAAATATGAATTACAGAACAATATTAGTGGGTAGTATGACAAAATTACTATTTTAAACCGCAGGTGGCAGCAGAGGACCCTTTTATTGGCTCACTTTCATTAACTTTCATTTTAAAAGTGTCTGTTTTGTTGTTTATTTTCCATGTTAACTCCATTAATTAAACATGCTTGCACACACATTTTGTTGCAGATATGGATATTTGAAATCAATAATGAGATAAGAAAATGCAGATTCCAGGTTCCCCCTTTAAAAATCATCATTTTCAGGTCTCAATGTAATTGTAATGTTATATTATTGCAAAAACATACAACAAATGAAGTGGAAAACCTTGACAAAATGTGATTTGTAATGTTATTATAAGGATTTATATAGTTTAAAAGGGATTTTAAATGACAAAACCTTGAAACCTTGCACTACATTAGTGGCTTTCTGTTGCCAACTGGTGGCACAAAATGACAATGTCAGGCAATTTACTATAGAAAAAATATGGTTTTAAAGTTTTTTTTTTTTTTTGACAGTTATAGCGCCACCTATTGCCTGATCTCCACCACTTTTTTGGCATGCCCTCAGAGTGTGTCCATACATATGTGTGCCAATTTTGGTGAAAATTTGATTTGATTTCATGTTAAAGTTATAGACATATATATATATATATATATATATGAGAGCATAAAAAAATTACCCATGAACGAATTTTGATTGGATTTTTTTGCCACTTCCTATCAAAATTTTGACATTTGGGCTGTTAGTAAACCAACTTAGGTTCTGGGTTTCCTACGCTGGTTTTGTGTCAATCGCACTTACGTTTTTTTAAGTGCTAAATCACAACGTAGCACAAACCATAAGGCGGAACCTAGCATATTTGGTATCGTTGGACTCAGCAAGGATTCAGAAGTCTAACGACATCACTCCTGTGAAAATGAGTCGACCACACCCAAAGTTATATACATTTTCAGCCAAAACCATTAAAAACAGATGTTTTTTAAAGCTTTTTTAATGGTTATAGCGCCACCTATGGTCTGATCTCCATAAAAATTGGTATGCTTCTTTAGAGTCATATGCTGCATGTGCTCACCTATTTTTGTGAAGTTCTGAGTTTTTGTTTAGGCTTTATAGGCTTTTGAGTATATTTAGCCATGCCCATTTCCTAAATGACCCTGTTATAGTGACCCAAAGGGTAAAACATTTTTTTTTAAGTAAAACTTTTTTTTGATAATTATTGATCTAGAGTCACTGCACTGCACTGGTTTTGTTCCGATCGGGCGAAAAACCTAAGACTAGTTGCAAAAGTAGGTTTTTCACATAATCATGAATATTTAATAAAGATTTGATTGACAGCATTGGTTCTTGAGGCAAAGTTGTTCAGAATGTGGAGATCGATCCAATGATATGCACATTGTGTGGATCTGTGAAACACCACATGATTACAGAGGGGTAAAAACTTGTTAGCGCCAACTAGTGGCCGATTTCTTTAAAAATTCTTACAGACCTCTAGGCCCATGAGTCGAACATGCCCACCGAGTTTCGTTCCGATTGGCCTCCCTTGTCTAATAGGTGCTCAAACTTCATTGGCCGACAGCGGCCATGTTTTTTGAGATACGCCAATGTCCTCTACTATCATGCGCCTTTGGACCAAGACAGACTAACGGACTAACGGCTGCATAGTTACAGCTGTTTTCATGTTTTTTTCAAGTTATAGCTCCAACTAGTGTCCAATCGACGCAATTTTTTTATCGTGACCAAAGATTAAGCCCATACAGATGTGTACTGATTTTGATGCAAATATCTAATTTCGTTCTCAAGTTATAGCCATTTTAGTAAAAGTGGCTCCGCCCTCATCGTACATTTTGGTGCCCCTTAGCAACCGTGAATCAAAATTTCTTTTTTGATAACTTTTGATATTCAGACTCCAGAGAACATTTCTGCACTGGTTTGGTTCCGATCTAGGGCGAAAAACCTAGGACTAGTTCGCAAAAGTAGGTTTTGGACAAAATTCTAAATGGCGGAAATGAAATCGGAGATATATGTTTTGTCTTGTCTTGAGCCAATGATTCCAATGATATAAGACACTTGATTCTAGGACAAAAGGTCTAGGAGTTATAATCAATTTTCAACTTTTGATCGCTGTAGCAATTCGTGCTTGAACCCCTAAAAAACAACAAAAGACAGCGGTGAGGAAACAGTAGTTAAGAAAGCATCAGGTCATAGCGATGTGGATATGTTTAAACCAGCAATTCAGTGCTCCAGTCAAGTCGTGTTAATTTACATAGACGTTTATTTTTATATAGGGTTGGGCTCATTACTCATTACAACTTCAATTTCTACTATAAAGCAGCTCTCCAGTGTATTCAAGTTTTTACTCAAGTCTGCCCTCGACGGATTGAACAGAGGAAATGAACCAGAGAAGATTTCCACGTCCAAGAAGGCGGAGCCTCGGAGCCAAACCCACCTATTACATAATCACCACGGACCAATGGTAGTTCAAAGGTGTTTAACAGCCAGCATGAGTTTTCTTTAATGTTCAGGTTAGAAAGCTGTTTCGAACTCCAAATGAACTTCGTTTTGGCCTGATTTTTGTTCGTAATGATGACACACCAGTTCGTTCTTCGACTTCACTTAAAGTATAAGGAACTGAGGAACTAAACTAACTAAATTAACTAACATTAAAAACCCAAAAATGTAAATTCTGTCATCATTTACTCATCTTCATGTCGTTAGACTCCATTGACTTTTATTGTATGGACAAAAACACTTTTCATACAGGTTTGGAGCGACATGAGTTTGAGTAAATGATGAATTTTCGTTTTTCAGTAAACTATATCTTTAAGGGAACTATTTTTGGTTCTGATGATGTTTGCTGATTGGGATTTGAGAGTATTCACTCTGATTGTCCACTCCATTGTCAGTTTTGCTATAAATGAGATGTGCGTTGGATTATCACTACTCAGTTAGCTTAGTTAGTGAGTTTTATGTCCTTGTTGAGAGGAAGATGGCCGGGTTGGCACTCTCGCCATCTGTTGGCTGGCATTAGAGGGATTTTTTTTTTCGTCTGGGGAATAGGGTGTTGGTGTTGGGGGCCTTCTGAGGTAGGAGGCTTTGGCAGGGTGCTAGAGTTGGGGATTATAGAAATGGAGGGTGCTGCTAACAAACCCCCTGTGGTTGGGGGTTGGGTGTTGGGTGTTGGCGAGCACACAGCATTGTGGGAGGTCTGCAGGTTTAGGGAGCTCTGCTGAACTAGCAAAATGAGGATCAAACTACTTGAGCATTTTAAATACACGTACACACATCTCTCTTACACCGTCAGCTTGTCACATGCCCCGAGCCAAATATATTCACTGACATTTAACCTTTATCACATTTTTTGTTACATTCACTCCACTGTAGCCAGGTGACATTGTTAATAATATTGTATTTATGGTTTAAGATGTATAATTTAAGGCTAATGTTATCCCATGAGTATTCGTATGTATTTTTACTTAAAGTGTGGTAGAACCACACTTATATTTACTTGTTTTCATACACACTGAAACATACAATATTGATGTATTGACAGCACAAAAACTTTAATTATTTACGTATGAGCTACTTTTAGACATACAAATGTGTATGATAACTTATTTATCATTATTAAAATCGTGGCATTAATATTTTGATTAGGGATAAGATTCCCAGCAATTAATAACCTAAATTCTGCTGTGCACCTTATACAAATCTATTGTATACGGCCAGAGAGGATTGCGACACATCGTCATTTGAACTACTTTTGTTACTGCTTTTGACATTTTTGCAATAAATAAATTAGCGTGATTCCACTTGTCTGTTATTAATGGAAGCTTGTTTCCGCCACTGAAAAAAACAAAAAGGTAATTGCGACTTTTTTCTTACAATTTTTTTCTCAGAATTGCGAAGAAATCAACTCGCAATTGTGAGTTATAAAGTCAGAACTGTGAGATATAAACTCGTAATTTTCCTCAGAATTGGACTTTATAACTCGCAATTCTGATTTTTTATTTCTCGCAATTGTGAGTTTATATCTCACAATTTTGACATTATAACTGCAATTCTGACTTCATATCTTGCAACTGTGAGTTTGTGTCTCGCAATTCTGACATTATTAAGTCGCATTTGTGAGTTATAACTTAATAAGATGTAAACTCGCAATCGTGAGAGAAGTTAGTTTTTTCTTCTTAACTACATATTTTTAAGAAATGGTTATGGATAGGTTTAGAGGTAGGAGTGGGATTAGCAGCTCAAAATATCTTTTTAATGCTACAAAAAGTGTCTTTTTTTTTTTTTTTGTAATTTCTGCCCATTGGGTTTGAAATATTGTACATTTCAGCATCTATCCAAACATACAAAAATGTATCTGAAAATGTTACATATTGATACTTGCATATTACTGTAACAACGAGACAAGGCTGCATTTATTTGATCAAAAATACAGTAGAAACATGAATACCATTAGTGAATTATAGTGAAAATATTATTATTAACCTTTCTATTGTAATATATTTTAAAATGTAATTTATTCCTGTGATGTCAAAGCTAAATTTTTAGCATCATTACTCCAGTCTTCAGTGTCACTATGATGGATAGAAAGTTCAAAAGAACAGAATTTATTTGAAATATAAATCTTTTGTTACATAATAAATGTCTATACTGTCAATTTTTTATCCATTTAATGCCTTGTTGCCAAATCAAGGTATTAATTTCTTTCAAAAAATATTTTAATCTATTTTCTAGAAAGAAAGATATAAGTATTATTTATTTTTCAAATTTTTTGATGTTTAGGATTATGCATATTCATGCCATCAATGTCATACAAGAACTCATTTTAGCAGTGCTACATTTAGTAAGTGTGACGTGACACGGGTGGCTCTCGCCCAAATTGCCCCTTCACTAATTCGTCAGTAATTTAGTGATTCTACTGTTTGTTTCTGTATTTGCCTGGTAAGACATGACCTTTAAAACCCCCTCTGTCTCTCTGTCTCTTCCTGTCTCTGCCCTCACCCAACAGCTGGAGCTGCTAAAAGTGATATTCTGCTCTGGGCACCTAAGATCATTCGTCCTTCCTCTTTGTCGTCATAATTTGCTCTCCCTTCCATGTCTCTTCTTTTCATTTCTCTTTGTGCTTCTGTTCTTTGTCGCTCTCATGCACAGGCACTTTTAAAAAGACTTCCCCATCCCCACATCAACAGCACAAAAAAAAAGTAGAATGTAACATGTATTTTAAAAACAGATGGGCCGAATTTTCATTTCATGCCAACTTTAAGGTATCCTATAGATGCGGTCCCCAAGGCTGTCCCAAAAGGCACTTCAGACCACTTTAATTTAATAATTTTACCCAATATTTGCATGTGAATGTATTTTTATGCTTATTAGGGTGCACCAAAAGCTATTGAAATCAATCGAGAGTGAAGTCTATTTTTTATGTGGAACGCAGAGTTCCAAATCGGTTACTAATGAGGTTACAGCTTTGTGAGGAAGCTCCCTTTGAGCAGTGTTTCTCAATCAAGTCCTTGAGTACACCAGCACTGCACATTTTGGATGTCTCCCTTATTTATGGCCCTGGTATTAAGATGTTATTTGCATACTGGATCACAAGTGGACGATTCTAAATGTAACAGAGCGGGCAGTTTGAACTGGAGGGGCTACATAAATACAGGTGTAAACGGGTTCTAAAATGTTTTGAGCATTCGACTGGATTGCTTTTGTAGTGTAAACGCTCATGTGGTCGAATGTGTTCAAACAACCACAGAAGACCACCTACTCTCCGCCTACTGACTTAATGCGTAAACATTATGGGAAACACGCTAGCCAGACGGGCAAACTTTGTTGGCTGGAGACCCAAGTTTGGTTTGAAGATAAAAAAAATGTACCAAGCACAATGTTCTCTCACCATTCCAGTCTTTTAATCTCTGTTGTATTTTTTTTCGTCGTCTCCGGTCACGTTCATATGTGAATTGCACAAGCTTATTTTGTCCATTAGATTAAAAGATCTGAAAAAACCCATACATTTACCCGCCCATAGACCCTCCCCTCAAAGAAATCAGGACAGAAGTGGTAGAAAGTGGGCAAAAGAGACGGATTAAAAATGTGTCTCCCTCATCTACTTGTGATCCAATCAACCAAAACACATCTCAATACCAGGGGGAAACAGGACCTAAAAGTCACAACGTAACGGAAGTAGCGACAGATTTTTTTCTGTGATGTGCATTCGAGTGAAACAGATTATCGTAAAAAAAAAAAAAAAAAAAAATTCTATGCATTGGTTGTTGATTGAATGGATTGAATGGCAGATCTGAACATGAGCTTTTGGTCGATTTTAAGATGGAGCAGGTTTAAGGTCTTGATATACTTCAAGCAAAATTTGAAAACAAACTGATAGTTCCCAAACAATGTTTGTTTAGAGTTTGTTTCTAGAGTTCGAAACAGCTTGTCAGAATGAACTTTCCAGAAATGTTTGCTCCGGCTACTAAACACCTTCGAACTACCAGTAGTCTGTGGCAATTAAGTAATAGTTCAGTGTATTCTTGGATCAACCATACTAACATTGGTTAATAAAGTGAGATTAAATACATAAAGTATATTTGTGTAATTTAACATTTAATTATTACAGGTTTGCATAATATCCTGAGTTTGCATTTCACTGTTTTTATTCATTTTGAGGAATACCGAACCTGTTTTTGTTCAAGTGAGATGAGTAAATGCTCACATTTAGCCTAGAACTACAATAACCATCATGTTTACATCATGTAACATCACCCTGCACTTACTCACAATTTCTCTCAACATGGTGACAGGATATGGAAGCACACGTGTAGCAATATTCAATTTAAAATGTAATATGTAAAATGGCAATGCATTTCTGTATTTAAATTTACATTTTCCATAATATATGTGCAATGTTTGGAGCAAAATTATCATTCAAATTCAATAATATAATTCCTACACTAGTTTTCAAATATAATTTAAACATATATTTTAACGCTTTATAAGTTTCAAAATTAAAATGAAAATGTATTACAGAAATAATTATATATGTTTAAAATGTTCAAGCAAAAATTGTAACAAAATGGCCATTTTTTTAAAATTGCAATTTGCACTCACAGTTAAGACACTTGCGATTGCTTTTTCATTAAATGTCTCGCAATGAATGTAGCAAAAATCAATGCAGATTTGAAAATGCATTCTGAGCCGATCAAGTCTCTGCCCCGCCTTGTCAGTCACTGCGTCAAGGCGGGGCCAGGTGTTGTAAACATGGCGGCAGCAGAGCTAAGAAGAGCGAGGCATAAACTGGCAGATGAAGCTGAGAAAGAACAGAGAAATGTCAGTGATTATGCGCGACCGTCAGTCATAGAATCAGTATGTTATTAGAAGCATAGATATTTATGGTTAGGATGACTCATAGAGAACGCGCCTGGCGCTCGTGCACCTTATCGTGAGGTGAGCGCGCTCGCGTGTCTGTAAAAGTGCTGAAACAGATGCGTCGAATGAGTGGTGCTTTACAACAGGTTACTTACTCATAGAAATAATCTTAGACAAGCTGTCTGAGATTATTGCTTGCTCTATCAGTATTGGTTGTATGTTTTTCTCTTTTTATCGTTCTGATTATTGTTTATGCATCATTTATAGGCCTATTAATAAAACGATGTGTAGTCAATATGGATTCTAATGAGTGTTATTTATAGCCTAATAGTAATAATAATAATATTAATAATTTTGTTCCCAAAAAATAGCTGTCTAAACCCATCTTTCACAGAAAGCACTTTGCTCTGTTGGTGTGGAGGATATTTTCTTGGCACACTTTGGGCCCTTTAGTACCAATGGACCATATGCACAGAGCTTTAGAACTTCCGCAATCATATAAACCAGCTGCAAAACTTCCCATGAAATGTCACTTGTTGGTGTCGGTATCTTTAATGTCCTGAGGTAGCTTTAACAACATCAGTAGTGTAATACTTAGTTTATAATCAGAATATAGTCACTTAAAGTAGTCTTAGTCAGGCTTAGCGTTAATTTAAGCTATTTATTCAAACGTAAGACAACATAAAGACGCATCCCTCGGTGTTCCTCCTCAGCAAAATTCAAGTCGACTAAATGTTTTAAAACTTGTTAAAAAAAAAAAAAAAAAACACTAAATTAAGGATTTATTGTGCACTTTGATTCATTGCACAAAATGAGAGCTTGTGCTGCGCTGACCGACAGCTTCAGGGAGGGAGGGAGCGTGCGGTTTTCTGTGTGATTCGAGCACAAGAAAAGTTATTGTTTTTCATGGGACTTTGTGGGTACTTTATACTTCACCTTGACAACATTTATTTTTAAGCCTATTTTATAATGTTTATTATTTATTCAAAAGCAAAACGTGTGGAAAAAATATTACAGGAAATAAATGCACCTCTGCCACCATCTGCTGGTTAAAGTGGTAATTAATGTGCTCTTTATTTTTAAGTGATAGTGTTTTCTATCAAATGTTGGATTTCCTACATCTTGAAACATTCAGTTTTACAAATGGGGACAGTCTCAGATGGGTGAACAAATATTTTTGGTCATCACATTTAAAAATAACATCTGAAGTGCTGGAAAAATGTTGCGTGTGTGTGTCCAAATACAGACATCATGTTTCTTATTCAAACGTTCCCATTAGCTTCACAAAGCTCAAATCATCTCAAACTGGTTTCTTGAACATGACATTAAGTTCACTAAACTCATGAGCTCCACAGTCACCAGATCCTAGTCCAGTAGAGAACCTTTGGGATGTGCTGGAACTGGAGTTTTGTGGCATGATAGCTTTTGTACAGTGATGAAAAACATTAACAGTTGAGAAGTTTTAAATAAAATGTCCATAAATAAAATTATGTAAAATGAAATTGTTTCATAGAAGAAGAAAAAAAAAAAAATGTAAAAAAGGAAAAAGAAATAGGCCTATGTAATCCGTTGCCGTGACTCAGAAGAATGACCCTACTCTGTGTAGCTGTCCAAAATATTTCTAAAATAGAGAAGAGAGAACTTTCGACATCACCAGACCAGAGTCAATTTTAGAAGCATTACAGATGGGCTGGATGGGGTGCTTTCTAGTGTTTGAAAGGGGGTTTAAACATAATTATAATTATATAACACTCATTAGCATACACATGGACTACACGTCGTTTTATTAATATAAATTATGCATAAACAATAATTAGAATGATAAAAAGACATACAACCATACTGATAGAGCAAGCAATAATCTCAGACAGCTTGTCTAAGATTATTTCTATGAGTAAGTAACCTGTTGTAAAGCACCACTCATTCGACGCGTCTGTTTCAGCACCTTTACAGACATGCGAGCGCGCTCACCTCACGATAAGGTGCATGAGCGCCAGGCGCATACTCTACAAGTCGTCCTAACCATAAATATCTATGCTTCTAATAACGTACTGGTTCTATGACTGACGGTCGCGCATAATCACTGACATTTCTCCGTTCTTGCTCAGCTTCATCTGCCAGTTTATGCCTCGATCTTCTTAGCTCTGTTGCCGCCATGTTTACAACACCTGGCCCCGCCTTGACGCAGTGACTGACAGGGCGGGGCAGAGACTTGATCGGCTCAGAATGCGTTTTCAAATCCACATTGAATTTTGCTACATTCATTGCGAGACATTTAATGAAAATGCAATCGCAAGTGTCTTCACTGTGAGTGCAAATTGCAATTAAAAAAAATAACATTTAAATAGTCGTTTTGCTACATTTTTGCTTGAACATTTTAAACATATATAATCATTTCTGTAATACATTTTCATTTTAATTTTGCAACTTATAAAGCGTTAAAATTTATGTTTAAATTATATTTTAAAACTAGTGTAGGAAACGGCAAATGTAAATTATATTATTGAATTTGAATGATCATTTTGCTCCAAACATTGCACATATATTATGGAAAGTGTAAATTTAAATACAGAAATGCATTGCCATTTTGCATATTACATTTTAAATTGAATATTGCTACACATGTGCTTCCATAACAGGACAGCTGTCAGTCAGTGGATGGGAAAACAAAGTAACTTGCATTACTTGTTTGAAAAAGTAACTCAGATATTTTGTTGTAAATTTAAAAGTAATGTATTACTTTATGTTACTTTAAAAAGTAATCTGATTATGTAACTCACATTACTTGTAATGTGTTACCCCAACACTGCAAGACTGTTTTTTCGTGTTTAATACTGTAAAGCTGCTTGCCAACAAATGGAAAAGTGAGTATATCAGAGCCTTTAGGCAGGATAAATGATTGGAGAAGTCAGGCATACATCACTAGAGAGAAGTTTCATTTCACCAGAACATGGAGGTACAAAAAACAAACAGAAATTAAACATATGCATGGTTGTATCTTTTTACAATAAGGTCAAAAACTTATATTTAGAAAATAGATTGAGCACATTTCTTTTTCATTTCATGCCGACTTTAAAACGCCTCGTTTTTTAATCAGCTCATTTATAAAGGCTCCGAGACCTAATAAGGTCAAATAAAGATTAGAAGGCAGCTGTCTATGTAGGCAGCACACTAGTTTTTGGAAGATCTAAAGACACACTCATTTTCAGCTAATTTGTAGCAATGGGTTTGCCCTACTTTGTCAGTCCTCACACCCTTGTCAACTTTGGTCTTCTTTATTTTGCCTTGTCTCTCTCGCTCTTTGTTTCTCTCTCTCCTCTTCCTCGTCTCTCTCAATGCCTCTATTTCCCTGTCTGCATTAGCATTTGCTAGGATGAATAGGGTCAGTAAGGACGGCAGACTCAGTTGATTTGCCTACTCCACAAAGCCACTGTCAGTCCCTATAAATCATCCTTCAGCCCAGGACGGCAACAAGGGAATGGCAGACGAATGACACTGCAGCTGTGTATTGCGTGTGTATGAAAGGAAGTGTATGCTGCTGCAGATGTGTGTGTGTTTGTGTGCGTATGAGGATGTTGCCGGGTTTATGTTTTCAATATTTTGAGCTCAGTGTTGGCAGCCCCTCTGGGTTCCTCTTTGTTTTTGAGGGTGTTTCATGGGTCTGGTGTAGCCTAGCCTGAGCTGTGGGTAGCAGCCTCCGGTCTTTCTCTCTGTAGTGCTTCAGTTTTCTGTGATGTTTGGCCATGATATCATCAGGCAGAGACTTATAAGACACATTAATGAGGTCAGTGAGCAGGTCAGCTGGCACAACAGAGTATCTGCACTTAGGATAACATAGTGTACAGCTACATTACATTACTGTTCAAAAGTTTGGGGTCAGTAAGTTTTTTTTTGTTTGTTTTTTTAAAAGCAATTAAAGCATTAAATTGATCAAACGTGATAGTAAATACATTTATAATGTTACAAAAGATTTATTTTTCAAATAAATCTTCTTTTGAACTTCATATTCTTCATATAATCCTGAATTCAAATGTATCATGGTTTACACAAACTATTTTTTTTTTTTTTTTTTTTTTTTTTTTAAACAGTGTAGTGGTTGGCTGAAATGGGTTTTTAATGGTCAACACCTGTACTGGTATAAAGAGAGCTGGGTGGCTCTTTTTGTTGAGATTGTTGAGCTGACGCTAGAAATAACCACTTCTGTTCCAAGTAATTAGGTACCGTACATTTCCAGTCCAATGATGAATATCAAAATGGCCAAATATCGACTAATTAGTTGGCTAGAATGAATCAAATTAGGGCTGGAAGTAACATTAGGGCTGGAAGATTTGGGGGGAAAAGTGGGGAAAAAACTTTTTGGATAAAAATTGCAATTGTGATTTAAAGGATTAGTTCATTTCGGAATTAAAATTTCCTGATATTTTACTCACCTCCATGTCATCCAAGATGTTCATGTCTTTCTTTCTTCAGTCAAAAAGAAATTAAGGTTTTTAAGGAAAACATTCCAGGATTTTTCTCCATATAGTGGACCAACGGGTTGTTTTCAGTGCAGCTTCAAAGGGCTCTACACGATCCCAGATGAGGAATAAGTGTCTTATCTAGCGAAACGATCGGCCATTTTCTAAAGAAAAAGAAAAATTGATATACTTTTAACCACAAATGCTTGTCTTGAACTGCTCTGCGATGCGCCACTGATTACGTAATCACGTTGGAAAGATCACGAATGACGTAGGCAGAAGTACCACAGTAGGGCGAAAAATCTCATTTTCTCCTCCAACTTCAAAATCGTCTGACATCATTGTTTTACTTTTTTTTTGTAAAGGGCATTTGACTTAGTCTTTGCACGTTTGCTTTGTAGACACTTGCTCGGTACTTTCACCTACGTCACGCATGACCTTTCTAACACGTAATGTGTGGCGCATCGCAGAGCAGTGCAAGACGAGCATTTGTGGTTAAAAAGTATATACATTTTTTATTTAGAAAATTAGTGATCGTTTCGCTAAATAAGACCCTTATTCCTCGTCTGGGATCACCCTTTGAAGCTGCACTTTGGACCTTCAACCCGTTGTACCCTAGTGAAGTCCACTATATGGAGAAAAATCTTGGAATGTTTTCCTCAAAAACCTTCATTTCTTTTTGACTAAAGAAAGAAAGACATGAACATCTTGGATGACATGGGGGTGAGTAAATTATCAGGAAATTTTAATTCTGAAGTGAACTAATCCTTTAAAATCCAACTTTTAAAAAATCCAGGTGTGCTGTGCTTGCTTATAAGGCAGGATTTGGCAAAGATTTTGTATATTTAATATATCAATAATAATTATTATTATTTACAACAACATAAATACCTAATCTCAGAGCAGATGCAGATAGAGTTGTTGAGGAGCAGCATTTACTGTGAATCGAGCCACTCTGAGACGCTGCAAACACTGGCGGATCATGAGCTGCTCCCGTGTAAATGAACACTGTGCCACGCTTCACTCTGAAACCCAGCGCATATATTTAATCACAGCCTTTGCGATTTGATAGTTGCACTGTTGCATTTCCTTTTTACTTTTCTATCAGTCATGCAGCCCTAGTTAAATAGTTAACGCTCTCTCTGTTTCTCTTTGCAGACTCAGCCAGCCATATGTTTACCCTCAGGCCTTCCTGCAACCCAGTCTGGTTTTGCCCGCACAGGTCACCTCCTCCACTGCCACAACCCCCTACCTTGACTTCAGCACTGCCTACAACCAGTACGCCTCCTCGGCCTTTGAGCAGTATCCCTACGCCCCCTCGCCAGGCTTTCTGAGCTACATGTACCCGCCGGGCACCCCCGGGCCCTCCTCCGCCACCTCCACCCCTCTCTCTGTCGGAGGCGCCCCCACCGCAGCCTTCATCCAACTTCCTCCTCATCAGCTCCACACCGACCGCCTGTAGAACAGGCTACAAGGACCAACCGAGTATGCTGAAATTGCACTAGAACATCATCATTATGGGACAGGGAATTTTGACATCATCAGCCTGTGACTGGGGTCGCATACAAAGGGCTTCCGAGTTTTTCTGCTTTTCATTATCCCTCAGTTAATGAACTTTTTCTCTGATTGGTTACTCTTATGATTAATTATGATATTATTGTCATTATTGGTAGAAGATTGTTGAAGAACCTATATTAGATGAATAAATGGTGGATTGCAGGGATTGCAATTCAGATGGATCCAGTGAATAAGAAATGACAGGTTATACATTCATTACCGTTCAAAAGTTTGGGAGCAGTAAGCTTTTTTTAATGTTTTTGAAAGAAGTCTCTTATGCTCACCAAGGCTGCATTTATTTACATTTTTACATTATTACTATTAATTTAAAACAACTGTTTTCTATTTGAATATATTGTAAAATGTAATTTATTCCTGTGATCAAAACTGAATTTTCAGCATCATTACTCCAGTCTTCAGTGTCACATGATCCTTCAGAAATCATTCAGATATGCCGATTTGGTGCTCAAGAAAAATGTTGTAAACAGTTGTGCTTGATATTTTTGTGGAAAATGTGATACTTTGATAAATAGAAATTTCAAAAGAACAGCATTAATTTGAAATCTTTTGTACCTGTATAAATGTCACATTTGATCAATTTAATGCATGCTTGCTTAATAAAAGTATTAATTTCCTTCAAAAAAAGAAACATACTTAATCTAAACTTTTGAGCGGTAGTGCAGTATACTGCTTAAAAGAATGGCCGTTTTTTTAAGGTTGGATGTTGTGCACCTCTGCAGGACGATCTATTCAGCACAAAGCCTTAGAGACTTCATTTTTCTTTTATATAGCTGTTCTTATGACATAAATGTGCTTCCCTCTCCCTGAGCAAAAACATGTGAAATTTTAACAAGAATTTTTCCAAGAATAGATAACTTTTCTAGAAATGTAGCATTGCATAGGATTTGTAATTCTGATTATCACTGTGTATCGCCTCTGTCAAAGGTCTCTTCAATTCTTGTAGTTCCTCTTTCCTTAAAATAGATTGTTACAACATTAATCCAGCATTCAGTAACACATGGATTCAAGATGCGCTGTAGCTCGCCTGTGAATAATCATGAGGAAATAGACATTGAGTATTAAGCATATTCTAATCCTGTCTTATACATGATGCTTTTTAGACTGTGTTTTGGTCAATATCTACATCTTCTGAAAGGACAAAAAAAAAAAGAAAAGGAAAAAAAGTATTGTGACAAATGTTAGTGGTTGCCTTGGTATCGATCTACAAATGACACTACAGTACAAAATGCCAGCATGAACATGCAGGAAAACATGAGAAAAGTCTTGATTTAGGGGACGTTTGGACAGCACAAGACGATATATTGCCAGGACAATCGGTTTGTTTTCACGAGAACAGTGTTGTCAATCTACCCTGCGACACTCAACTCAAAATATGAAAATACCTTACAGTGAAAGCCATAAGACCAGAACATGCAAAACAAATAATAAAGTCATTTACAAAACTGAGCATCATTGATGTGATTTTGATGTTTACATATCTTTGGCTTCACTGTTCCAATAGGTAAGATTTTTTTGCCACCCTGTCAATGCATTATTATGTGGTTCTATTATTATATTATATTATATTAACTGTTCAACTCTTTTCAACTTGCCAGTTGAGTTTGTTTTTCTTATTTGGCTCTTTCTTTTGTTTCTGCAGACAAATTCATTGAGAAACACGGAAGTATAATTGTGCTTACGATGAATAACCAAAGGCAGTTTAACAGCCATTTATGGCTGCTTCAATGGAAGAGCTGGAGTGAATCCAAGAGTTCATGGACATGCAAACAAACCTATGCAAATGAAGGGAATGCAGAGCATTAGTGCTTTATGTAGGGCTTTATATATTTTTTTGTGAGTAGGCAAAGTATCACTATGGAAACTACGGGAATCCAAATGAGCACCTGTGAACGACTTGACAATCGGTCCTCCTCCAACCAGACGAAAAGCTTACATATGCTCTGTGTGTGATGTTCTCATTATCTTGTGAAGATATATTTTAGTTTTTTCTTTTTTGGACAATTCAAAATAATAGGCCTTCCTTTTGTGCACCGCCTACATGTCAAGTTGGCAAACAAATACAAATACACATTTATAACCCTAACCGTATTTAGGGAAATCAGTGTTCAAATTAGATATATATGATACCAACAGTTTAATCAGGCTTAGTTGGTCAGCTTAAAGGGATCATTTACTCACTCATTTACATAATTTACTCACTATGATGTTGTTCTGATGCTGTATGCCATTCTTTCTTTTTTCCCACCGGATCACATTTTTTTTTTTTAAATGCTCTGCTTGCACTCATCCATATAATGGCAGTGAATAGCGACCTGCATCAAGCTTTACACACTTGCAAATAAGAGTAAATGGTATGCGTATTTGGCGTGCTGTCCGAGGAGAGGGTTCCGGGTCCAGTATTTGGCCCGAACCCAGAGTACATCCTCATTATTCCTGGCTGTGGTAGGAACCAGCAAAGAGTGAGGTGTCAGGGGTGGTAGAGGGATGCTGAAAACAGCCGAGGAACGTAGGTGAGTCGACTCTGTATATACAATATATAGGCCTCCTCTCATGCTGATAGGATGTGTTAATTGCTAGTAACATTGATTGGTTAGATCATTTGCACATGCTCCTCCCAAACTTTGTTGATGAAACAATTTCACAAGTTCACACTTAAAGATTAGTCAGACAGAGTAAATGGATTGCGTATTTAGTGTGATCTCTGAGGAGAGGGCTCCAGGCCTCCTAGTATTGGGCCTGAACCCAGAGTACTCCCCCCAAAAAGTAGCAAACCAAAGTGGGACAGCAGCCAGAAAAGATGTTGATAACCCCCCAAAAACTTGGGAAGCGCAAACTGATAGCATGCTAATCGTAGGAAAAGGGAATTAGTCACTGGATCGGGAGGGCTTCTTGCATCATCAGACGGGAGCTTGGTGTTCATGCCGTTGGATGGGTGAGCCTCGCTGGTAGTTGGCTGGGGTTGGTCACACGTGGGTGAGCTCCAGCAGGAACGGAGGAGATGACACTGCTGTGGCAGTGAAAGCAAGTTGGATGGAGAACTGAGGTACTTCGGGAGTGGAAGAGATAACTGCTGCGGCAGTGGAGCAAGTTTGGATGGAGTAATGGAGCTCCTGCGGAGTATTATGACACTGCTGTAGCAGTGAAAGCAAGTTAGAATGAGAACGTGGCTCCTGCAGGAGATGATACTACTGTGGCCAAGGAAATAAGTTTGCTTTCCAGCTTGCTTTCCAACTATTCAGTGAGCTAGTTGGACGGAGAAACTGAGATCCTGCTGGAATGGAGGAGATAACACTTCTGCCGCAGTGGAAGCAAATTGGACAAAGAAATTAATCTCCTGCGGGAGCGGGGAGATGACACTGCTGCAGCAGTAAAACCAAACTTTCTTTTAAACTTGCTTTCCAACTATCTAAATGGGCAAGTTGGACAGAGAACTGAGCTCCTGTGTGAGCGGAAGAGATGACACTGCTACGGCACTGGAGCAAGTTTGGATAGAGTAACTGAGCTCCTGCGGGAGCGGAGTAGATGACACTGCTGCGGCAAAGAAAGCAAGTTGGAATGAGAACGGGGCTCCTGCGGCAAGTTGGACAAAGAAACAAAGCTCCTACGGGAGAGGGGGAGATGACACTGCTGTGGCAGTGGAACCAAACTTGCTTTTCAACTTGCTTTCCAATTATCCAATGGGCAAGTTGGACGGAGAACTGAGCTCCTGCGGGAGTGGAAGAAATAACACTGCTGCAGCAGTGGAGCAAGTTTGGATGGAGATGACACTACTGCGGCAGTGGAAACAAGCTTGTTTTCAACTTGCTTTCCAACTATCTATTGAGCAAGTTGGACATAGAACCGAGCACCTGTGGGAGCTGAACAGATAACGCTGCAGCAGCAGTGAAAGTAAGTTTGGTGGAGAGACGGAGCTCCTGCGGGAGCAAAGGAGATAAAACTGCTGCAGCAGTGCAAACAATTTGAACAGGGAAATGGAGCTTCTGAAAGGAGTAACACTGCTGTGAAAGTGAAGCATGTTGGATGGAGAAAAAGAGCTTCTGTGGGAGCAGAGGATATAACGCTGCTCTGGTGGTGAAAAGCACTTTGGATGGAGAAGTGGAGCTTCTGTTGGAGCTGAGGTAGTATCACTGCTGTGGCAGTAAAATAATGAAGTTGGTTTCTGCGGGAGCAATTGGGTGGATTCTGCTGTGGCATTTAACATGGAAAAATTGTGGATATGGTGAACTTGTAGATTTGTAAAGAAGCTGAAGCTAAAGAATTTAGCTGTTAAGGGATTCGTTGAGCCTCTCTGACGTGGAAGCAGGATCGAATGTAGCTCTTGAAAGCCTCTTAACAACCAGTGACCAAGTGCTCGAATCTGGTGCTGGGAGAGGCCTTTTTTGAGCAGCTGTGTTTGCCGCACCTATGCAAAACAAATGGCTGAAAATGTGGTCTGCTGGGATGCCGGATTGAAACAAAATGGACCTGAGATGTATTTGGAGCCAGAAACGTGTGACGGGGTGATTTGAGTCGTGGATTTGCCATCTAGCAGATGGATTTGCCATCTAGCATCTAGAGTTCTTTGATGAGATGAGAGGTCTGTAAATTGGCTATTTCAGAGGAGGGTGAAAATAAGTTGAAAAAACTAGATGTCGCTTAAGTAACCCTTGATGGAGCAGGCTTGGAGGTTCTTGATGCTATTGAGATGAGATATGAGTGAGGTAATGGTGAACAGAGAAAAATTAGGAAAAGGCAGGTTGTATGTGAAGTGGAAAGACTTAAAACATCTCCTTTCCGTTCTAGGGGAGACGGCTTGAAGAATGGAGTTGAGGGAGGCGTAAAGGACGTGTTTCAATGGGTGGTTTATGGGAATATTAACTCTGAATAGTGAGGTATTGCGTCCGTCTCTGGTGCCAGAATTTCTTTGAGGATCTGTGCTTTGATGTTGCTGGCAACGAGGGGCAGTTCCAAGGCTGTAGCGTTTGGTGGGATGGGCATTGGCGGCCCCTGGAGCCTGGTGAGGAATGAGGAAAGTAGAAAAAAGAGAAGCTGGGGAGGAAAATAGGGCGTCTGGGTCTGTGCCGCTAGCAGAGGCAGCCTCAAGCTAGGGTCTGATGGTGGGGCTGCAGGCCACGGACAGGGGAGAGGGTTAAAGACAGTGAAAGGAAAAGGCTGTGACAGCTGATCCTGTGCCGCTGGCACAAGTATATTCATGCTAAGGGGGCAGCATGTATCGATGGAGGCTGGTATTATCAAATGGGGCGCAGCGCTAGGGAAAGCTGTGGTGTGTAGCTTGGAGGAGCGAAGAGGAGAGTGAGGCCGGGCAGTGGCGGAATCTGAGGCACGGCCCAGACTTGCAGGCCTTAGCCTGCTGCTCGAAGACCCGGTCTTGCGAGAGAGGGAGACGGTGGTCTTTGTGAAAGCGAAGTCAGGGCCCTACAACTCTTGCTCACTTTGTTAGCAACCTTGGAGCGTGGATTGGATTTTGGAGAAAGGAAAGCTGATTGTAGGGAAATATGCAGATCACATAACTGTGCTTTATTCATTCTCCTAGAAAATTGGACATCAGCTCTTTGTCTTGTTGGTGGAGGCAAGGGTAAGCCTTGGTGTCTTGGAGTGCGGGAAGCAGCACGGATGGGCCGACGTCCACATGGTACGAGCAAAAATAGCAAAAAAAAAAAAAATAGCAGGTTGTGCTTAGAACAGTTTGGACTGTCTATGAGGGTGGACGTAACCAGAATTATCCTACCGATATTTTTGGGCAGTGAGGCCTGGAATTTAACTGTATTGAAGTTAATGCCCAGATTTCAATGGATGTGGCTGGACCCATGGTTTTATCCAAGGTAATTGGAATCCCGAGCTCAGCGAAAACCAAAATTGGCTGAGAAATCGATTATGAAATGTCTTGTAAATATTCTTATTTTCTCTGGTTTTTCATTGGTTTTCTCGAAGTGATAACATGCACTTTCATGATGAGAAGAAACCTAAAACGCTTCATAACCTGCATATATTCACATCTGACACATTGGTTTGATACTATAATTGTGGTTTGATGTTGAATGATCACCCAACAGCAAAGTACAACAGTCTGATTTAGATGATCGTTTGTTCCTTTATCTGTTGCTGGTTTGAGTGGCACACACACACTCATTTGGTGAAGTTCAAAAGAGGCTTGCTTATGGTAAAAGACAGAGCTACATAATAAAATATGCACCTTGAATTTATTTAATTAGATTAGTGAGAGAATGATTGCGTGTAAGAATTTGTTATACCAGTCTGTGTGGCATCTGTGAAGCTGTGTTTAAGTTACTTAAAAACAGAAATACATATGCTATAACTTAAGTTTTTTAAAGTGATTTTGTTGATAAATCGCATGATAGCATTCACAAGTTTTGTGCTCCCTAATGATTCTGTGTCACACTGTGTGTGTGATCTGTACGTGACGTGCAAGCTACTATTTGTATGTGTGTTTGAGCTACAAGGAAGCAGTGTGTTAGTTTAGAATGGCAAATCACTTCTTCAGAAAACTGTTTAAAATGTGTATTCCCTGATCAATATAGAGTATTAGGCGGCTGCATATATGGGGGAAAAAAACACCTAACCCTAAAAATAAGTCTAACAAAAGGTTTCTCAGATGTTTTTTGTAATATTAGGTGTCCTTAATAACATACTAAAAGTTTACCAAAGTTTGACCACTAGAAATGTGTCATTTTCAAGCATCTAAGATGGGCAGGAAGCCCTTAAAATATCCTAACTCCTTCATTATTTGACCTAGACAAGTAATCTTGGTGTCTAACCCCATGTTTTCTGGGTCTATGAATCCATTGGACTTGTCTAAATTGCACTGACATTATTACATACTTGTGGAATACATGATTTTGTGAGATTACCGTAAGGTTTTATCTTTGTTTGGGGTGAACCAGAGATGTAAACGATTTAGCCTATGTCATGTAACTCCTACTCAGTACGTGTTTTTGGACACATACCCTTAAAAAAAACACAGACTTGACATTCAATGTAAAAGTTATTGCACCCAAAAGTAACTTAAATTGGAGTTGTATAACTTAGATCATAAACAACTCTGAATTAGCCCAAACAGAGGCCTGTGTGTGAACCCTCTAAAATGGTCACTCATTTCAATTTGAATAAGGTAATACATATGCAATGCATCCTCTATAGATGTTTTTGAGTATAAAGGTGGCATTAAACTAAACCCAACAAAACTAAATTCACAATTTTCAGCAATTCAGAAGATGGTGGAAGAGAATACTGACATTTGATATTGCTTGCCTCGTTAAAATGTTTTTGGCAGCACAGTGTATACCATTTTGCTCAAACAAAATTCATCCTTGACTACTAAGAATGGTTATGAACCACAGAAACCACCAACAAATATGCTTGTAACCAGTTGCTTTAATATATAATTGTACTTGTAATCACTTATCTATCATGCAAATATGCTAATTAGAATATTACATGGCCAAAACATGTATCAGGCACCAGTATTCCTGGTCTAGGAGGAACACAAAGGAGTAATGGTCATTTTAAGGACCTGACAGCCACCATTTTGAAAATGGGGCCTTTCTTAGAGTCAAACTTTGGTAAACTTTTAGTATGTTTTTAAGTACATCTGATACTACTGTAAACCACTGAGAAACCTTTTGTTAGAATTTTTTTGGGGTCAAGCCATATTTTACTATATTCTGTGTAAACTGTGCTTGTGATTGAGCAGCAGAATATGCATTTACTTGTCTTTTTTTTTTTTTTTTTTTTTAACTGATAGAAACAGTAAAGAGTGGACTTCAAAGATGTCTTATCCTCTAACCCTCTAGTGGACGGCATTAGTATTACAGCCTTCAGAATATAGCAATGCTAGCCAGAAGCAGGGTTTGGTGTTTGTAGCATTAAAGCTCTATGAGTAGCGATCCAAATTTTAGTTGTGTTAGTAGACTGCAGTCTAATCTTGTTTACATTAAATAAACCTGCCAATTCAGGGGAAAGTGGCACACAATTTTACTCAACAAGGTGGTCCGATGATACCATATGATATGGAGCAGTAGCATAGCGAGAATAGAGACTCTGGGTGTGCATCAGAAAAAGTGGGTGTGCCAGAATTTTTGTGATTTTAACATGTAAATAAAGCATTCTGGTGCACTCTAAAAATAAATAAATAAAAAAGACAACATATGCTTCAACTGGGCACTGACATAAATTTCACCATTGGATTTGATTTTGATTCAGAAGCTTGAGATTCAATGATTAATTTGAGGCCTATCAGGTACACTTCATGGCAAATTTCCTCAAAGAAAAAAAATCTCTCTCAATGTTGTAAGCTATACAGGGAACCACAGCTGGTAGGCTACATTATTATAATTTTAAAGGTTAATATTAATTTATTTGTAAGCAAGGCCTATATAAATTACACATGAGGAAGTTTTTATAGCCTAATAACTTTATAATACATTTTTAATTACATAATTATGTTTCTACTCATTTTATATAAGCCTAAACATTTAATGGTGGCTGTCATAAAACGGATTTATACATTCAGTATTGAAGAACACGTTAAATGCAAATACAATGAATATGCAGTAGCTTAGTATAGTGCATATATTTAACAAAATGTTCCTATCTAGGTTCATTTTTGTAGCTGACTGATGAGTTTTAGGACATTAAAGGGCTTTTCTGAGGTAAATGTGATGGTACTGTTTTACTGACGCCTTTCCGCAGTTGAAACACTCATTGAGCGATTACTGTACATATGAGACATGTACTGTAAACACGAATAAACATCCGAATGTATGATCATACCTTCGGATGTTTATTCGTGTTTATTTCGTATTGTAACTACTAAAGCGAAGAGAAGACGTTCACGTGCACTCTGCATGAACTAAAGCGCTACAGATCTGTCACGCCTATGATCTCACTGAATTCTATGGGAAAGTAACCCATTTTCGATTCTTGTAAGGTTTATTGTGCTTGAATTTTCACCCGGACTTATTTTTAGGTGTGCCAGCTGCCACTGTGGGTGGCACCGGCACACCAGTGGTTACACTGATATGGAGACTGTAAATTATCATTCCCAGCTAATAAAATATATCAAAAAGCAAACAAATGTATCAATTTTGATACGTACTGCAGTGATACTCAAAAATCATTTTGCTATATAAAACGTATTTGTGTTTGGTGACATTTTATGCTCGTGCAAGCATACTAAGCATTTTTAAGTACATTAAGTGAGAGCATTGTGCGCCAATGTGAAGCTGCTTACATGTACAGTAAGATCCATGTGATGCATGTAACAACGTCAATGCTTCACTACAGCATGTTTATAAATAATTAAATACGCATTATAGCAGGTGTTGTTGATTACCATGACAAGTCTGCGCATTCACCATATTGGAAAGATCAAAACCCACCGATGAACACATAAAAAATTAATTCGCAGATGTACCACAAAGTTTGGTTTGTCAAAACTGTCAGACAGTTCTACAGTTGGAACTTAGGCCTATGTAAAAAGTCAAAAATAGGAGCGTAGCCATTTTTATGACAGCAGGCCTAATGCTTGGCGGAGACTATGAGCAGGTAGTGGCATGAACAAATCTTACCTGTCGCACAACTTTTCTTATAACTACAAACAGTTCTGTATAAAACGAACGTACAAACATGTTGAGAATTAACATCCAGGCAATAATTTTATTATGCTTAACTGTTTACACATGAAATAAGTTTATTTAGTGCACTGGGGCACATTATTATGTATTGCAGTATTTCCCAACCTTATTATGCCACGACATTGATAAGTAGGCCTAAAAAAAAAAAAATCCCACGGCACACACGTGCCAAATGGCATATTAAAACTAGTTATTATATTAAAAGTAGTACTCACATTTAATGTGGAGCTTTTAAGCTAGGAACACAATGAGGCTATATGATGTTGTTGGTGATGATGATGATGATGATGATGATGATGATAAAACAACAAATTTACATATCGTTGCTGTCGGCCGGAAATCTCGTATTTAAAAATAAATACCGTGACGTCGAAGTTGGTATTATGGTTTTATATACGGTCAGACACTTGCATGTGTCATTTATAATATTAAAATTTTATGGCAATCAAGCTCAAATTATTACAATATAGACGGGCCGGAGACCAAAGACGTTGATAAGATGGTTTTATTTACACAAGCAGAGCCGTTGGTGATAACAGGCGAGTTCGGTGAGGTAATGGAAGTGCCAGTGGAATGATGAACAGGTAGTAATGTCCTTTTCGGTTTGTAGGATGGAAACAGGAAGATGGCTGCAACAGGATGACGACGAGGAAGGCAGACGACACTCACATATGGACTGGGAAACACAGGAGGATGATCGAAGACACAGGCGATAGGTAAGTAGTTCAGGGAGTCCTTTCGATAAGCCAGAGGTAGGTACCTTTGTCATGAAGGAGACCGGACAATGAGGGTAAGTGTGTGAGTGTCTTTAATGCTGCTGGTGATTGTCATGCTGATGAGGTGCAGGTGTGCCTGATCAGTATTCTGGTGAAGGAGTGCGCTATGATTGGTGGATGATGGAACCTGACGTGTCTGTGACACAAATGGAGTTATGAGGTGTTTGACCAGCGAACAGCCGCATCTGTTGGGTGGTATGGGAAGGCGGGGGTACCGCGATGCGACCGCAAAGGGCACTTTCACTTTCGCGATCAATCTGCGCGTGCGTGTATTTGACTATTCAGGCGCAAGGAGAACTAATTGCGTTCAGTTGTGTGTCATTCAGCGCGATTCCGCCTATCCTGCCTTCACTAACTGCAAGTTAACCGATAAAGAATTGTGATTGAATTGTAATTTTATGATACGAAGAGCTTGGCTACCTTTCATTTGGCTGTAGGCTGAAATTATATTCAACCCGCCAATAGTGGGAGTGACTGTTTTAACCGCCACAGCTGAAATCTACCCGCATTTGGCGGGTTGGCGGGTGTTAATGTCAAGCCCTGTAGGCTATATGACATTGATATAAGTGATCACCCGGATTTAGACGTGTTTAAAGCGTTCACAGGCAAATTTTGCTTTATTTATTTCCCTGCGTCGAAATCAGGCACATTTAAATATCTGGAAACGCGATTCTTGGTTGCATGTCAATATCCATGGATTACTGGATCTTTGGTAAGTTGTAACAGGCACACTATCGAGTCCAATCTTTAATTTAATCGTTTGTTTTACTCGCATTTTCGCTGTTTCTCCTATTAAATCCATTCGTGTAGCAGCTCTTTTGCCACTCAGTCCGGCTGAGGGAGCGTGTTCGGGCGGGAAAGAGTCGTCCATGTTTGCGATATCAAGCAGCATAATGAGCTGTATTGTACAACTAAATATAACTGGAAGTAGATGACACCGAAAACCAGACACATTAAATTAATAAATGGCCGGACCCACTGTTAAAAATAAGGTGGTTATAGTAGCTAAACAGAAACAACATTAATTTGAACATGTAATTATTTTCTATATAATATTAAACAAAATGCACATAATGCAATTTCTTTCACTTGATAAACTATCAAGCCTATATAGACCATTTTATTGGGCACGAAATTGTAGTGCAAGATGAGTTATTATTATTTCTGATCTGTTTTTCAGGAAGAGAGAGACTGTATATTTGAAATGCATAAAGGCTACATTAATTGAATGGGTTGGAGTCTGTGCATTGTGTAATAACTCTCCTACCACTTCATTAAATTCTGTTCTACTGAAAGCAAATACAAATACTGTCGTTATGTCTCATTAAACCCCACCATAATAAATCCCTAATGACAGCCGAATATTTGGAGTTGAGATCATTCAAACTGTCGTACAGCGCCATCTAGTGTTAATAATTATTCCTGCAAAATTCATGAGCAAACCACTGCGTGTGCGCATGTGATAGGCTATATACAAAGACCCTTTTCTTTTTCATGTATTTATTTGCATTCAAATATGATTCATATTGCTTTTTTTTACCCAGTCATGGATGTTATCCTCAAACAAGATTTAATGAAAGGCAACACAGACACTGTAAACTTGAGAAGTAACTGCAAAGACTGGTGGCAAGGACCGGTGTCTTTAAAACAGCTCAGTCCACGGGTGGTTTGTGTGAAAAGTTAAAAGGAATGGAATATCATTGCAAACAATACAGTTTGGGGTGTCATAGAGTCCCATAAAAATAAGAAAAAAACAAGCATGGTACAAACACGAGCAAGCTGTAATGATAAAAACCCAAAATAAATGCTCAGGTGACTTATACACAAACACTTGGTCATGCACAAGCTAAACACATGTAGTCTACATACCTGTGCATGTTCTGTCTCACTCACACACACACACACACACAAAGACCCACACGGTTGCATTCACTTGCACACCCACATGAACTCTCACGGAAATTAAAAATAAAAAACTTCTGGAAAAAAATGTGAAACCCTGGTTAAGTTGCATACATCCAAATTCTTGGTGTTGTAAAAAACAAAGTTGAAAATGAATTGTGAAAGTGAAGTCAGATGAAAAATGAAAAGCATGCCTAAATAAACTGCTCTAACCCCTCCCACACCATAAGCCCCGCCCACATCCACCTGAACCCCTGCCTCAGCACCACCCTCTGCCCTGCACTGATATTAGCAACAAACCTATAGTATTAGCCAGAGTACTGTACTTTTTTCAGCACCCTTAATGATTTTAGTGTAGATATGCGACATTGTGTGGGTTTTTATTTTGATGTCATGACGTATGTTTTAACTGAGGTGTATTGGCTGTTGCTTGGGGCTGTGAGATGGTCCAGTGAGGTAGAGCCAGATCGGTCCACAGGTTTTTAGCAGGTTTATAGGGTTTGAGTCTTCAGCTCGATGGGCTCCCCGCGGGTCTCCTGCTGGTTTTCGGCCTCTGGGGGTAAGCTGCCCTTGAGAGTGGCTAGCCGCTCGGAGAGACCCCGCATACGGGGAAACAGCATGAAATCATACAGGATGGCACCCATAGCGCCTCCAATCATGGGCCCCACCCAATACACCTGACAAAAGAGAAAAAGAAGGTCACTAAATATTATCTATCTATCTATCCATCCATCCATCTTAGGGCTTAACGCATTTAACGCACCCATCCCAGACCTAAGTAGGCCTAGTTCATCTGACATTTCATACAGTTGATAGGTGACGAACATGAGGCAACTAACTGGAAACTAACTGGGTTATGAATCCTATAGCATGCAGTTAGAATGACCCTGAAATTCAAGATATCAGGGTAAAAATGCCCCTATATGAGTTTTTGTCTCATATTTATATCATATAGTTTTATATAGTTAAGCAATATCACACGAGTAAAGAGTGCAATATCACACAAATGCTGTTTTTGTCCCTGATAGCACACATACATCTCGGAGACGTCTATTTGATGACTGTGTTTACATCTGGAAGACATGTTTTTTAGCTTGTTTGCTCAGCTGCAATACATCTATAGGACATTTTCTGTCAGATGTCAAGTAGACGTTTAGAAGATGTCTTTAAGATGTTTATGATTTAGAATGTTTGTAAAACTGACATCTTAAAGAAGTCTATCAGATTTGTACACAGCAGATGCTTTCCAGATGAAGTGATCTTTAACAGACATCTTGCAGATGTACGTTGTACTGTCTGGATCCCAAATAGCATGAGTACAAATGTGATATTGATTTTATACAAAAGTTCAATAAATAAGTAGTTTATATTGTGTGATATTTTTTAGACACAATATTGTCTGCTTTTTCTCAGTTTTGCCAACAAAAATATTATTGATAGCCAGAGCAGAACTGTTGTGCGTCTCAGAGCGACACAGAGAGGTGCTTCGTTTCTGAGTGAATCCGTGTTTTGAGCGAATCAATCGGGTGAACCAATGATTCAATGGCCCATTCATAAAAAGAGCCATTTACTTAATTCCTAAATGAATCAGCCGTTTGAATGAATTGAATGAATGACTCAATGACTATCTATCTATCATCTGTCTGTCTATCTGATGAGAAAAAAAAGGTCACTAAATATTTTTGTGACCTGTAGTACAGGACAGTTTCAGTATTTTATGGGTCCTCGTTTTTTTCTTACCCAGTGGTTGATGAAATTCCTCATGATAACAGCAGGAGCGAAAGACCTGGCTGGGTTCATACCAGCGCCAGTGTAGTACATCTGATTCAAAGACAAATAACGTGGTACAATTTAAGTGTACTGCTCACTTACAAAAATACATAAAAAAAGTTTATTCTAATATATTCTTTCTCACCCCCATCAGGTGGCCCATGGTAATAGAAAAGCCAATGGACAGAGCGGCAGAACCCAGGCGCCCATTTCGTCTCTCATCTGTGACGGCGAAGACGCAGACCACCAACTGCATGGTGAGAAACACCTCCACTGTGGTCGCCATTCCCAGACTTATGCCAGGCTGCAACTGTACAGACAGGTACAAAGTAAAATATGAATGAAGATTTAAAAGACTACAACATAGGTACCTGTTTCTGTAAGGGCCTGTTAGTGCAGTACTATGTACTGTGTACAGTAAGTAAACAATAAATAGGAATTGAATACATTATTTTTTAAAATAAATATATTTTCCACTAACATGCTCTTTCAAACTTTTAAAAAAACCCATCAAAATGTGCATTTATAAAAAATAAATAAATAAATACAAATTCAGATTCTTTATAAAAATAAATATATAAATAAATACAATATAATTCTTGTTCTTACCGTGTTAAGTGCCAGTGTTCCTCTCATGTTGTTGGGTGTAACTCCATAGAGGGCCGCGGCTCCTGCCATGGCCCCCAGACACTGGGCACAAATGTAGAAGAAAGCTCGGAACAGGGACATCTGAGAGCCGACTAAGTATGCAAAGGTGACGGCCGGATTGATGTGTCCTCCGCTGATGTGGCCGATGGATTGGATTAGAGTGGCAGCAGCAAAACCGAAGCAGAGGGCAGTGTGAAAGACATGGTACGGCCCGGAGGTCCAGCGCAGCGCTGCACCCATCCCGAAGAACACGAAGAACATGGTGCCGAAAAACTCGGCAAACACCGCCCGCCAGAACATCATAGAGCGGAACTCCCACATCGTGACTAATGAGATCCAACTACAACGAAAACCGAAGCTTTTTTTGAATTAGCAAAAATGGCTAAAGAAGTGTCTTTGAAAAAATCAATTGTCCTTGTTAACAAGTAAACAAAAAGGGAAATACTGTGTGACTTTAGCTAGTTGAGCTGAAGCTGCCACAAAATAAATAAATAAAAAAGGGAAATGATGGCAAAAATAGTGATGAAAGTCCACCTAATAGATCTAGCCGTTAGCTAAGGCTGTGTGGGAAGCCGCGAGTAAACGGTCACACATGTAGCCGCACACAGGTCGTCTCTGCCAATGTTGTTTCTCTTCGCCTGCACAACACTCAGACTGCTAAAGAAACATGAGGTGTGTGTGGTTGTGTGTGTGTACGCGAAGAAAATTTGGAGGGTTTTGTCAGAGAGACCTGAACATCGATGCTAAAGGCTAAATCTACAGGGCTAATTCTAGTTGAGTGACACAGAAGAGGTTACGGAGCATATCCTGCCCACACCAAGTAGAGCTGGTCTGACGGACCACAAAGGGGCCATAGGGGGCATTTATAATGGCCTCGGGGCCCAGCGTGACGACATAATCCCCCCCGAGAGGCAGAAGCTAAAGGGGGCATCCCATATCAAGCACACTTCACTCACCGCTCTCTCCATTAAACTCAATCAGAGTGAGATTAAGACAGGAACATCAGGGCTCAAAGTATATTTGAGTAAAATGTATATCTCTGAGGCGAAGGGACACCTGTGGTGCTCTGAAGTACAAAACAGATCTACCAATAAGATTTTAGTGAGGCACACATTGAGATCATGAACTTTCCTTTCTAAAAGGATGTAAGCTCATGTCTAAGATGTCTAAAATCAGGAAAGGGTTGTAGATTATCATCAAAACTTAATGTGGATTTATTGCGACAGGTTTAACAGGCGAGTTAGTGCTGACACACACAAGGCACATCCTCGGAATAATGTCACGCATCCGCACACGCACAATGTACTTCCATCCCCGTGGCTCAAGAGAGGCCCTATGCTGAGAGATATGACCCAACTGTGTTCAGACACATGCATCGAAATCCCTGAGCACAGGAAACCCATTGTTCCTCAGAGCATGAAGCTAGCATGTGAAAACATCCTTTATCTGTCTCTCGGGTTTGACCTCCAGCCTGTCTCTTGCTTGTCGAACAGGTTTAAATTTCAAAACTAATCTTGATGGTCACAAGCAAAAAGAGCAACATTGATTTCCCAGCGCACTTGTAGATCGATCGATCTATCTATCTATCTATCTATCTATCTATCTATCTATCTATCTATCTATCTATCTGTCTGTATCTATCTATCTGTCTGTCTGTCTGTCTGTCTGTCTGTCTATCTATCTATCTATATCTGTCTGTCTGTCTGTCTGTCTCTATCTGTCTGTCTGTCTGTCTATCTATCTATATCTATCTGTCTGTCTGTCATTCTATCTATCTATCATTCTCTGTCAGTCAGTCAATCAATCAATCAATCAATTAATCAGCCATTCTGTCAGTTCTATCTGTCTGTCTGTTGTTCTATCTGTCTATCTGTCTGTCAGTCAGTCAATCAATCAGTCAGTCAACCAATCAGTCAGTCTGTCTGTCTGTCTTTCAGTCAATCAATCAGTCAGTCAGTCAGTCAGTCAGTCTGTCTGTCTGTCTGTCTTTCTATATATCTGTCTGCCTGTATTTCTGTAGTTCTATCTATCTATCTATCTATCTGTCTGTCTGTCTGTCTGTCTGTCTGTCTATCTTTCTATCTGAACTCAGAGCATGCTGAACTCTGTCTGTCTATCTATCTATCTATCTATATCTGTCTGTCTGTCTGTCAGTCGTTCTATCTATCTATCGGTCTATCAATCTGTCTGTCTTTCAATCAGTCAGTCTGTCTGTCTGTCTGTCTGTCTGTCTCTCTCTCTCTCTCTCTGTCTATCTGTCAATCAATCAGTCTGTCTGTCTTTCTGTCAATCAGTCAGTCTGTCTATCTGTCTGTCTGTCTATCATTCTATATCTATCTGTCTATCTATCTGTCTATCTATCTATCTATCTATCTATCTGTCTGTCTTTCTCTGTCTATCTGTCTGTCAATCAATCAGTCTGTCTGTCTGTCTTTCTATCAATCAATCAATCAACCAATCAATCAATCAATTAATCAGTCAGTCAGTCTGTCTGTCTATCTATCTATCCATCTCTATCTGTCAGGACTTTTAGTGATGCCACCAAATGTAAACATGATGGTATAGATAAATAATTTTCTTTAAAAAAAATCAGTGCAGTGCAGTTTATGGATATATGGTTGAATGATGTTGGTGGTTCTGGTTTGTTCAGGGCAGAAGTGATTAGACAGAGGTTTGTATTGTGTGAGGAGCAGATCGGTTTTGGAGGGGCGGGGGGCCTCATAGCCGGATAAAGCCCTGGAAAATCCCTCTGTTAGAAGAGCTGATGGTGAATTAGGATCGCTGATCTCATCTGTTTTACTCCCTCACTTACACACACACACTCATACACATGCATGCTGAACAAAACAAAATGCTGGCTGGCACTGTGTGGATGTTCTTCATTGTTTAAGTGCATGTGTGTGTTATTAATAGCTGCTATATGTGTGATGTATACATGTATACTCAAGTGTAAATGTGGAACACAACATACTACCTGTGTACATGTGTGAACTTGAACGTGTGTGCAAATTTATATAAACGTAAAAGGGTTCATATGGGAATGTTGCCATTGAACATTTTGCATTAGACGAGAGGGTAAAATATAATGCAGAAAGCATGCTTTCTGTAAGAACACAGAGAAACAATATTACTGTTTATTAAATTATGCTACAATTACAAGTTGAAATGTGGATCAGAGTAATTTGTAGCAGAGCAAATCTATGAGAGAAAACATAAATGCTGAGGTTATTGTACATGTGTGGGTGTGCTTGTATTCCTATTTAATAACATTTACACAAGATTACAGTTTGATATGACTCAAATACAGTAAGAATTTAAGAATCCCATTATTCATCAATCTGAAAGTCAACTTTTGCTCCAAATGATAAACAAAGTAAATCTTGAGAGCACAATTATATTTTTTGTTATAGAAGAATTAAACTAAAGATATAATGACTATCAACAAACACACTGACATATATAACACTTTAAAAGCTGTTAAACCCTTTGAACTATAGCGAAAAATTCAGTTGATATTTGGTCAACAGTGAATTTAGGAAAAGGTATTCAAAGTTACACTTTATTTCGATGGTCCTCTTTAGACATTTTATTAACTATAAGTAACTTTGCTACTACATGTCAACTAACTCTCAATAGAGTATTAGTAGTCTGTTGTTAGGTTGTTTTGGTTACTAAGTTGACATGTAGTTGCAAAGTTATAGTCAGTAGAATGTCTGTTGGGGGAATCAATCAAAAAAAGTGTTAGCAAATATTAAGCAGACAGTCTACTAATACTCTTTTTTGAGTTAGTTGACATGTAGTTGCAAAGTTACTTATAGTTAGTAGAATGTCTAAAGTGGATAATCAAAATAAAGTGTTACCATGTTTAATATTATTGAACCTAAGCTAAAGCCACATAGGCATATGTTTGGCACTTTTATAGCTACTCATGTTCAAGCTGAGGGTTTTGTACAAACAGCATTCATTTTTCAGAGACCAATTAAGACAGTACTAGGCCGTACTGCTTCTGATCCACAATGGAACATTCTAGTATGAAAACATTTTCTTAGAATATTTACAGACTTTATGGAAATATGTGGTAACATTTTCCACTTGATCGGCCTCATTTGTGAAACACGAGCAGGACAGACTTCTGTGTAAATGATTCTTAAATCTGTTCTTAATAACTTGCATTGTGCAATTTATGTAAGAATGGTTATGAAGAAATGACTCAAAATTTGTTCTGTTCATGTTTCATGAATAACACCCAGCAACTGGTTGTTTGTGACATTGATTAAATATAAAAAACGGAATTCTTAATCAGCTGAATCTTAGCTGTGCTCCAGTTTGTTGCTTTGTTTGTTTCTCATGGCGCTCTGCGTGACGGTGGACAGGGACGATCGAGACACGCTGGCCGTCTCCACAATCTCAATGTCCTTACAGGTCAGACAAGCCACTAGCTTCTGTCTGGATGCACTGGGGGCAAAAATAAACTCATGGGATACTCCAGCCAGGACTGCACCTAATATTGGCCCGATCCAGTAAACCTGAAAACAACAGAAAACAGATAAACAGCATTTATATAGCATCTTCATATCTATGTTCATCTCATTATTAGTGTTCTAGCAATGCAATAAACCCTTTTCAAAGATTTTTCAGGGTTTGGACTGCAGAAGTAAACAACAGCAGGGGAAACATCTATAGAAGAAACAACTAGGGATGCATCGATATGGAAATTTTGACTGATAACCGATAATTCTTTATATTTGAAAACCGATAACCGATATATATAAATCAAAATATTTTAATATAATTTTTGAGAGCCTGGTTACAAAAACAAACGTTTCACCATTAAAAGCCATGTCACAATTATAGTGTCCTCATTATAATTTTATGTAGCTTATTGTAATTAAGTCCACTGATGGCAAGTTGATAGAACCCAAGTGCAGTTTATTGAAAATGTGAACAGATACAAAATAAAAACGAGACTTGGCTTGGCTTGACTAGAAATAACATGAACTAAACTTGAACAGAAACAAACTCACCAACAGCTGATTACAGGGAACAATACTTGACAAGGACGAATGGAAACATGAGGGCTTAAATACACAAGGACTCATGACAAACAAGGAACAGTTTCCTGTGCACAATCAAACCAATTAACCAATGACAACATAACACGAGACTAGGGAAGCACATGACCTGGCCCGTGGAGCATGGGCTGACTTGAACCTTGGACCATGGGCGGACCAAGGTCGTGGAGCATGGGCGGAACTGGTCCGTGGAGCATGGGCACAGGCACTGACCTGGCTGGCATGACGTGAACAGGCTCAGGCTTGGCAGGCATGACGTGAACAGGCTCTGGTGTGGCAGGCATGACGTGAACAGGCTCTGGCGTGGCAGGCATGGCGTGAACAGGCCCTGGTGTGGCAGGCATGGCGTCAAGAAACTCAGGCTTGGCAGGCATGACGTGAACAGGCTCTTGCTTGGTAGAAATAACGTGAGTAGTCTCTGGCATGATGTGAACAAATCCTGACATGACAGTTGGTGTGTGGAAACACTCTGGTGTGGAGGGTACTGTGGGATTACAGGGCCCCTTGTCCGCAAAACCCACAATAAATGATGAGCCACTCATTAACAAAGCATAGTCAATGAATTGGGCCAGGGAAAAATTAATTTTTCAGCCACTCTTAAGAAACTGCGCTGACTGACTCGGTCGGCTGCTCTCGAATTGCTCATGGTACTTTGAAGCCATACATCACAGTCACATGGCGTCAACGCTGCCTCAAAATTTCAAACTGGCATGCACTGCCAATCGGTCTGTGCAGCACTGCATGAAGTCAAACAAGCCTAACATAACACATGAGACTAGGGAAGCACATGACATAATCACATGAGGACAAGGGAATCACATGACATGGGAGCACATGGCAAACCAGGAAACATAACAATGAGACATGAAACTTCAACATGAAATAAAACCAAAACTAGACATCACACTTATATGACAGACTTGCACTGCACATGTTGCACTTAACTGTATTTTCCTTTTTGAAGTGATTTCAGTCATAATTTAAGCAATTCAAAACCATCATGGTGGACAGTGCGCAGCTGAAGTGTCTCAGCTGAAGGAAATAATCCATTATTTATCGGCTTTAATACATCAGCCAAATTTTTTTATCTGCATTAAATATTAATATATACTAGCCGATACAGATATGGTGGCCGATATATTGTGCATCCCTAGAAACAAATATTGCTTTCACTTTCCCACTTGCTCCAAAAGCAAAAAATCTACTTTTGTATTTTTTTTTTTTTTTTTTGTAATTTAATGCTGGGGTAATATAAATTATATTGTTATAAATTTACTTTTAAAAGTTTTCTAGATTTATGATGTTAATTGCAGAAATGTGTCATCTCCGTCTGAACTAATTAGTACAAACTAGTCAACAGAGCTGCTTAAAATAATTGTTTATCTTACCCAGTGGTGTTCCCAATATCCAAGTATTATAGCGGGACCAAGGGAGCGAGCTGGATTCAAGCTGGCACCAGAAAATCTCCCCTGAATCAACACACATACATTCAAAAAAAAAAAAAAATTATTCACAATAATACATAGAGGGAGGACAGAACAATGGGATCATTATTCATAAGAAAATGATAGATTAAAAAATGAACAATAGATTCAGTGTTCATGTAGTTCGACTGGTAGTTCACTAGCAATGTCAAAGTCATAAGGGATGTACATACACAATTGTTCAAAAGTTTGGGGTTTGTAAGATTTTTTAATGTTGTTGAAAGAAGTCTCTTCTGCTCACCAAGGCTGCATTTATTTGATCAAAATTACAGTAAAACAGTAATATTGTGAAATATTACAAATAAAAATAACTGTTTTCTATTTGAATATATTTTAACATTTAATTTATTGAATTTTCAGCACCATGTCTTCAGTGTCACATGATCCTTCAGAAATCATTATGATATGATGATTTGATGCTCAAGAAACATTCTCATCAATGTTAAAAACAGTATTTTTGTGTGAAACTGATCAATTCTTTCAGGATTCTTTGATGAATGTTCAAAAAACAGCATTTATTTGAAATATCTTTGCTGTCAATTTTGATCAATTTAATGCATCCTTGCTGATTCAAATTATTCATTTCTTACAGCGATAAAGATTGCAGTGGTTACAGCAAACCCAATGGCTAAGTTTCCAGGTTCATTTATTTCTCTCCTGCGTTGATCTTCCACAGAAAATACGGTGAAACCCAGGACAAACGTGGCAAGCATCTCCATCACAAGAGCTTGACCTGCATTCATTTCCACTGGGACCTTCAGTAAAGGAAATGAGAAGGAAGTTTTAGATTTATTTTGTATGATTAGTGTTAATATTGAGTGTCATGTTGCATCTCTATGGACTGGAAAGTAAGTGCAAAACATCTTTAAACAGCACAATTCAAAACACAGCCCTAAAGAAGCTCATTCAAGTGTGCTATTAGTATACTTCTTTTAAACTAAAATAAGTATACTTTCAGTCTACTTTTTATGTACTTCCAGGAATATATTTTATGTACTTCTCAGAAATACACTGAAAATGTAACAAGTATATTCATTTATACTAAGTCTAAGTGTATTTGGCCTATAATTGTACTCAATCTTTTGATCAAGATATAATTAAAAGTATAATTAAGTATTCTAAGTATACTTGGCTTGTAGTTGTGTTTACACTTTTGATTGAGTAGCCTATTAAATACAAACCCCATTTCCAGAGAAGTTGGGACATTTTGTAAAAAAACACAATCTGTGATTTGTTAATTCTCTTGAACCTTTTTTTAACTGACAAAAGTACAAAGAAAAGATTTCCAGTGTTTTCACTGACCAACATAATTGTATTTTGTGATTATAAACAAATTTTTAATTTTGATGGCTGCAGTACACTCCAAAAAAAGTTGGGACAGAAGCAAAATAAAAGTGAAAAGATTATATAATATCCAAGTTGAACAGTCTGTTAAACTGTTTTTAAACAGTCCACAATTTTTATAAATTCACAATAGCAGGTGAATTTGGTAGGTGAGGGTATCGAGCTTTTCAGTCTTTGCAAGAAAAGCTGGGTCATGGCTCACCACTTTGTGCCAAATGTCATGAGAGAATTGTCAAACAATTCAAAAATCACATTTCTCAATGCAAGATTGCAAAGAATTTATGTCTTTCTCCATCTACCATACATAATATTGTAAAAAGATTCAGGGAATCAAGAGAAATCTCAGTCTGTATAGGGCAAGGTAGGACACCTCAGCTGAATGTGTGTGACCTTTGAGCCCTCAGATGGCATTTCATTAGAAGCCGTCATTGTGTGTCAAATACTGTGTCAAATATGGCCACATGGAATCGGGAGTACTTTGGAAAACAGTTGTCACTTAACAGTCTGATGCTGCTTCAAGAAATGCAACTTGAATCTCTGTCACACAAGGAGAAAGCTACACATCGATTCTATGCGGAGATGCTGCTGAGTTCTCTGGGCCCGAGCTCATCTCAGATAGTCTAAAAGACAGTGGAAATGTGTGTTGTGGTCAGATGAGTCAATGTTTTTGTTTTTGGAAAAAAGGACCATCCAAAAGAAAACATCTGTCATGGTATGGGGATCATACAGTGCAAATGGCATGGGTGACTTGCATTTGTGTTGACGTGACATGATGGAGGCGTATATTTGGATTGTACAGAGACATAAACTGCCATCAAGATGACATCTTTCCTGGGTAGCAAGACAAAGCCAGGCCTTATTCTGCACATGATACATCAGAGTGGTTTCTAGACACTCTACACCGTAGAGTGGATGTGCCTGACTGCCTGCCTTCAGTCCAGATCTGACTCTAATTGAAAATGTATAAACCAATCATGAAAAGGATAATCAGACAACGATGACCACAGACTGTTGAGCAGATGTCTTGTATCAGGCGAGAATGGGTAAAAATTCCACTTGTAAAATTGCAACAATTAGTATCCTCAATTCCCAAATGATTAAAAATTGTAATTAAAAGGAACGGTGATGTGACACAGTGGTAAACACGGCTCTGTCCCAACTTTTTTGGAGTGTGTTGCAGCCATCAAAATCAAAATTTGTTTATACTTACAAAATACAGTAAAGTTGTTCAGTGAAATCTTTTCTTTGTACTTTTGTCAGTTAAATAGAGATTGAGAGAATTAACAAATCAGATTCTTGATTTTACTGCATTTTACAAAATGTCCCAACTTTTCTGGAAATGAGGTTTGTACTTTTTTTTTTTACATACTGTCTTATAAACTTACATTGTTTGAAAATATTGATTTATTTCAAAGGGTACTTTCATAAACTAAAAATGTGCTACAAGTATTTAGTAAACTATAAGTATCTATACGTTCACTTGTAGCATAGTTGCAGTACAAACAATGTAGTTGTAAACTAGTTGTGTACTCAAAGTTTACTACTCTTACACTCAAAGTATACTTAAATGTATACTTTCATACACTAAAAAGTGGGCCAATTTAGTCCCAAGTAGTACTGAAATAGTATACTACTAGTACATTGATATTAGTATACTTCCTACATAAAGCATATTCCAAAATATACTTGAGCTTTTCTTAAGTATACTTAATAAAATGAACTTGAAGTATATTTTTTTAAGGGAGGCCTGTAATATCAGTCTGTTAAAGTGCCCTCTTACGGAAGTTAAATTTAGAAAAGGACATTAGAAGTGCATAAGTCAACATATAGACCTCTTCATGTTGTTTATATGAGAGATTTGTTTGATTTTTTTATTCAAAATAGTAGGAGGTTTGGTCCTGCAACAACATACTTGTCCAACAAACAGTTGTAACTTTCTCTACGCTACCCATTAACCCTGTAAAACCAGACATATGTAACAATGGTCGGAAAAGTCTAATTTTTTGAAATGTTGAAATTGAACCTGTAGACAAAATATATCAAATATTTTTTGTTGATTATCATATTTGATATATCAGGCTCATATACTATGATATAGGAGAATTTGAAGCTCATACTTGAGGGGGAAAGAAACATCTGTTTTATTCAGAGGAAAAAACTGAGCCAAAATATGCAATATGCTGCAGCTGCTGATATACAGTATATATGGCAAAAAGTGAGATGGAATTCTGATATATTGTAATATGAATCAATCTTTATAACAGTATACTTACATAAAATGCAAAAAATATCAGTTGTCACTGTATATCTAGTCTTATTAAGATGATATTTAAATGCTTAGTTTTATTATCAAAGCTCTGTAGTTTTTATTGTGGGGTAAAACATATAATGTAATGCAATATAATGAGAGATGAACAAATAAATGTTCCTCAAAAGCCTGACGGATCATATTTTATACATTTTAACATGATTTTTCTAAAAAATTATTTATGAATAACCAAGCAAACCTAAGTTGCTTCAGTCCAGTAAATGTTCGTCTTGAAATATTAATAACAATATAAAATGTAGGCTATTCGTATGTTTACTTTATAAAAATCAGATTTCACAGGCTTTTTACTTTCTAACAAAGTATAAACTATCAATCAGATGATAGAAGGCATGTAGTAGTTTGTGTACAAGTTTTGATCATTTAGAGGTTCATGTCATGTATGAGATATGATACAGTAAGCTTTATAGGGTTAACTAGCCCTAAAATCAGTGAGAAATTTCAGGCTGATACCCCCTAAAATCCGACTGGTGGATGTGAATGCTGTTCCAGGACCAACAGATACAGTATGCTGATCTGAACACATCCTATAATTGGTGAAAAACTCTGAACCTTGTTGATGTAGTTCTGTGCGGTGGACTTTAGGGGCAGCGTCAGGTACATAAGGCCAGTGGCGAGGATCCCCCCCAAACACTGGGCAACCAGATAAACCAGTGCCCTGAACACATCCACCTTACGTGTGGCCAAGAGCGCCACAGTCACTGCAGGATTCACCTAAAAACAACAAAGCACTCTTACTTACATTTAAACTAACCATCCCACAGATTATTTTACTTGCTCATACCAATTCTTATAGCCTACTAGTTAAGTAGTTATAATATTTAAAACAAACCATCAACGAAACAACATGCACAATGATTATTTTTATCCAAAGCGACATACAGTGGGTACGGAAAGTATTCAGACCCCCTTACATTTTTCACTCTTTGTTATATTGCAGCCATTTGTTCATTTTTTTTCCTCATTAATGTACACACAGCACCCCATATTGACAGAAAAACACAGAATTGTTGACATTTTTGCAGATTTATTAAAAAAGAAAAACGGAAATATCACGTGGTCCTAAGTATTCAGAACCTTTGCTGTGACACTCATATATTTAACTCAGGTGCTGTCCATTTCTTCTGATCATCCTTGAAATGGTTCTATACCTTCATTTGAGTCCAGCTGTGTTTGATTATACTGATTGGACTTGATTAGGAAAGCCACACACCTGTCTATATAAGACCTTACAGCTCACAGTGCATGTCAGAGCAAATGAGAATCATGAGGTCAAAGGAACTGCCTGAAGAGCTCAGAGACAGAATTGTGGCAAGGCACAGATCTGGCCAAGGTTACAAAAAAATTTCTGCTGCACTTAAGGTTCCTAAGAGCACAGTGGCCTCCATAATCCTTAAATGGAAGACGTTTGGGACAACCAGAACCCTTCCTAGAGCTGGCCGTCCAGCCAAACTGAGCTATCGGGGGCGAAGAGCCTTGGTGAGAGAGGTAAAGAAGAACCCAAAGATCACTGTGGCTGAGCTCCAGAGATGCAGTTGGCAGATGGGAGAAAGTTGTAGAAAGTCAACCATCACTGCAGCCCTCCACCAGTCGGGGCTTTATGGCAGAGTGGCCCGACGGAAACCTCTTCTCAGTGCAAGACACATGAAAGCCCGCATGGAGTTTGCTAAAAAACACCTGAAGGACTCCAAGATGGTGAGAAATAAGATTCTCTGGTCTGATGAGACCAAGATAGAACTTTTTGGCCTTAATTCTAAGCGGTATGTGTGGAGAAAACCAGGCACTGCTCATCACCTGTCCAATACAGTCCCAACAGTGAAGCATGGTGGTGGCAGCATCATGCTGTGGGGGTGTTTTTCAGCTGCAGGGACAGGACGACTGGTTGCAATCGAGGGAAAGATGAATGCGGCCAAGTACAGGGATATCCTGGACGAAAACCTTCTCCAGAGTGCTCAGGACCTCAGACTGGGCCGAAGGTTTACCTTCCAACAAGACAATGACCCTAAGCACACAGCTAAAATAACGAAGGAGTGGCTTCACAACAACTCCGTGACTGTTCTTGAATGGCCCAGCCAGAGCCCTGACTTAAACCCAATTGAGCATCTCTGGAGAGACCTAAAAATGGCTGTCCACCAACGTTTACCATCCAACCTGACAGAACTGGAGAGGATCTGCAAGGAGGAATGGCAGAGGATCCCCAAATCCAGGTGTGAAAAACTTGTTGCATCTTTCCCAAAAAGACTCATGGCTGTATTAGATCAAAAGGGTGCTTCTACTAAATACTGAGCAAAGGGTCTGAATACTTAGGACCATGTGATATTTCAGTTTTTCTTTTTTAATAAATCTGCCAAAAATGTCAACAATTCTGTGTTTTTCTGTCAATATGGGGTGCTGTGTGTACATTAATGAGGAAAAAAAATTAACTTAAATGATTTTAGCAAATGGCTGCAATATAACAAAGAGTGAAAAATGTAAGGGGGTCTGAATACTTTCCGTACCCACTGTACATTGCATTTAAAGACCCCCTGTGGTGAAAATCAAGTTTTTAATGTTGTTTATATGTCTATGTGGTGTTTTTAATATGCTTTAAGACAAACCATGTGCAAATTCATAAGTCAGCACCATTGCTGAGTATTTTATGTTTGAAACTGCAGTAAACGAAAGACAGTCTCAAACCCGCGGTTTGAAATCGGTGGTGTTTGTGACGTCACGGACTACCTTGTAACCAATCACAACAACGGCTTTAGCATATCATTAACTATGACTGCTCTGAAGCAGGAAAGTCTCGAGAGAAGCCAGGTTATCCTGGTATATTTTCTGTTGATATGAAAAATTGTGTAGATTTAGCAATATAGCGAGTCTATTACGATGTTATGATGAACTATATGCCTTTCTCCACTGACGTTCTGAATTGTTCAAAGCGTTTGTAAGGATACTGATTGTTAGAAGGCAGCCGTCTGACTCTGAGATGAACAGGAACATGGTTTGTGTAACATTAGCAACACATTATTAGCTGTTTGATAAAGTAGTCAAGCAAAAGGCCAATCGTATTAATTAATGACAGAACCGTCGCAAGTGTGCGAGCGCATAGTAAAGTGACAGCTGACTTGAAGTAAAGTCAAGTCGAAATATTTTAATACTATAAAACATAGCTAAAACTATTGCTCCGAGCGTGTGCGCGTGACCGTGATTCATGTACATATTCAGTCAGTGTGGCATCGCACGTCAAGTTCTGAGAGAGCTATTCATTCCATTTTAAATTCTGATTTTGGCCGCCTCTGGAATGGATCAAACCAGAGCTGTTGAAAAACAGAGTTTCGACACTTCCATAGACCTCCATAGGAACTATGAAATGCGGAAGTAACGCGTGTCGTGGAGCAGCCGATAGTTCATTTTCATTTTCCCATTCATTTTCAGTGTTTGCGAAGTTTGCTCGCTGGTAAGTTGATGAAATTACTGAACACATTATCCGACCTCTCATGAATCTAGTCAGTAGTTGTATTTTATGTAACCAGCTTTAGTTAATGTTTATTGGAAGATAATAACGTTAGTTAGACTCTAATTGCAGCTAGCTTAAGTGACCAACACTTCACTAACTTTAGCTACCATAACCTGACGTCAGTACATTTACCTTTACATTTACAAGTTCGTTGTCATACAACATTTATCTTCGGTTATTAGATTTTTTGTTAATGTTAGCAACACTTAGTTGCCAGTTCATTAAAGTACCAGAAAATAACACAGTAAGGAGGTTTCATAGTGGCCACTATATTAGGAACACCTTTATGATCTAATGTAATTCAATACAACAGCTCTGCCATGAATTCTACTTAAATGAAGTTTATAATCAGCTAGAAATGTGTAAATTTAGTGCTGAGGTCATAGTTAAAGGTGATGTTGCACTACATTGTATTCAGAGGGGTTTCTTATTTTTTGCCCACCTATTTACATACATGAGGTGGCCAGAATATTAAACACATCTGGATATAAAACAACAAGTACAAAAACACCTCCACAAACTATGACCTCAATGCTAAATCATGTAATTAAATATACACCTCTATGACAGCATAAAAAAAGTCCTGAACATTATTGAAACATTAAAGTAGAATTTATTGCTGAGCTTTGTACGGCATCATAATGCAATAAAAAAAAAAAAATTATGTTTTCCCTTATTTGCATAATTTCTTATGTAAAGAAATAATGATCCAGCTTCTTCCATAATGTTATTGTGTGGAAGAATAAAAATCTGAGTAACAATAGTGGTTTGTATATAAATATATATATTTTCTCATTTAATTTCATCTGTACTGGAGTACAGAGTCAAAATAACAGAAATCATGACAAATGTCCAAATAGTTATGGACCGAACTGTATTTGTGTGCTCTCACTTCTGTAATGTCAACCTCATGAAAACGTTTGGGAAATGTGTATTTAATCTGTCCTTTAATGTATTAACTTTAACACTGTTTCCTCATTCTTTACATCTCCCAGTTCTCTCCAGCAGTAACAGGCTTGATTCGACTTTAAGACCTGGTCTCCTCTGGGGCCTCTGACACAGGCCCTGTTTCCACCTGGTGTTAAGATGCGTTGATCGGATCACAATTGGACGAGGGAGACACATACACATTTCCACCTGGTATTTTAATCCATCTCTTTTGTCCTCTTTAATCCACTTCTATCCTGATTTCTTCGAGGGGAAGTTTTATGGGTGGGTAAAAGTATGTTTTATTTTTTAGCTTTCAATCTAATGGACAAAAAAAAGATGAGCAGTTTACATATGAACGTGCCCAGAGATGACAGGAAAACATACTGAGAGCATCAGTGTTTGTTTCTGCTCTGACAGCCACGAGACCAGCCGAACGCTGTGAGTGTGTGTTAGAAATCAGGAATGGTGAGAGAACATTGTGCTTGGTACATTTTTGTCTTCAAACCAAACTTGGGTCTTCAGCCGACAAAGTTTAAATCCCATCTGGCTAGAGCGCTTCCCATAATGTTTACGCATTAGGTCAGTAGGTGGAGAGTAGACGGTCTTTAGTGGCTGTTCAAACACATTCGACCACATGAGCGTTTACACTATGAAAACAATCCGGTCTAATGCGTTTCCAGAAGTAGTCGAAAGTGGACAAACTTTAACCGTTTTAGACCCCATTTGCACCTGTATTTAGCGTCATCCACTTGTGATCCGATCGACCAAAACGCATCTTAATACCAGGTGTAAACAGGGCCACAGTCTGCTTCTGACAGTGGAATGCTCTCACCCAAAAATACAAGTAACTATAGCATTACTTATAGCGTGGAATGCTTTTGTTATCAATGTATGGATAAGCATTTGACTGATTCTTGATTCACCACCAGGTCTCCAGATCATCCTACAGCTGCGGTGGAAGAATGTAATGGCTATTGTGAACACTTGTATTCATTTTCTGGCCTGCTTTTTGCCATCTTTCTCTCCCTTAGGAAGTCGAATGAGTTTCTTTGAAGACATTCAAGGAAAACTTACCTACCCTTTCCCTGGATTTAATTAAGTTTTTTGTTGGTTGCCTTGTATATTTTCCACTGTTGACCAAACTTCTTTCTTGACTTAAACTAAGCAGCTTGTGGCATTCATTGATATTCACTTGTTGTGCATGTTCATGTGAATGTCTTAACATAACACAACATTAGTATGTTAGTAATTATGACCATAGAAGCACGAAAAAAATATATACAGTACTGTAAATGTACACCTTATGGGAGCAGCCCCCCTTCCCTCTTAAATTAAACACACAAAAAAATGTATTCAATTCAAAGGTCTTTATTTGCATGAAATATATATATATATATGTGTATGTGTATGTGTATGTGTGTGTGTGTGTGTGTGTGTGTGTGTGAACGTCATGATGAAGGGGTACATTAGCCATAATGAAATGAATCCAGTTAACAGAAATGCTAATGTTATGGATCGTATTTAGGAACATTGTTACCTGTACATTTTAACAGACCGCACACTGTTAACGATAATGCCGTCTCTCTATCACTCTCCAGATAGAATACAGTACTGTAAATCTAGTCAACGTAGTAATCAATTTTATTCAATATTTAATCAATATTATGCGTTAATATTTACCGAAAAAATTGCTGCAAACACAGTAGTTGCTGTAAATGTATTTTACGTTATGGAAAAAGCCCCTCTTCCCTCCAAAATTAAACACAAAAACAGATTAAATCTGTGTTTCCGCCACTCCCCATTCAAACTGGTTGACAGCGCGGATATGTTTGGGATTATTGAGAGCTACATGAACCACGTGACAGCGTGGCGGCGAGATCAAAGAGTGTCGCAACTCATATTTAACGGCTCTGGATCAAACCATATTAGCCTACCTGATAAGTTCAAGTAAATACGCTGGAAATCCGCGCTCATTCAAGGATGTGCATTTATTGCATGTACGGAGAAGGCACGGGCGCCTGCAGGATTTCATCTGAATGTTTTTTAAATCTGAAAACTCCAAAAAGCAGCGAAATGGTCAAACATCCATTTAGCGCATGTTCAGAGAGGAAAACGGCTGCTTGTTCTCTCGATACTGTCTGTTTTACTGAGAAATCGCTTCAGGTGATTCAGTGAGAGAGCAGTCCAAACGAATGCAAGTTGGATTCAGACCGTTTTGCAAAAGCGTTCACATAATTTAAGCTTTAAAAAAAATATGTGAACAGTTCTGTTACACAGCTGTTAAACTAAATATGCGAAGCGAAGCAAGCTTTTTTCTTAAATATCCACAACACACAACAAATTGCTCGTCACTACAGCAACAGTACTCTCTGAGCTGGCGTGAGCGAGTAGAGGCGGGGCTAATTTGCATATTCATTGATCCGTGTATATTAAATGAGGCAAGGGTGTGGTTACATTGCAAGCTATTTTAAGGCATGAATTTTTTTCACTTGAATTTTTTTTAAATGATTTTTGGTGATCAAAGATGAGTTTTAAGGGATAAAATAATTGACTACAGGGGGACTTTAAAGTCAGCATGAAACCAAAATTGACAATTCTTGTTTTGTTTTGTTTTTTTGTTGTTTTTTGTTATATTGCAGTGTTTATTATAAATAATTTATCCGTGCACATCATTTTTTTTAAATTCACGTGCCTTTGTAATCTTTAATCAAAATAACTTATCCTCCCTCTTCCAGCTACATCTCATCTCTGATGACATGTTTACTTGCGTGAGGGCAGGGCAACCTGTCACTCACATGAGATCCACCAATAGTGAACCACAACCATCCAATCAATTCCTCATGAATCATTGTCATGGGGGGAAAAAAATCATGTCCCGCCCTACATTTTTTTCTTGTTCAAGAAGCTGTTTCATCTGGATATGCACCGATCAGGCATAACATTATAACCACTGACAGGTGAAGTGAATACCACTGATTATCTCTTCATCACGGCACCTATTAGTGGGTGGGATATATTATTCAGCAAGTGAACATTTTGTCCTCAAAGTTGATGTTAGAAGCAGGAAAAATGGGCAAGCGTAAGTTTGACAAGGGCCAAATTGTGATGTCTAGACGACTGGGTCAGAGCATCTCCAAAACTGCAGCTCTTGTGGGGTGTTCCCGGTCTGCAGTGGTCAGTATCTATCAAAAGTGGTCCAAGGAAAGAACAGTGGTGAACCGGCGATAGGGTCATGGGCGGCCAAGGCTCATTGATGCACGTGGGGAGCGAAGGCTGGCCCGTGTGGTGCGATCCAACAGACGAGTTACTGTAGCTCAGATTGCTCAAGAAGTTAATGTTGGTTCTGATAGAAAGGTGTCAGAATACACAGTGCATCACAGTTTGTTGCGTATGGGGCTGCATAGCCGCAGTCCAGTCAGGGTGTCCATGCTGACCCCTGTCCACCGCCAAAAGCGCCAACAGTGGACACGTGAGCATCAGAACTGGACCACGGAGCAATGGAAGAAGGTGGCCTGGTCTGATGAATCACGTTTTCTTTCACATCATGTGGATGGCCGGGGGCGTGTGCGTCGCTTACCTGGGAACACATGGTATCAGGATGCACTATGGGAAGAAGACAAGCCGGCGGAGGCAGTATGATGCTTTGGGCAATGTTCTGCTGGGAAACCTTGTGTCCTGCCATCCATGTGGATGTTACTCTGACACATACCACCTACCTAAGCATTGTTACAGACCATGTACACCCTTTCATGGAAACGGTATTCCCTGCTGGCTGTGGCCTCTTTCAGCAGGATAATGTGCCCTGCCACAGAGCAAAAATTATTCAGGAATGGTTTGAGGGGCACAACAACGAGTTTGAGGTGTTGATTTGGCCTCCAAATTCCCCAGATCTCAATCCAATCGAGCATCTGTGGGATGTGCTGAAGTCTGATCCATGGAGGCTCCACCTCACAACATACAGGACTTAAAGGATCTGCTGCTAACATCTTGGTGCCAGATACCACAGCACACCTTCAGGGCTCTAGTGGAGTCCATGCCTCGAAGGTTCAGGGCTGTTTTGGCAGCAAAATGGGGACCGACACAATATTAGGAAGGTGGTCATAATGTTATGCCTCATCGGTGTATGTCACAATAGGGAAGAAAAAACTATCGCAACTTCTGTTTCATGCCGACTTTAAGCTATTATTATAGGGTTTTGTGTTTTCTGGGAATCTCATGACCTGCCGTTGTTGAAGGGATAGTTCACGCAAAATGAATATGTGCTGTTAATTTACTAACCCTCAGGCCATCCAAGATCTACGTGACTTTTTTCTTGAGTTGAACCGTAAAAAAGACGGTACTGTCACTTTTGATCAATTTCACGAATCCTTGCTGAATAAAAGTATTAATTTCTTTAATTTTTTAAAAAAACAAATTCTTACTGACCCCAAACTTTGAACAGTAGTGAATAATGTTACAAAAACTTCATTTCAAATAAATGTTCTTTTGAACTTCATCAAAGAATCCTGAAAAATTAAACAACTGTTTTAAACACTGATAATAATCAGAAAGGTTTCTTGAGCAGCAAATCATCATATTAGAATGATTTCTGAAGGATCATGTGACACTGAAGACAGGCTGAAAATTCAGCTTTGCATCAATAAAGAATTTGTCATGAGTCGGGTTTGATATACTCCCTGTTTCTCTTTCTCCTGTCATTACTGCTACTTAGACTCAGCTGTTCATTTATGCAATCACGCTCGCGCTGACCATCTCCACACCTGTTCTTTCTCTACTCTAATTTTCTCTGCTGTTCTCTCAGCTCTTTGCCAGATTATTGTGTATTCTCTAGTGTTTAACTCGGCTCTTTATGCACCCAGACTTCATTTGATGTTTTCCGCAGTGGTGTAGTCTAGTTTTTTGTAGTGAGTATACTGTGATTTTTCCCTCCCAGCCTTACACTCACCTGTCCCAGAGCGCACCACCACACTCACTAATGCATATAGTATGCAACTGATCTAGGCTACATGTTCTGAGAGCATTCTGAAAGACTGCTTATGTGTGTTTTATCAAAATGTCAATTTATTATAATCAACAAAAGATTTTAACAGCCAATGACATTTACAGCTGAAGAGACTGGACTGATTTTCTACTGTTTAGTATCAATCACAATCTAACTACTCTCTAAAAATGTTTTGGTTAAAAACAACCCAAATTGGGTTGAAAAAGGACAAACCCAGCAATTGGGTTAAATGTTTGCCAAACCTGCTGGGTAATTTTATTTAACCCAACTATTGTGTAAAAATTGCTGTATTGCTTGCTTAAAATGAACCCAAAATATGTTGTAAATTAACATTTATTCATATTAAATATAATAATTAAACAATAAATATTTATTAAATTGTTTATTAATAAATATTCACCTTTTATTATTGTTGCCTCTAGTAATTATGTGTCTGATTTTCAGTTTCCAACCTGGGTTCATTTTTAAGCCAGCCATATAGTCATTTTTAAACAATAGTTGGGTTAAATAAAACTGCCCTTGGGCAATTTAACCCGACTGCTGGATTAAAACAACCCAATTGCTGGGTTTTTCCATTTTCAAACCAACTTGGGTTGTTTTTAACCCAGCATTTTTTAGAGTGTAACAATAATGGAAAGATAAGGGTTATCACACTGTTTCTGTTTTGCACCATTTCCTGCCAGTCTGTCATCATAGTTATGCATTTCAATTCACTAACTTGCAATTCGATTCAGTATCAGTTATTTTGGATATACTGTATATCAGGTACAGTACATGGCAAATTTTCTCAAGAAAAAATCAACTAATGCTGTAAAGTAGGACTACATTACATACAATACATGGCAACATTAATATTGAAGGTTAAAATGAACTGATTTGTACAAGCTTAAATTACACTTAAGGAAATATTTATAATAATAAAGTTATAATAGGCCTACTAACTTTAAAATTATTTCTACTCCAATTCGTTTTTTTGAAATATAAACATTTAAATGATGGCTGTCAACTTGAAGGATTTATTCAAACATGCATAATATAGGCTACTGAAGAACATTAAAACATTTTAATTAATAGGTAGCCTAATATGGTGTATATATTTAGCTAAATGCTCCTCTCAGGAGTTCATTTTTCTAGCTGAAAGAGTTTATGGTCACTGAATATGTTTGTTCTGAGGTAAATGTGACGTTAAGTGACATTGTTTACAAGCTGTTATTAACGGCTTTCCGCGGTTGAAACACTGATTAAGCGATTATACGAGACATGATATGGATTTCGTTAAGTTGTACTGTATCTTTTATCATACCTTGAGAAGTTTATTCATGTTTATTTCGCGTTTTGACTGGTATTAAAGTGGAGGAGAGGATCAGTTCACGTGCGCGTCAGGCTGCTGCTTCTCTTGAACTGCTACAGCGATCTGTCTCTACACATTAAAGAGCGCCAAAACGGTTTTTTTTATTTTTATTTTTTTTTTTATTCCTTAGTTAAATGAGCAAAATATGAAACACGAGACTTTGTTTCATGTCAAAAGCAACAAATAATATTGTGATTTATTGGATGGTTACGTATCCTCGCGCTTTTTTAAGTGGGTATACGGCGTATATGTCTTATATATGGCGTATACCTGCGTATCATGTAGACTACACTACTGGTTTTCCGTATTGTTAGTCTCAAGTCTTTGTCCCAGTCTTATCTGTATTGTCTAGTCGTGCACGTTCTCTGCCTAGTCTTCCTGCTGCCTGAGATCGCTTGGTCACCTGCCATCTGCGGTGCTGTGGCTTTTGGTTCGGGACTGTGCTACCTCTTCGCCTCTTTGGTGCTCGGCAGGCAGCCGGTGTTTCATTGTTTTTAAATAAACTGTTTTTGTTCCTGCCATCGCTTTTGGGTCCGCTGTCCTGACAGAATAAATGACATTTTAAAATATATTCAAATAGAAAACAGTTATTTTAAATTGTAATAATATTTCACAATATTATGTTTTTTTTTTTAATCACATAAATGCAACCTTGGTGAGCAGAAGAGACTTTAAAATATTAAAGCATTAAAAATCTTACCAATCCTAAACTTTTGAATGGCAGTGTATGTGCGGGAGCAAACTCAGGCTGTGTTTTTTTACAACAGAGTTGAATTGTTGTATTGTTCATAAAGGTGGTACTTACTTGTGCTTATCCTGGATGCTGCAACCTATATAAAAATTAAGATTTTTATATCTCAATCAGGAACATTGACTTGTCATAGATTCTCAACGTTTCAGCTCCCATGCATACGTCATTATGCTACAGGAAGCTCGCGTTCAAGACTGTCATGAGCACATTCAGGACCGTTTGCCAAGGCTGTGGATTACAGGTAACAATGCTGTAAATAATGTTCAGTTTCTTGCACAGGCCAATCGTGTCTCTTTGTAAGACCTCACAGAGTCACCAGGAGATGCAGGTTTTAATTTTGTTTTGCCTGCATATGTTTTTATGACTCTCAAAGTGACAGCACCCATTGAATTCCATTATATGAATCACAGAGGATCACGGTTTCAGCTAAAAATCTTCTTTACTGCTTAACTAAATTAAAACAGTCACCTAGATCTTGGATGGCCTGAGGGTGAGTAAATTAACAGCAAATTTTCATTTTTGTGTGAACTATCCTTTTAGCACCACGATTTACCAGTTGAGTTACGAGAACAAATAAATAAATAAATCAGTTCTTTACCTGAGCCCCACTGATTTCACCAAAGCAATATCCCAGAACCACAGTTGCCATACCAGCAGCTAGTGCAGGGTAGATGGGCCCCGGGGAGGCCCCGTCCGGTCCTGGCACTAAAGAGCCCAACACGGCAGATACAAAGACCAAGGAACCAAGAACCTCTGCCAAAATCCCCTGCCAAAACTGACGGCTCCTCAGCTCCTGGTGTGAAGCAAAAATAAAACAAATTACACATTAAACCTGTGATGAACTGACTGTTTTAAGGACTATTAAACACTATTAATTGCCAGCAAATAATTTACACACTTTACATGTTTTTTTTTTTTTGTTTGTTTGTTTGTTTTTGTTTTTTTAGTTTTTACAAAATGTCACAAAATGAGATGACAGTAATTTCATGATCAAAACGTCCACAGAGCAAAATACATATATTTTTAGTTAAAATCAAAGTCAACCTAAAATGTAATGATAATATCTTCATGATATTCCAAAAGTGGATCTAAACCCAAAACATAATAGAGACAGCAAACTGTTTTAGCTAAACAGCTCGGCGTACTACAGACGAAACACTTTAGTGTCCAATTCTCACTATTAACTATTTGCTTATTAGTATGCATATTACTAGAATATTGGCTGTTTATTAGTACTTATAAAGCACATATTAATGCCTTATTCTGCATGACCTTATTCTACATTCTTAATCCTACCCAATACCTAAACTTACTAACTATTAATAAAGAGTAATTAGGAGTTTATTGAGGCAAAAGTCATAGTTAATAGTGAGAATTGGACCCTAATGTAAAGTGTGACCATATATACACCATATATACATATATGTGCTATCAAATCGATTGATCACGATTAATCACATCTAACAAGTTTATATATATATATATATATATATATATATATACACACAGAGAGACGTATACATTTACAAACTTTTGTTAAATGGGATTAATCAATTTGATAAATACATTTATTCCATAGTAAAATGTGGAAAGACATAATATTCACCCTAAAACCTGAATCTTTTACGCAAACTGGATCCACATTAAATTGGATGCAAATTCAATTGAATCTCCAGGAACCGATCAAGGATTGCGTTTTATTTGTCCTTACCTCTTTTATTGCCATTCCAAGTCTGATGTTTTATACTCCGTCAGTCAGTCTGTGTGTCTGTCCTGATGTCAGTGTGTGTTTGAGGGCACGGGCTGCAATGGAAGGGTGTCTTCTGTCAGAAAGAGGCTAATTAATTCCAGTGGAGGAGACTACAGGAGGCCCGGGCACAAAGGGATCACCCCTCCCTTTCTCCCGGTAAATGCTTAGCAGTGCTGACAAACCTCCACAGCTGCTCGCCATGAGGCGTCCACACAGCATGTATCATAAACATCAACTTCAATTGGGCACATGAAGCTTTAATTCTGTATAACAACAACCCTCGGCAGTATCTGCAAGATGCAACAGGCTGGTGGTATTCACCTGCTCTATAGAGTCACTGGCTGAAAGAGAGAAACTTAAACAGCAAGTGCATGTAGTGAGGATTTGAGTGTTGGCCAATAAGACACACTGAGGGTTTTTTTTGTTTTTCATTATCTGCCACTGTTGGGTTTTGGGTGTTAACATGCTTCAATTAAAAACGAATGAAAGTGCACACATATATTATCCACCGTTTCTCTCCTTTCATCATCCTACTTGTAAAGTCCTGTGATCATTGCCATGGCGACAGTCTGATTCAGTTGCCATGACACCTATTATGATGCCGCAGTCCTAGACGGCTCTTTAAAGTGGCCTGTTTTAGATGAGCTAAACATGCAATCAGGACCTTTCATTGGCCTTTAAACTGGGCAAGAGTTCTTGTAGTACAATACATGTTCATTCACTGGATAAGGCTGATACAGCTTCACTGAAATGTGTTTCATTTCTAGCATCTTATAGCAGACGCACAAGAAACATTAAATTAAATTTGACTAATCGATATCCCAATATATCTGTATTTTTGTAGGCCAACCCATTAAGTCAGCATCACCCTGGTTCCTTTGACTAAAACCCAATAGGATTTTTCCATTGGCTTTTGCATTATTGCAGAAAATAAGCTCTGTAACCAACAAAAGTTCATGATTCTTGCATGTTTCTTTCATCATGATAATTTTCACAAATGAACACAACTTTTCTGAAGATTAAATACAAGCTATAAAGCTATAACATATAGGCTATAAACAAACTACACCACGGTCACATGACTTCAACATCACCATCATGAAGCTTCAACTCTATCAGTCTTTATTTAAAAACTTTTTCCCTGAAAGGGTAAGTTATAATAGTTTGCAAGAGTGCGATTATAAACACAACTAGGCTGTGAAAGCGATTAGTAAGTGGATGAGGTTTAATGTCCGTGATAACCTCTGTATTCCCATTTAGACACTTGTTAGCAACTGCCTTTTTAAAATCATGAAAAATCACAAGGTGGTTGTCACACCCTCCACATGAACTTTCAGTTTGTGTGTTTTCATCTGTCAAATGTGCTCCTTTGTTCTAGTTTCCCGCCACAATCTGTCACCATGGACACTAATCTCCTTCATCACAGCTGTTAGTCATTTTAGTTCATTCGTCTGTGTATATTAGTTCAGTTCAGTTGGTGTGTCTTTGTTAGGTCTCCTATGTTCATAGTGTTGTGTTCCTGCCTGGATCTGTATTTACATATTGGATTATCAAGTAAAGACTTATTTGAGAGTATTCTTCTTTGTTGTGTGTTTATATGCAACCAGCACGTTACAGAAGACCCGACCTAAAAAAGAGAAGCGGTGTGTTTTGTTGTTAGTGTTTGTTTCATGGTTTCATTTCTGCACATGGACCACTTTGCAGCCGTCAAACTGCTTTGCCTTGAGCAGAAGGACTGCTCCCTCGAGACACATTTGGAGGATTTCCTCCACCTCGTTCCAGCGACAACTTTCCTGGACAACTGCCTCTGCAGCTTCCTGTATGCCGGCCTCAACACCGCCACCAAGGAGCAGCTGTCCGGGGAAGGGCCTCGAGGGAGCTTCACCAAATACATAGAGTGGGTGCTGGTGTCCTGTGATTCGCCGCTCACAGTGGACATCGTTGATGACGACGACACCAGCCCCACTAGCTACCCAGTGCCCAGCCATCAACACCCTGACTGTGAGGATTGGCAGCATGAGCCCACCGCAGGCTGTGAGAGGGACTTCGCTGTGATGTTCAAACCAGCGCCAACAGGAGCGACCGAGCAGAACATCACCACGGAGCCTGAGCAACGCGGGACTGACCAGGTGTGCGAGCCAGCTGCACCATTTGTCGCCAAGGGAATACTAGTGGAATACGAGGGTATGAAAGTGAGCCCCACCCACCCTCCCGCCACTGAGAGCAAGTTATTGGCAAGCACTAGAGATATGTTTTTTAATTGGAGAGGTTAATCTTCTGCCTGTTCTGCTACCGTATGAATCTGTCTGTTACACTTCTAATTCTCTGGCCCAGCCCAACCTGCCTCTCCAATACTGTTTCAAGACTTTTTTTTTTTTTTTTTTCCTTTTCCAAACCCCTCTCCAGTCCCCAGCCATGCCTGTCACCCAGCCATCGCTGTCTCCCATCAACCCTTCAGTTTCTCCTCAACCTCCTCTCCGTGGCATGGATCCTCCTCAGGACTGCTGGGAGCCACCTCCTCCTGGGCATGAGGAGCCTGTGGCTCCGCCTCTGACCTCAGAGCACTCTACTCCCCCTCGACCCGTAGACCTACGCTCCTTCCACCCTCATCGTCAGCAGGTACCATCGGGCATTCGGCCTCGCTGGGCTCCCTCAGCACGTCAGCTCCGCCTGGGTCAGACATCGGCACGCCTCCGCTGTGGACTTGTGGGCCATCCGCTGCTCTCTGGCCCTCCACCCTTTCTGCTACGGCTAGCTCCGCCCTCCCTCAGGCTCCACCTCTGCCCTCGGTTGCTCCAGCTCCACCTCTGCCCTGCGGATCCCTGCTTCCACCACAGGGGGTTGTCGCTGCAGCTCTGTCGCGGTTGCCCAGGCCATCGGGGGGCCTTCGTGTCATCGCCTCTCCGTGTCATCATCGCCTCCGGTCATCCCCATGGTGGTGTCATCGACAACATCGCCATGGCTCCTCTCTCCTGCGACGCCGCCATGGGGCTCAGTCTTGGCTGTGGCCTGGATCTGTCACCATCTTTCTCTGCTCAAGGCTCCACCTTGGCTCACTCCACCATCTTCTCCACCCAGGACTCTTGTGTTCCGCCTCCTCCCAGTCGGCTGTCCACCTCCTGAACCGCCTCCTACATCTGCCCATTTCTTCATCTCTTCGTCTTCATCACCTCCTCTCTACGGTGCGAGGACGCGCATTTCGGGAGGGGGCGTTATGTTTCACCCTCACACCACATGAACTTTCAGTTTGTTTTCATCTGTCACATGTGCTCCTTTGTTCTAGTTTCCTGCCACAATCTCACCATAGACGAATGAACTAAAATGACTAACAGCTGTGATGAAGGAGATTAGTGTCTGTGTATATTAGTTCAGTTCAGTTAGTGTGTCTTTGTTGGGTCTTCAGAGTGTTGTTGTGTTCCTGCCTGGATCTGTATTTACCCATTGGATTATCAAGTAAAGACTTATTTAAGAGTATTCTTCGTCGTGTTTATATACAACTAGCACGTTACAGTGGTATTACTGATGTGTTTTATAAAGCACATGAATGTCTGACAGATTTTGATAACTTGATAACAGAATGCATGTGAAGGCTCACACGATGAAATAATGTGAAGTTGTAAAGAGTTTGACAGTTTCACTGAGAATCAACTCCTCAGTTTTGATCAAGCCATGTGCATGTAGTTATTGTGCAAATTGTTGACAGTTGTACTTTGTTGCACATGTTCCAAAATTTTGCTTAAGTGAATAAGAAATTTAAATCTGGTGTGAACAAGAAAATATTATTTAGAGACGATGTGAAAAATCGAATTCAATAAATGAGAGAAACCAATTGACAAAAACTATTAGCTTGACTCATTATTAGTGTACCTTTTAAGATTTTCATCTAATTTTATTTAGCTGTATATCAATCATAAATTATTTTTTAACAGTTCATTTTGAGTTAACAATAACAACACTGCTACCATGATAATACAACCATTATGTAAAATGTAAATAATGCATTATTATTTTTGTGTCAATACAGTAAGAGGGGAAAATATATATATATATATATATATATATATATATATAAAAATGTAGGAAAGATGTAATGTGCTCTCCCTGCCATGGGGGAGAGCTGTCTGTTGTGCCTCAACGAAGAGGGTTACATATATATATATATATTATTTGGGGTGAAATATGACCTTGACAGGTTTTATTAGATTCACCCAAGTTCAGTGATCAAGTGTGAAGAAAATGTGCAAACAAAGATGAAACAGTAGCTAACAGTAGTTTATATGCAGCCTCTCAACATTTATCTCAACACATTTCTGGGGTGGTGCTCTATATTTGAATATGGTTGGCATATAGTGGCTGATTGCAGGTCAGAGTGAAAGTTCAACTTCTCAGACTAGATCAAGGTCAATACTGACTTGGAGAGGTCAGGGGAGCAAAGAGTGTGTGCGCATCCCGCCTGTAATCCACTTTATGCTGGTGGTTTGTGAAGCTGTGATCCCCTCTTTTGTGAAAATAAACCCGGTGTAGGCCAGCGAGGGGAGGTCGACTTGACAGTGTAGAAACCTTTTTTCTCCATTCTCCACACACAGAATGCTGACACCAACAGTATACAAACACACAGCAGCCGGAACCATACAGAGTGCATCACACAGCATCAATCTGCTAGCTAAGGGTTACTAGAAAATGACAGAAATGGGTAGAACAGGTTTAGGAAAGGTAAAGATAGAGCAAGACAACTAGAGCAGAGGTCTTCAACCCTGCTCCTGGTATCCCTGCTGAAAAAACCCCAACATAAACCAAGATGAATTCCAGGCTGCTTTATGCTGGTATAGTGCTGGTCTAGGCTGGTTTATGCTGGTATAGTGCTGGTCTAGGCTGGTTTATGCTGGTATAGTGCTGGTCTAGGCTGCTTTATGTTGGTATAGTGCTGGTCTAGGCTGGTTTATGCTGGTATAGTGCTGGTCTAGGCTGGTATAGTGCTGGTCTAGGCTGCTTTATGCTGGTATAGTGCTGGTCTAGGCTGGTTTATGCTGGTATAGTGCTGGTCTAGGCTGCTTTATGCTGGTATAGTGCTGGTCTAGGCTGCTTTATGCTGGTATAGTGCTGGTCTAGGTTGCTTTATGCTGGTATAGTGCTGGTCTAGGCTGCTTTATGCTGGTATAGTGCTGGTCTAGGCTGCTTTATGCTGGTATAGTGCTGGTCTAGGCTGCTTTATGCTGGTATAGTGCTGGTCTAGGCTGGTTTATGCTGGTATAGTGCTGGTCTAGGCTGGTATAGTGCTGGTCTAGGCTGCTTTATGCTGGTATAGTGCTGGTCTAGGCTGGTTTATGCTGGTATAGTGCTGGTCTAGGCTGCTTTATGCTGGTATAGTGCTGGTCTAGGCTGCTTTATGCTGGTATAGTGCTGGTCTAGGTTGCTTTATGCTGGTATAGTGCTGGTCTAGGCTGCTTTATGCTGGTATAGTGCTGGTCTAGGCTGCTTTATGCTGGTATAGTGCTGGTCTAGGCTGGTATAGTGCTGGTCTAGGCTGCTTTATGCTGGTATAGTGCTGGTCTAGGCTGGTATAGTGCTGGTCTAGGCTGCTTTATGCTGGTATAGTGCTGGTCTAGGCTGCTTTATGCTAGTATAGTGCTGGTCCAGCTGATGGACCAGCACAGTCATGCTGTTCTCAAGCAAAACGGTGCATGGTTTTGCGGGGGTTTGATTGCGAGTAGGCCAGCTGTCAAAATGCAAGCAGACAAGCATTGTTTTTTATATTTAACACATTAATGATGTAAAAGAAACACAATAAATGATTTAACATATGATTGACAAAACATATGATTTATTGTAATATATAACTTAAAATTTTCAATTGAAAAATGTAATTGTTTTAGTTATGATTATATTATTAATCAATGTCATCTGAAATTTTGAATAAAGTAAAAATTCAAACTGGTGAAATATTTCAAAGAGCCAAAGGATTTGTCTCCTGTTGTCTACAAAAATCGGTTAAAATCAATTAAAAAGAACTTAAAAATTAAAAACTTTAAAAAGCCAAAATAACAGCATACTCATCAGCAATTTGTTCAATAACAGGGGTTATGAGAAGAGCTCTTTCAATGGGATTGCTAATAATAACTTGCTAATGGAAGTTCAATTTGAAAGTTGCTATTTTTAAAGACTTCAATGGTCATTTGGGAACTTGTGTGTGGAGATCCAGCTGTTCCACTGATTACAAAATGTGTATATAGTAAAAGGTGTGTGATTGCAGTCAAGAGCATGAAATATTGTAGTCAATAGTGATAGCATGCACTTTCAACACTTGCTGAAAGACAATTCATTCAACCAAAGTCAAGCACCAACTGCCCAACTCAAGGGAGCACTAATCACCATAACGGCTTCAAACAGGCTTCAACAGCTTTTATACATGTACCATATTAAGTAAATAAGGCCAAACTGGTTTATAATAAGTGAACATGGTGATGATGATATCTCACCAGAGGATGTTTAATCATCCTCTGTGGTGAAATGATATTGATTTTATTTGCAGTTGATTTCATTTGCAGTTGGAGGCTGTGTGGCTGTGAGTCAGTTGTAGTTGTTCTGCTGTCTGCTCGTTTCTTCTCTTTTTTCAGTTCAGTTTCTCTTCTTTGTTCCTCTTATATGCGGTTAACAAGCAGAATCACTAAAGATGTTATCACTAATGGTCAGTCACTTGTAGAGTGAATGTACTTTATTTCACTAACTGCAACATTGCTTCAGTGTTTTACTCTCTGTAGATTGGAACCATATGAAAACTGAGCAGTGTTCGTTTAACACTGAAGATTTTGCTATGTACCAATAAACATAACCTGCAACATGTGTTTTTCTTATGGAAATTAAATATATATATATATATTAATTGGATACTTGTCTTTATTTAACTATGAACACACTAAGAAACATGATATCTAACACATACACAATATTTGTTGTGGTTTTGCTGGGATTATACCAGCACCCAAAAACAACATATACTGGTCCACCAACACACCCACTTCCCATGCTGGGTACCAGCAAACCAGTAACCAGCATCCCATGTTGGGGACCAGCAAACCAGCAACCAGCACCCCATGCTAGGTACCAGTAAACCAGCATGCCATACTGGAAACCAGCATGCCATGCGGGGTTCCAGCAAAGCAGCAACCAGCATCCCATGCTGGGTACCAGCAAAGCAGCAACCAGCATCCCATGCTGGGAACCAGCAAACCAACAACCAGCATCCCATGCTGGGTACCAGCAAAGCAGCAACCAGCATCCCATGCTGGGAACCAGCAAACCAACAACCAGCATCCCATGCTGGGTACCAGCAAAGCAGCAACCAGCATCCCATGTTGGGAACCAGCAAAGCAGCAACCAGCATCCCATGCTGGGAACCAGCAAACCAACAACCAGCATCCCATGCTGGGTACCAGCAAAGCAGCAACCAGCATCCCATGTTGGGAACCAGCAAACCAACAATCAGCATCCCATGCTGGCTACCAGCAAACCAGTAACCAGCATCCCATATTGGGGACCATGAAACCAGCATCCCATTCTGGAAACCAGCATCCCATGCTGGGATCCAGCAAACCAGCAACCAGCATCCCATGCTGGGTACCAGCAAACCAGTAACCAGCATCCCATATTGGGGACCATCAAACCAGCAACCAGTATCCCATACTGGAAACCAGAATCCCATGTTGGGACCAGCAAACCAGCATCCCATGCGGGGTACCAGCAAAGCAGCAACCAGCATCCCATGTTGGGAACCAGCAAACCAACAATCAGCATCCCATGCGGGGTACCAGCAAAGCAGTAACCAGCATCCCATGCTGGGAACCAGCAAACCAACAATCAGCATCCCATGCTGGGAACCAGCAAACCAACAACCAGCATCCAATGCTGGGTACCAGCAAAGCAGTAACCAGCATCCCATGCTGGGAACCAGCAAACCAACAATCAGCATCCCATGCTGGGTACCAGCAAACCAGTAACCAGCATCCCATATTGGGGACCATGAAACCAGCATCCCATACTGGAAACCAGCATCCCATGCTGGGATCCAGCAAACCAGCAACCAGCATCCCATGCTGGGTACCAGCAAACCAGTAACCAGCATCCCATATTGGGGACCAGCAACCAGCATCCCATACTGGAAACCAGAATCCCATGTTGGGGACCAGCAAACCAGCATCCCATGAGGGGTACCAGCAAAGCAGCAACCAGCATCCCATGTTGGGGACCAACAAACCAGCAACCAGCATTTCATGCTGGTCCCAGTATGCAAAACATACCTCATGTTGATGACCAGCAATGCTGGAATTTTCAGTAGGGATTCCAGTTCTTCAAAGGATGCAGTCTCTGAATTGGGACACAGCAAAAGAGATTTCTACAGTGGCTTCAAAATATTTGGACACTTAAGTAACACTTAAAGATGTCTGAATGTCATTTCATTAAACAACAAAACATCAAACTTGTCAACTGCAAACAAATGAGCTTTACTTAGAGTTAACTTCATTTTTCTTAGCCATTTGTCCAATAACTTTTAACCAGATGGTGTCAGATGATTTTTAGTGGTTATATGAAGTAAATTCTTCTCAAATTCACGTTCACTATGAACTTATATATGTACTTTTAAATCATGTTTGAGTTTACTTTATTGGATAAAACATGGTAAAAAAAAAAAAAAAAATTAACATAAGGTGTGCCACTGTCTGTTACGACACAGATGACGATGTAAAGCAAAACATTCTATGGGTCCAAATGATAGAAAATTGCAAGAACTTAATTCTTAATTCTAAAAAATGTCACCTGACTCTGAAATGTTGGTTTCCGGTTTTATAGGATTTGCACATTAAAGCAGTAACTGACAAAAATCAGACCTTAAAGTCGGCATGAAACGGAAGTTGTGATAGTCTTTTCTTCCCTATTATGATGTATATCCGGCTGAAATGGCTTTTGGAACAAGAGGGCGGGACTTGGACAGAAAAACGAATAAACCTATTTTGCCCTACGTGTAACAGCATAGCAAGCAACATAGCATAACATAAGTTACATATTAGCCTATTTTATTAAAATATATACTCATAACGAGATGAGTGATATAGCTGCATACATACTTTTAGCATGTTTCCCCTCTACTTTTCCCCACTTCTCCCGCTCTTCCTCCCACTCTCCCTACTGACATCACCTCAGCTCTCCCCGCTAGAAGCCCTGAGGTGACGTCAACCAACCCCCACCTCTCCTTATTTTGAGTACTTCTGAGTGAGAGGATTTCTCTAGGCCACGTCATCCATTCCTAAATCCGTCACTGTTGGTGGATCTCATGTGAGTGACAGGTTGTCTTGCCCTCGCACCAGTAAACACGTCATCAGAAAAGAGGAGATGTCGCTGCAAGAAGGAGGGGAAGTTATTTTTGATTAAAGATTATAAGGGCAGATGTATTTTAAAAAATAATGATGTGCACGGATAAATCATTTATAATAAATACTGCAATATCCCATAAAAAAAAAAAGAAAAAAAAAAAGAGAATTGTCCATTTTGATTTCATTGCTATTATGTGTATTTTTCAGGGTCATCACTAAAATCCACAGGACAAGGACAATATATGTATGTCCTATACCAAGGAGCTTAGCTGGGACCATGAAAATTAGAAAGTGTACAGGAAGGTGTTTTTATTTTTCAAATGAAATAAATACAGTAATACTCTAAACAAAAAAATGACTAGATTCCAGAGACAGACAGGGGCATCGTCCAGGCCCAGCTGGGACAGACAGCAGCCTGACCCGCACCATGTGCTGCAGACACGCGCTCCGGGGATCTGCGCGACACAAAGCGTGCAGATACACTCCGACCACCTGCTGCTCGCGGACATGTAGAGGTGCCTGTGATGCTGCACAACCAACACAACACAACGGTTTCTAAGCCACAGCCTCTCTGCTCCAAATAACACAGAACATTCCCACTCTGTCAAGCCATATTGTTGAAAAACTTGTTTTCATGATGTTAATCCTGTGGTAACTTTCCTAAAACCCCCACTCCAAAATATTAAAAATAGAGATTTCCTTACCAACCTCGGTGGCTCTACCATTAGAGCAATCATGACATCAACAGTCAATCGCAGTTTTTGGATACCAGCAATAGTGCCGTAAACAAAATACACAAAATTTTCAGTGACTCTTTTTTTCCCATTTCCAAATATGTACTGTAGAATACATCTGGAACTAGAATTAGGTACTACATTTGAATCAATTGAACTTAACTGGTTCGTTCAAACACACTGATTCATTTAGGAAACAAACACAACGACCATGTGTTGCTAGGAGACATCACGATTCTGCTTTGATTTTGAAAGTATTTTTGGTGGCAGAGAAAAACAGACATTATAAATGTAAATATTGTGTATGAAATGTAACTTGCTCAATATTAACCCTGTGAAGCCTGACATATGAAATAATAGTCAGAAAAATCCAATGTTTTGAAATGGATGTTTAGGCAAAATATAAAAGAACATGTAAAAGAACAAGTTTTGTATCATGCTCGAAATATCATGCTTTTATGGCTCATATGATATAGTAATATGAACCTCACACTTGAGGAGGAAAAAACAGTTGCTGATATTTATTTGGCCAAAAAGTGAGATGAAACTCTGATATCTTGTAATGAAAACCATTGAGATCTTTATACCAGTATAGCAGATACTTACATAAAATGCATATAAATATCAGTTGCCACTCTATATCTTCCAATAGTATGTCTTATTAAGATGATATTTAAATGCTTAGTTTGATCAAAGCTCTGTAGATTTTATTGTGGCGGTATATAATGCATATAATGCAATGCAATACAATGATTGTAAGATGAACAAATAAATGTTCCTCAAAAGCCTGATGGATCATATTTGATACATTTTAACATGATTTTTCTAAAACAAATATGTTTGGAAAATCAAGTAAACCTGAGTTGCTTCAGTCCAGTAAGTGTTTATCTTTATAATATTTATAATATAAAATTCATTCTTATATTTACTTAATAAAAATCAGTAAAGATTTCACATGTATCATGACCTGAAGGGGAATGTTTTTACAATTATACTAAAAGGCCTTTTACTTGGCATGTAAAGGATTGTGCAGAAGTTTTTTCACTAGGCTAAAGTTGATCAACATGATCAACTTCTTTCTTGATATATAAAAGCAATATCAGATTCGCAATCAAGGCAGTGCAAATATTATTTAAAGTACATATGAAATCAAAATTTACCTTATTTATTTTGTTAGCTCAAATTGCTAGTTTTGTGGTGAACAATTCATCCGTGCAAGTCAGTCCACACAAAAAAATGGTTTGGCTTCGTAATATTTAATCAAAATCCGAAAATGCTTCTTCCCTCTGCAACGGTACCCCTTCTCTAGTGACATCAGTTTGACGGCTTGGGTTGAAAACGCTTAAACCACTCCCCTCCGACCGTTAGTCTGCTATGAGCGAGAGATGGAGAGGAGAAGCGCTAAAGTAAAACTCTGCACTCTATTCAGTATTCCGTTTCACTTGGAAATACGTCACAACACTGGAGAAAAGTCGTTTGCAACTTCCGGTTCACGCTGACTTTAAAGGAACACTTCCAACACTTTCATTTCCATTTTTTAAACAGTTGAGTTTTACCGTTTTGGAATCCGTTCAGCCGATCTCCGGTTCTGGCAGTACCACTTTTAGCATAGCTTAGCATAGTTCATTGATTCTGATTAGACTGTTAGCATCACACTCAAAAATGACCAAAGAGTTTAGATATTTTTCCTATTTAAAACTTGACTCTTCTCTAGTTACATTGTGTACTAAGACCAACGGAAAATGAAAAGTTGCGATTTTCTATGCCGATATTGCAAGGATCTATACTCTCATTCCGGCGTAATAATCAAGGAACTTTGCTGCCGTACCATGGGTGCAGCAAGCGCAATGATCCAGCTCATCTCGACCCATCAAAATCCAGCTCCGCCCCCTGGATCTAGGATCCATATCGGCCTAGAAAATCGCAACTTTTCATTTTCCGTCGGTCTTAGTACACAATGTAACTACAGAAGAGTCAAGTTTTAAATAGGAAAAATATCGAAATTCTTTGTTCATTTTTGAGCGTGATGCTGGCGGTCTAATTAGAATCAATGCTAAGCTATGCTAAAAGTGGTACAGCCAGACCCGGAGATCAGCTGAACGGATTCCAAAACAGTAAAACTCAATTGTTTAACTCTAGAGGAGTTGGAAAATGAGCCTATTTTCAAAAAAAGTGGAGTGTTCCTTTAAAGGGAACATATCATGAAAGTCTGACTTTTTTCCGTGTTTAAAGTATTAGTTCACTTTGAAATGAAAGTTAGCCCAAGCTTTACTCACCCTTTAGCCACCCTCAAGCCATCCTTTCTCATGAACATATTCGGACACATCCGAGTTTTATAATAGCAGTGATAGGGTTCATCCATCCATCATAAATATGTGCTCCACACGGCTCCGGGGGGTTAATAAAGGCCTTCTGAATCGAAGCGATGTGTGTGTAAAAATATATCCATATTTTAACAAGTTATGAAGTAAAATATCTAGCTTCCGCCAGACCGCCTTCCGTATTGAAGTTACGAAGAAAGTGTAAACTGGTGTCACGTCAGTTAGACTTTTTCCTTAAGTTCGAAAATTTAGGACGTAGCTTTGTGAACTGCAAGAGTTTTACACTTTCTGCGTACATTGAATACGGAAGGCGGCTCATGCGGAAGCTAAATATTTTACTTCATAACTTGTACATTTTTTTAAAATTTTTTTAACAAACGCATTGCTTCACTTCAGAAGGACTTTATTAACCCCCCTTTCTCTGCAAGCATGTGAAAAAAGGAGCCGTTCCGATTTCACTTCTCTTGTGACGTAGGAAAGGGATCTTCTTATAATATTACCGCCCCTTAATCTGCACGTTTCCATCCACGGCACTGTCATTTTGTTTCCGCAAGCGTTACCAGACGCCATGGCAAAAGTTAGAGCAAAGCATGATAGTTGTTCTGACGTTGGCTGCACAGACGAGCACAGAACACTATTTAGAGACTCGTTAGCTTGAATAGCCGGCAAGTTGACCCTCGCAAGCTCGATTGCTAAAAAAGGAACGTTTCTGTCCGAGCAATATTCTGGAAAAAAACATTAGACCATTCACGCATTTGATAGCAATCATAAATGTTAGCCTGGTGTGTATGGATTTGTTTGGCAAACAGGTACACTGTGTATAGTGGGCATCCATGCAGGTTTTTGCACAAAAGATTAACATGACGGCACATGCTAGTCGACAAGTTGAGTCAACTCCACAGCAACTACATACATTTATCCACTAAACATACAGAAACATCCAGATGCATTCTAAAAGTTGTAACTTCTTCCTGAGTCTCTCCATCAGTGTCTGACAATGTAAAGCTGAACACGGTTACTGACAATCCTCATTTTGGCTGCGTGAGATTCTCCAGTTTTGTTGTTGTTGAGCAACTGAAGCGTGAGCTGTTAAAGCTCCACTCTCTTTTGGAAAGCGGGCCGGGAGCAGCAGCTCATTTGCATTTAAAGGGACAAACAAAAACTGTTTGTGCTCACACCCATATAGGGGCAAATTTGACAAGCTATAATAAATGATCTGTGGGGTATTTTGAGCTGAAACTTCACAAACACATTCTGAGGACACCAGAGACTTATATTAAATCTTGTGAAAAGGGGCATAATTGGTCCCCTTTAAATATAAGAAACTTCATTACCAGACAATACAGTTAATAAACATAAAGGAGACCAGTTATCGTCTACTAGATGTGGTTTTATTTCCGCTAACAGTACATTCTACAGATGCACGCGTGTTACATTACCTTGAAACAACATGGTCATTTAATGTCGCCTCTTAAAAACGATATATTGGTCCTAAAAATATAGAAAGGAACAAATTTAAAGTCACAAAAACTGTACATTATTAAAAATTCACTAAACACCACATTTGGTTGAATTTTCTAGTACTGTCTTCAGGTTTTCCATCTGTAAAAAAAAAACACACAAAAAAAAAAAACAGCAAATATGTCCCTTTTTGTATGCTGAGGAACACAGAGTGAATGATACATTTCCTGCTGCGCACGTTGAGTTCAGTGTATGAATGAACATGAATAGTGTGCTCTACTGCGCTTCTCTACTCAGTGCTGTAGCATCCTGCTTTTGACTAATAAAAATTGTGAAACTCAAAAAGTCATTGGGGCGGGGGCAATGAAAACATTTAGATTTCGCAAATCCTTATGTGTAAGTTAGACCACTAATGATGCAAGGCATTTCCATTTGAGAAAGCATGGTTACAATGTCCTTTTTGAGGGAGTTGGTCCAGGTTCAAACAATCACACACACATCATTAAAACACATAAAACAGTCTAAACATCTGAGGATGCAAGGGTTTCGACAAATCATTATGTTCATGAAAACCGGATCCAGTCATACCGAAGAGACAGCGGAGATATTGTTCCAATGAAAATAAGCATCGCTAAACAAACCTCTACTGTCATATACGTACATATCCTTTCCATATAAACCAATATCAATACGGTCTAAAGTTTTTTTTTCCCCCCACAGACAATAGTCATACACCAAGCAAAAGCTTTGAAAACGGCTATCTAGCTAGCGGAGCTTAAAAACAAGGAAGTTAAAACTGGCCTTTTGTTGTAGCGGTTAAAACGATTCTGCTATTAAGTCAGATTTCATTATGAACAAACACTGATTTTCGGGGTTTAGGGGGCATGATAGAAAAAAAAACCTTAGTAAAAGATGGCAAACCTCCAGTTCATAAGACCAATATTCTACAAGCAAAAGACGTGATGAGTTACACGTGATATAGTATGTTTACTGGCCATTTCATGAGTCACCTATACATCTCTCTACGACGTGTCTGTACAGATTCACTACAGTCTATTGCTATTAAATAATCCCAACTATTTTTTTTTTTTTCAGTCTTTAAGTGTATATATAGCATATAATAAAAAATATATACTGAGGAAATTGCTTCTAGTATCGAAAGCACGTTACGTTACATTTTCAATCAAGGGGACACGCGTGGTCCACGAGCAGTACATTATAGAGCAGAAGGCTTCGAGTAAATGATCGAAACAGAGAGAATGTCCTGATAGAGGTGTGTCTCTGACACGTGACATCAAGTGTGACCCAATCAAGTCCTGTAAAAGTACTTCTACCCCAGAGGAGTGACGGATGAAACTGAATAAAGATGAGAAGTTTGTACGCCGTAATACCAGGTGATAAAGAAAAGTTTTTTGGGGGGGGGGGGCAAAAACAGATACTTGTAAAACAAAGAACAAATCTATACATATATCTACATGTGTATGCATACATAGGACTGGAGGGCTCTCCAGAAAGAGTTTTTAGTAGTAATGAGCATCAAAGGGGCGTGGCATTCGGATGCTTCCTCCCATGCAGCAGAGGGCAGCGTCTCTATTTGTCCTTGTTCTCGTAAAACTCCGCCCAGCGGCTCTCGAAGAAGCGTCGCATGGAGTGGCCGGCCTTGCCCACCTCCGACGTGTCCTCGTTGAAGAGTTCGCAGTTGTTGAAAACCAGATGAGCGTCGGCAGCAAACTCCTCACAGCTGCAGTACCTGAGAGACACAGATGTGAACACAGCTGCAGTCTTCCATACTAATAAACAGTGATGCAACAAAATTTCAGCAAACGAGAATAGTTAGTCGGAAAGGAATTTTCGGTTTCAGCCAAACTTGCCATCGGAGAGGCACAGTTTTTGACTGTGTCAGTAGCCGGGTTTCCATTACAGATTTGCGCAAAAAACTTTTGCAATATTTTTTAAATGCGAAAGGACAGCGTTTCCATTAACCGATGTTATGTGACTAAAATGTCTTTTTTTTCCTCTTGTGATAAGTCATTCCAAAAATCATGGCAATGGATGTTGGTAGATTTATGTACATCTGAGCCATTGCACTAGCCATTATTTTTAATCAAAGGAGACATAGGCATGTTATCCAAGCATTTATGGCAAGGAAAGAGACTTATACTTGGGAGCGGCCACGAATGAGATGTTTCTGGGTGTTTCTCCCTCCTATCTGCCTCGAGGTCTTGATAAATTCAAATTGTGGCATTTCTTTATTGTTTAGAATCCAGTAGTCCCGTAATACTTTTGTCTTTTATGAGTTTAATGAAGAACTCTCATCTTGTCCAAACATACTACACCCTCTTTAAAGAATGACCGACTTTTACATACGGCAGGTGACCTGTAAATGCGAAAACTGTTTCCATTGCAGTTTCGCGAAATATTCCTTTTTCGAATTGCCTTAAAAACCACCTCATGCGAGTGTAAACACTTTTTTGCGATATACTGGAGTTTTTGCGAAATTAACGTGTTTTCATTGGCCGTATTTTCAATTTGCGCAATTTAAAGAGTAATGGAAACACGGCTAGTGTATTTCGGTCACACAGCGTGGATCAACTACAACAAGTAAACATTTCAGCTGTGTGGATGCTGTGCATGATTTTTCATCTTTAATCAACCTTCATTTTGTTAAACCGATATCTTTTAGTCTATGCTTTTTTCAGCTGTTGCCTGATCAAAACTTTACTAAACATTATTTGTAGTGCTTCTGCCATCCAATGAATCGCAATTAGCTTTTTTAAATTTTGATATAAAATGTACATATTCAGTGTATTTTTTACTTAACTTATGTCTTTATTAATGTATGTTTTAATAAATCTGTTATCAGTTTATCAGCGTTTAAATGTTTATATTTCACCAACAAACTGCAGTAGAAACAATTCTATTATTTAAAAGTTTATATAAAACTGTCTTATGTGCAATTTGAATGTTTGTACAGCTCAGATTTATTCGAGTATTAAATGTAATTTTCGTTAAAGTGATTCTTAAATTTTTGGTTTCAGCCCAGAATTTTAATTTCGGTGCATCACTACTGATCACCTGAACAATGTCAAATACAGATAAAGTTTTACTCAACTTTAAGTTAATTTTTCTTTGAAAACCAGCATACATTAACATCTGTAAACCCAATTACTGGTAGATCGGACATTTAAGAACTGATAAATGATTGAGGAAAGGTTTAAATATTAGTTCACTAAAATTAATTTATAAATAAATTAAAAATATATATAAATTGAATAAAAAAGTGAATACAATAAAATATAAATAAATTAAACAAATAAATAGAATTAAACAAATAAATGGTCAAATTGATTATCTCTAAACACCATTTGTGCGTTCACCTCGTGACTTAACACTGCTGTAATTTGTGATTGGTACATTCCCTCTTACCCTCCCTGCAGAAGTCTTTCCCTCATAGTGAGAAAGTCCATGGGGTTTTTGATGATACGGCGGTAGCCAGGCACCAGGCGGGGATTGACCGGCTCCAGAAAAGGCCAGGCGTCTGAGTGAGCCTCCATTTCCATCAGAATGATCCTACAGCACATCAAACAGATTGTTAATTATCTCACATCACCCAGTAATTATTCCACATAGCAAATTCATTTAGACTCAGGTCAGATGCACCAAGATGAATTTTCAAATCAAGTTTTTTTTTAAATTGAAGACCATTGGCTGGCATTGTTAAATTGTTATGTAGGTTTGTAACAAGATGTAAGACTCATTTCAGACAGTTTGGAATCGATTCTTTCTTTTAGAAAGCAATAACGGCATTTATCATGCACTTTGAGCTTTAAAACTTTGCAGACCTTTTACATTCACAAACAGCTATATTACACACTACATTAAAGGTAATATCCGAAAAAGCATAATTGGGGCACTTTAAATGTAAACTTATTTGTCATGTTTTTAAAGTGTCCCTCCTGGTTGATTTTGAAAATATTATTTTTCACAGAACTGAACACTCACTCGCAGTAGGTGAGGTCGGGCTGGTTTCGTGTGGTCATCCTCCTGCGCTTGGATGGGGAGATGCTTGTCCCACTTGAGGAAGCTGTGGTATCTTTTTGTCGCGTGGTCATGCCTCGTTTGTACCCATCATCCTCATCTGAACTATCTTCTGCAAGACGCCGTTTCCGTGCCTTTGATCTCTGACGCGATAAACGCTGTGATCTCGGAGTGTCACCGTTTTCCTGCAAAATTTTGTTTCTCATAAACATAGGCAAAGACAAAAATATACAAACACAAAATTCATGCAAATTTTTCAAGATTACAATGTGAATCAAACTGAAAAAACAAACAAAAAAACAAACAAAACAAAAAAAACAAGGATATTTCAAATTTTACATACCTTGGCAACACAGGTGGGACAGAACCAATCGCCTTCTGGCACCTGCATGACCTTTGGCCTCAGGCAGAACATGTGACAACCACGATCACAGCCATCACACAAGAGCAGGTACTCGTCATCATCACCCTTACGGCACACCTGACACGTCTGTGGACACATATGAACATCAGATTGTAGGGTTAGTACCGGCCATTCAGGGTTAGTGTTCCCATTTAGAAAATTTGCGAAAAGGGCTAAACAAACATATCTATGGTTAGTGAACAAACACTGCATATGTGACAGCTCCAGCATACTTAGGGTGCTTTCACACTTAATTCGTTTGTCTGGTCCGTACCCAAGTCGGATTGCGTTCATACTCTATTGCTTGATTCCGAATCTCGGTGCATTTGCGTCAAAGCAGAAGCTGTTTATCCCTGTTGCTTGGTACAACACAGGAAAAGGTGGCAAAATGCATAGCGTTGCTAGCAGGTTTTTTTTAACCTTTGGTTTTGCTTTCAAAGCATTACCACATAACGGCACTTGGGACTATCTGCAGCGAGCGTGCTGCAAATGTTCTAAAGAACGCGGGAGTCCAACAGAAACTATATACACATTCCCTGTGCTTGCAATGCGTCAGTCACGCTTGTCAGGAAACTGAGTGAGAACATGCACAAACACGCAAATTTATTGAAATCATACATCAATAGCGGTTCACTTCCACAATTTAGTTCGACTGCATTCATTTCAGCAGCGAGCTTTACCAGAGTACACAAGGGTGTGCACCAAAATGCTAGTGTGGAAGCACCCTTAGACATTGAAGTAGACCTAAAAAGAAAAAGAAAAAGAAAAAGTGATCTCTCAGTTTCTCTTTTTTAGTGATATCTGTCATGTACGTATATATAAAAATGATACAACCCTCTACAGACACACTGAAGCTTGAGTCGCCATTGGCTCGTAAATTGTGTATTTTACTCACCAGACTTTTTACATGGAATGCAAGAACAATGCAAATGAGAAAATTCTACATAATTTTATATTTATATATAAATATAAATATAAAATTATGTAGAATTTTCTCATTTGCATTGTTCTTGCATTCCATGTAAAAAGTCTGGTGAGTAAAATACACAATTTACTATATATATATATAAATATATAAAACTTTCAAACACTACTAAAAGTCAAGTAAACAGTCTGTAATAAAATAAGGTCAAATAAGTAGCAGGAATATTAGGGTGCTGTCACTTTAAGACTAATGCACATATCCAATATACTGTTACACACAGCGCAAGACGTGAAAGAGAGCTCACTTCAGTATTCACGTGCTGTCAGATGCGGCTTTCTGGGTGCACAATTCGGATGTGGGCACAATTTCTCACACAGTGCGTGCGAGTTATCTTTTGCGTATTCTTGCGCTTGAATGTTTAAATCAGCAATGCTTTAAAACGCGTCCGAATGATAAACTTTCATGATGACAGCACTGGCCCGATTGGGACAGTGAAAGATGTCAACAAACCCTGCCAACCGATGGTGGGTAAAGCTTAGCAAGCAATGACATTTTATCTGCGCTAAACTTATTTTTTGCCTCCAACTCAATTACAGGCGACTGAAATCGTCGATTTACTAGTCTTTGGCTAATAAAATACATTTTTTAGTTGCCTCGTGTAAAATTTATTTGCATATGCAACTGAATTACTCTTATTGTAGAGGGTTGTTTAAAGTGTTGGGGGTAACACATTACAAGTAACTTGTGTTACGTAATCAGATTACTTTTTTCAAGTAACTAGTAAAGTAACGCATTACTTTTTCAATTTACAACAAAATACCCAAGTTACTTTTTCAAATAAGTAACGCAAGTTACTTCTGCACATTTAATATGCGCTCTCCTGTCTTCTTGTTGAGAGAAATAAAGTGTAGAGGTGTTGTGTGCCCTGTGTAAACATGACGGTTATTGTAGTTCTAGACCAATGTGAACATGCATTTACTCATCTCACTTGCACAAAAACATTCAGTATTCCTCAAAATGAATAAAAACAGAAATGCAATCTCAGAATTTTATGCAAACCTGTAATAATTAACTATATTAAATTACACACATTTTATGTATTTAATCTCACTTTATTAACCAATGCTGCTGCAAACCAATGCAAAGTCTTTGCTGCTGACTTTCAAAGATTCAATTCAGCTATACTAATAAGCAAATAATTACTTTAGATTAGATTTACAATTTAATTCTCCTGTAACCTATTATTCTTTGATCCAGAATGGCAGCACGGCTGAAAGGTTTGTTTGAGCTGCGCCCTCTACTGTACAGGAGTAAATATGCATTTTTTACGCTTTAGGTTTATTCATTTCACTTTTGGTGTGAAAGCGCCTTAACATTTGTCCAAAATAGCAAGCCAGCCCAGGTGAGAAAAAGTAATGCAAAACTAATGTAACGCATTACTTTTTATAAAAAAGTAACTAAGTAATGCAACTAGTTACTTTTTTAGGGAGTAACACAATATTGTAATGCATTACTTTTAAAAAAAACCTTTCCCCGACACTGGTTGTGATATATCATCATAATCGTACAGGCTCTGAAGCTGAGCTAACGTGTGTGCGCTCTCACCACTTTGATGATGGACCTCTCCCATGCAATGGCTTTCTCCAGCTGCAGCAGACAGAGCGAGAGTTGAGACGCACTGCGGCAGCGGTCCAGGGCCTGCCGCCACGTCCTCAGCCTGGGTGTGATCTCACTTTCCAAGCTATAAAGACAAACAAACACGTTTGATATGCTCCAGAGCACATATAATGTACTATATAACTTGGAACAATGATTCATTTTGATGAAGGCTGAAAAATATTATTACAGTGGGTAATAATGAAGTGATATTTGATGGTTAAAAAGAAAATAGCATCAACTTTCTAATGACCCTCAACTCTGACCCACCTCACAGCATCTAATGGGACTTCCTCACCGCCGGGCGGAGGGGTGAGAGGTGCCAAGCGGACCACCTCTGCCAGATTCCACAGCGGCTCCTTCAAATAACGCCGTTCAACGTTCCGCTCAAGATTAGTCAATCGGAGAACGGCCAGGTCCAGGGGGTTGTTGGAAACTCGCAGGAGATCAGACCATTCCTTTTTAGTCTTGACCATCCAGTCGTCCTTGGGGTCAACCTCGTGCTCGTAATACTGCAGGTCCTCCCGCGTGGAGTCTGCCTCGGGAGGGGTATAGATCTGAAACAAGGACAATGCCCGGTGTTAAAACATAATAGATCCCACATAAGATGAATCATTCATTTTGAATTTTCAGAAAAAAACCCAAAAAAAAAACCCTGAATTGCTACACACATACATATATATACATATATATACATATACATATATATACACATACACATATATACATACACATATATATATATATATATATATATATATATATATATATATATATATATATATATATATATATATATATATGCGTATATATATATATATATATATATATATATATATATATATATATATATATATATATATATATATATACGCATATATATATATATATATATACACACACATGCATATATATATATATATATATATATATATATGAATACACCACAACCCAGACAATTTAATTTTAATGGTTATGACACAACCTTACGAATTGCTCAGTGAGTTCAAATTAAGAGTAATTCACCGAGCAGTTTTCTCTACTTATTAGGATTAACAGACTCTGAGCACTTGAGTGTGTGGGCCGCTGGTTATCACTACCTGAAACTGAGAGCTTGATGATTCCTGACTAGCCTCCGTTTCACTCTCTGTGTTGGGAATGGCCACCTGGAAACAGAGATTGTGGAGATAGTGATAAAGTGAGCACTTGTGTGCTGTAAATGCAGTATAAACCAACAGCACCACCCTGTGGTCACTATTTAAGCAAGACCTTATAGTGCTGTGATTCTTTCAATAAAAGAAGAAATGCCTTTTGAATCTGCTCGATGCGTTTTCTTTACCTTGAGCTGAAGGTCTGCACCGACTACCCTCTGCTCCAGGTCTTCCACCCACTGCAGAACACTGATGTCTAACTTTACAGCTCTCTCCTGCTCACTCCATGCCTGTTTAGACGCCTCCAGCAGCGCATCGCCATCCTCCACTGTCATCTGAAAGATGGGATCTGGGAAGGAACAATGGAAAAGAACGCACTAAACAGGCTGCCATCAACCAAAGCCTGCAATCACACTCAGCATGTTCCTGCTCCTCACCGGTCACGGGACGTTTGCAGACCTCAGCCAGATACTCCATGTGTTTAGTGAGGTGTTTGTGGAGAACCCTCTCTCGAATGCCTCGTGGGTGAAGGGCGCTCAGAATGCCGGTCAGCTCCTCTGGTTCTTTGATCCACCACCAGCCCTTCACCATCTCTGTGGGAGAGAGAAAGACATTTAAGGGCCGTTTACATGACACCGTTTTTAACTAATAACAGAAAACGTATGCGTTTTGGCCGTTCATTTACACGAAAGCACCATTTTGGGGGTCTGAAAGTGCAAACTTTTTTTTTTTACTGTTATCGTGTGTGTGTAAACTACAAAAACGTGAATTTGTGAAAACATGCGCATGCATACTACGTGTTCAGTCTATAGACACAGTTTCTTTAGAATATGACATCATCTACTGGCCTGGCAGCATAATATAGGATTTTTAGTCCTTTTAGTGGATCCGTGTGAATAGGGATCGTTTTGACAACGTTGTCATCAGTACGGGAAAACCGCAAAGAAACAATGTTTACGTTATTAGTACATGTAAATATAGTCATGTAAATGTACCCTTAGCCAATGAGCGCAGCTCTTGGTGCATAAACAATATTCTAATATGTAAATGAATTAATAAATGGTATATAATAAATGTCACATGTCATTGCTTTTGTACCAACACAGTATGTCATAGATAAAAACCTGAACTTGGAATGAAGATTAACTCATCAGGGATGTGATGTATCCTGCTCTAATCTGTAAAACACTAGGATTTTAGGATTACAGGTTTCTGTTTACAAGTTTAGGATTACAGGAATCTAATACTCTATGTCAAATGATCTGTGCATTAAGTCTTGGAGAGCAAATACAAAATAATAGACCTGCCACTTTTTCTATGTAATGTGTTACTTTGTTGTTCATTTTAATACTAACTTTACAAATCAGTCACTCAGTGACTTTTTAAAACTATAAATTTACAGATTTTTAAATAAAAAATAGTTGTGAGCACTGTTTTAGGATCTGTCCTGACAGTGATTATTTTTATTTCATTAATAAATAGGATAGGTTAATATTACAAACAGTTTTTTTGCATTAATTTTGAATTTATTGCCAGTACTGGGCACAAGTATTGATCTGAAATATAAATAATTACAATGTATTTTTATGAATTTTTAAAAGAATTAAGGCAAATTTAAAACATTTAGATAGTATTCAGGGTTATTTTAGTGTTATTTCTATACTTTTATAACTTATTAATATCTTGAATGCGTTTAAATTTCAGTTTAATTTTTAATGTGCTTTTGACAAATTTATTAGTTTTGTTATCATTTTAACATTACCATTTAGATTTCAGAAAATCACTTCTATAATTTACAAATGCAGGATTTGCATCTGTTTCAAGTCTGTTAACATCACGACACTCACCTAACGGAATAGGCTTCACCATCAGCTGAGTGAAGTACTTCAGTTCAACCTCTTGGAAGAGATTGGAGGGAGGTCTGCCGCGCCTCTTGGCCGTGCTTGATCGAGAGTGCACCCGGGACGGCCCGCTGCCTCTCCTGCGCCTCCTGCCAGCCCTGGGAGCTGGAGCTGGAGTGGAGCACACCTGAGGAAGAGGAAGAGGAGCAGCTTCGGTCTGCATCTGAGGATGAGGACACAGGGAGAAGTGATCAGAAGGAGAAACATTCTGCATTCAGGATATTCATTAACTTTTTGATATTACTGAAGAATTAACCTGTGTCATCGGAGGCTGCAGTGGCGGTGCAGCGAGTGGTTCACAGCAGAGGGGTGAAGTGGGTGCAGGGGTGTTCTCGCATGGCTGGGAGAGAGATGCCTCGTCACACGGCTCCTTAGGCAACAGATTGAACCACTGGCCTCGTTTCTCTGCCTGCTCCCTCATACTGTCCTCTGGTTGGCTGTTATCCTCACCCTGACCAGCTCCAGATGCTGCGATCGGCGTGCTGCTGTCAGTCTCAGTGTCCTGCGGCTGCTCGGGAGGGGCCTGGAAAGCGGGCTGAGCGAGTTCCTGCACGGGGGAGTTAAGGGCCGAATCTTCACCCGCTGATCTGCTGCTACGGCGCCGCCGCCGGTTCTTGGCAGCTCGAAGGTGGAGCTCCACTTCTGGTTTGATCTTACGTGGGCGTCCCCTTCCTCGGGGGCTGCTCATCAGAGAGGCCTCACCGGGTAGAGGATCCACCTCTGTGGGGGAAAGCTGGGATACTCGAGGAGAAGAGGCACGTGATGTGCCGAAACCCGGAGAGAGGGGAGGCTCCGCTTTAACCTCTGTTTTCACTGGGGTTATGACCTTCACATAAGTCACAGGTTCATCACTGACCGTCACTTCACCTGAGGCTGAACACAGGGAAGTAATAACTGAACATTAATGTGGGTAACAAGTAGGGCTGCACAAGAAATCATACATATAATTAATATATTTATAGAAATTAAAATTAAAAGTTTATTATTATTATATAAATATAATTCATTTTTGTGTGAACTAACCCTTAATAACTGAACTGACAAGCATTCTGAAAATTATTAAAATTAGCCATGTTAATTTAATTATTATTACCATTATAAGTTATTAAATATTTGTATTATAATTTTAGTTGTTAAAGAAAAAAAACTAATATTTTTCTTAAATACTATTTTTATTTTTCAGTGAAATTACAATATTAATTTCTTATTTTATTTTGTTAATTTTTATATTTTTATTTACTACTACTACTACTACAACAACAACAACTACAAAAAACCAATACATTAAAAATAATAATAATAATAATAATAATAATTAATATTATTATTAAGCCATATTGATAATAATCACAAAATTTTGGGCTAATGGCACTACATCAAAAACAGACTCTTAGGGGACACTAAGTGTGGCGTTTGGGACAAGACCGATATCTCTAAGTGTGCAAGATACCAGACTCACTGCATGCTGGGAGTTTCCACTCACCCAAGATATCCTCCGCTCCCTCCACGAGGATACATCCCATATAAGGAAGCAGCAAGTACCTGCGACGGTACCGGTCCTGCCCGAGAGACACTGCTCGCATGGAATGAGACGACTGTAGCAGCTTCTTGCGGAAAAACACTTGTCGCTGAACACAAAAAAATATTGTAATTAAATAACTCAATAGTAAAAAGGGGGGAAAAAGGGAAAAAAAAAAAAATTAAACAGAACATTGAACAAAGAATGATTAGGTTTGTTCAAACTTTTGACTAGTGAAAACTATTTGCCATCAGCTGATTGTTTAAAAACAGCCGATGATCAGGGCCAATTATATCCTGTCCATCAAAAGGACGTGGAAAAAAAATGTGTCAGACTGCAGACTGTTTGTGAAGAAAATCTCTTGTGTGTTGAATTTAGAGCTGTCTAAGTTAACACGACAATAACGCGCTGACAGTTAAAAACGTTAAAGTACAACAGTAAAAAAAAAACCTGTCTATTTAACCCTGTGAATACCATAGTTCAAGCATTATTTGTAGTGTGCCTTCCATCTAATAATCACCAAGAGCTTTGTGCTTTACTGCTGAACAAACAGTCTCAGCGTTGAAAGACACAGTACAACTTACTGAAATGTACGTCTCATGTAATCACTCTGTTTCAACCACGGAAACACGTCAATAAAACAGCTTGTGAACGTCACTTAACATTGTATTTACCTTAGGAAAGTTATCCAATGTTCACAGTTTGTTAGTTAGCTATAAAAAACTAGAGGAGCTTATTTATTGTTAATTATATATGTATGTTTGAATAAATTTGTCATGATTTTTTGTCAAGTGTTTACAAAAACTGCCTTACGTGCAACTGAGTTGAATACAAACATTTCAGCTTTTATTTGAGTAATATTCTGAAAATAAAATGCAGTTGAATAATAGGTTGGTTAACGTAAAAGTTTAACGTTTAATAATGTATCAAATGAGAGGGTTCCCTTGTATAGTTTACAGCATTAGTTGGGAGAAACTTTTTTCCTTAGGAAAATCAAACTAATCAGCATCGATATTGGCGGAATTCATTCTGAATAATCAGCTACCATATCGGTGCATCTCTAGTAAAAATTTAAAATTTATAACTAATGTTTGAAACTTCTGGACTAGGTCTAAAACTATATATACCCATTTCAAAACAAGCCTTTTTGGAGTAACTGTTAATTCTATTAACATTAATAGATTTTATTCAATTTATCTAACTTTACAATAATATACATGCTTTAAGTTTAATTTTAAAACAATTACAGGACAGAACAATTGTATAGAATAAACAGTGTTGTTAACTTTTTTTTTGGCATACATTAAATGACGTGCATAATACAACGATTTCAAAATAACTCTCAAAAATGTCATTTTCGGCAGCTGAGATTAGATATTTTACCTTGGTCAGTTTATCAATCTGACGCTCCAGTTCAGCAACACTGCAGGTATTAGGGCTCTCAATCTGAGGAGAGAGAAAAAAGAAAAAAAAAACCTCATTACCAGAAAAAAAAAAAAAAAAAAAAAGTATATACTATTACTATACTGTGTGTGTGTGTGTGTGTGTGTGTGTGTGTATGTATGTATAGATTTTTTTTTTTTTTTTTTACACAAAGGTTACAAAACCATTAAACCATGGAAACCCTTCTACATAAAATAATTTGTTAGTTCTTGAAGTACCTACTTACATTTGATATTTCATATTAATTTAATATTTAACACCATAATGCATTTCCACTTTAGGGGTTGCACAGACTAGTTGACTTTAATGCTCTGCCATGACACCTTAAGCTTGACATCGACTAGTCGCTGATCATAGCCTATAGAGGGCGCAACAGGATAAGAAATATTTGAAGTCCACATTTATGTTCCGTATTAAACAGTTAATGACAAATAAATGCATACTCCGAGAGCGCTGGTTTGATTATAACAATTCTCAATATTGTTTGGGTAAATGCAAGTCATTTTAAACAACTTATTTTAGATGCAAGTTAATTTGGCGTTCTAAACGAATGCACTGCTACATTGTAACACGCACACATACATACAGTATCGCATACATCAAGTGCAGATCGCGCTCACGGAAGCATTTAGTAGCGCAGAACTGTATTGTCAATGTCAACACTGCAATTCATCGATAATATAGCTTAGAAACTGAAAAGTTCTAGCATATATATCTTAGTACCTAAAACCCACAGCTTCCCTATTAGTAGAGACACGCTGCTAGGTAGAATTAATTCACACACAATCACACTCACTAATGCATTCACATAAATGTAATACTTACTGTGCTACTTTATCTGTATCTGATTTAGAAAACGCAGAAGTCTGTGAGAAATATATCGACCCAAAGACAAAAGAACTGATAAAAATAAGCGGTTATGTAGGAGCAGTAGCCTTGTGGGTAGTGCTGTGTCATATGTCATAGCTGTCCACAAGGCGACCCGCATTCCCAGCTCAAGATTATTTGTTCATTAATGACGTCATCAGCGACAAGTCGACGTCGATTTTAATCACATAAATGTCGACTTTAAAAAAAATCTGAATTCGTTCAACCCCTATTTCACATTTCTCTGGTGTTAGTTAAAAGTCACATGGTAAACAAACAAAATATGTAATGAGGAAACCCTCAGTTAAACCCATGTCATCATAGAGAAAGCACCGCTCAGAAACCGAAGTGGCTCATTTTTGATACTCGAAGGATCTTCTGGGAAGTACTGTAGTGCTGAATAGGTTTAGAAGGCAATTAGAAAAGTGATTATGATATTGAGCAAGTCAAGATACATTTTTTTCCCCCCTCTTAACTAACACCACTCACTCAGGAAATGTTAGGTGTTAATAGATGCATTTCTTGATTAATTACTACATTTCACATCTTCAGAGTAGCTGCCGTCAGTACACGGTTGTCTTTTTAAATCAACCAAATTTAGCCATCCAGCTGAAGTATACATATATTGACTGACATCTGACATGTAGTACACTAAATAAATGATTTAAACCATTAAAATCACAGACAATTTTGCAATTGTAATCCATAAGCACAGCCCTGGTTTGTGTACCTCAGTGTTTTTGGGTTCCTCTTTGGCTTTGCGGCGGCTCCCTCTCTCCAACACGCAGCTCTCCTCAATGCTCTCCTCCTCGGTCATGCCCACACGAGCGCTGCGCCGACGCTCCTCAAAGCACAGCTCCTCCTCTGAGCGGCCAGTCTTTCGCACCAGCGCAGCCTTCAGTCTGCTCATACACAAACACACATATTTAGAAAAGATGAAGCCAACTACAGAAGAGTCTTAAGGGCCAACTTTTTGAGCAATGCTGCCGAGCGATGTTGCTTGGGCATTTTGCCATTGAGAATGGGTAACAAATTTCAATCTAAAGTATCCATATAGAAATTTGTTGCTCATTCTCAATGGGAAAGTGCCCAAGCAACATCGCTCGGCAACATTGCTCAAAAGTTGCCCCGTGAATCATCACCTTTAGTGTTTATGGTCACGTGACCCAGGGTGTTGAGCCCTTGCGATGCATTTAAAAGCTAAATAAAACTAGTTAACGTACAAACAGAATAATTAAAGTTGTTTTGTTGTGAAACAATTATACACATTTTCATCACGTATTTCATAGTTGCACCTGATTTAAAAAAACTGCTTTCATAGCAACCAAATTTTGACTCTGTTTTGTACAAAAAGCTTTCAGGATAAGAATAACTCACTTGCGTAGTTTGCCTTCTATAATCCACTTGTTTTTCCTGTAGGTTGCCATATTCTCTAGTGTGTTATCAATCTCCCTGCAGAAACAGAACAGTTGAAAATGTTTAAATATATAGATCTAGAAAACTCTTTCAAATCATGATGATATGATTTGAATTCCTACTGACCTGGTGACTATGTTGCTGGCGTTGAGTTCCTCCACCAGGAAGGCCAGTATTGAGGCTTTGACATCGGGTTTGAGGGTCTGGAAGCTCTTTGTACGGAGACTGTTACACACCTCCAAATCAAAGCCATGGGCTTCCAGAAAGATCCGCAGCACTTCAGACACAGTGTTGTGGCTCAGCTCCAGATCCACCAGCTTCTCCCCCAGGATCTTCACAGACTGAGACAGGAAAAAGAAACAAATCAACCTTCATTAAATCACTGATCACTCAAATGCCTTAAATTTAGTGCAAAACCCACGACACTAAACATATGTGAATATATATATATAAAAAACACAGATATTTAATATGTTGTGGACGCTGTTTCATGTTGCTTTCAAGCCTGTTTTCCATTAACTAAAATAATTAAAAATTTAAAGTTACCCAATTTCAAAGTTATGTTTCAGATCAAATGGATGCGTTAACAAAACATTTAAGACTTTTAAACACTAATTATTACAACTTGAAAAATAAATTGAATATACTGATAGCACACTCAAAAGAAGACAAACCTGGTAATAAGAGGGCAGTCCAGGATCGTGCAGAGCGGCCTCCACCAATTTAATGAGCAGATCCAGGAGCTCGCCCTGGCTCTTTTCCATGCCGAGGAGCCCTTCCTGCAGGGTGCTCAGGCTGGGAATGTCCTTGGGCACCTGAAGCCCCAGGATCTTTCCGTAACCATGGAGGAACTCGACCACCCTTAAACAATTGGAGAAGGCCAAACCTGAAAGCACCAGTCCTGGTACCCGTGACAACGCTGGGAGGAGCTACAAATGGAGACAGACGACAACATTATGAGTGATGGAATAAACCATCCCAGGTATAACATCACACTTTAATTACCCAACATTCAGAGATGTACTTGACAATATTGTAGGCTACTACTTTTTCTTCCATCAAATAAAAGCATTATCTGCATGTTCGTAGTAGTGTGAGATGGTAGCAATGTGTATAATGGTGTGTGTCCACTGGTGCTAAGTGGGCGTTTCAATTAATTCTTATAGGAGCCGCTCACACAAGGGATTGTGGGTTGACAGCGGACTGGAGAAAGCATCGAGAGCAAATGAGAACGTTGAGAAATGCTCAATGCAATGCAAATGAGGAGCGAAAAATGCTGGTCAGCAGTCAAACGCCGTGAGGTTCATCAAGAGCATTTAAAAATGTGAAGATTGTGTGGGAGTTTCTGCCAAATTCAGTGCGTAAAACATTGTTTACATATTACTATATTTCATTCATATGAAACATATGCTATAAAAAAAAATGTACGTTTTTCATTTCATTGTCACTACACTAACTGGGTTAAATAACATTAAATTGACACCATATCTTTTTTTAGGCATTCGGAAGTGGACATATACATTCAGAGTGGACATATACATTACACAGTGTCCTAACTATAAACAACATGGTAAAGCAAAAATGTCTCGTCCATGTGAATTACTGTCATAATCAACTGTGACAAGCAAGAAACAACATTAAAGTCTTAGTTTTCATTTCTGAAGAAACTTAAATCTGATAGAAATCTCATTGGTCAAAGCCCCTGCACTACATGACTGTATATTAAAGATCAAACATGTTCATATTAGTACATTAGCATAAGTATGAGCATTAACATTAGTACGAAGAAAGCCGATTAGGATGGGCACATCTGTGTCCCAAGCCCCACCTAAAAAATGTGATGGAAATTATACTTCCTGAAATCAGCAGTTGAAATAATTTCATTAGAATAGAATTACATTTTTTTTTTTAACCATAAAAAAAAGAAGCTATAATTAGACAACTTTGCCATTCAAATAATGCAAATTTTTGACGAAAACAATAAACCTCAAACTTTTGCCTAATAAATGATAATGTATGCTATATAATTGGTCTGAACAAAAACAGCAGACAGACTGAATGAAACTGCAAAAATCACTGACAATGGCGCTTATGGAAAAGCAGAACTACAGTGGTTATCCCAATACCCCAAAAAAAGCACTGAGCTTACTAGGCAAGATGAAAACAAAATGGCATTGAAGTTTTTGAACGTTTTTGAAGACAGTGAGTACAATGTCAGAATGGTGAATTTCATAAAAATGTGACTAGAGTGCAAAGACATAAACCCAACATATTGACACCAAGTTTATTTATTAATGTGGCTTCAAAAGTAAACTGTGTGAATGTGCCAGGTGGGGAATCTCATCTACTACGTGTGAATCCCTCAGCATGTCATGCTCACCGTATGATCTGGGAGACACATATCCTCTGCAGGCTTCTTCATCTCCTCCAAGATCATCTGCTGCCTCTTCCTCTCCTCCATTCGTCTCTGAGCCTGCGCCCTCCTCTCTGCCTGCCTCTTAGCTGCCAGAGCAGCCTGTGCTTCGGCCTCAGCTTGGGCCTGGGCCTTAGCAAGAGCCTTGGCTTTGCTGCGGGCCCTGGCCACTCTCTTAATCGGGCTGGCCTTCTCCGGATCCAACGCCTCTGCCTCTGCCACTGGTACTGCCACTGGTACCGGTACCGGTACTGAGACCTTCCTCCTGCGCCCGGGCTTCTTGGGCCCCTCTGCGGCCGACAGAGGGCTTTCAAACGACGGGCTCTGAGTCTGGTCTTCATCAGCCTGTTCTTGCTCTTTGGCTTTCTCCAACTGCTCAAAACACATCAGAAAATAAACTAAGAGCTTGAACACTGGGGTTTTTGAAGCTACAAAACTAAAATAATTTTTTTGTCAAATTTTTGAATAGAGTCATACTTTGGCTTTCCGTTTCTCCTGCCGGATCTTTTTAATCTTTGCATCCTCCTTTCTTTTCATTCTTGCCTGCATGAGACGAATCAGACACTCAGTTTTAACAAGTTAAAAACAAATATTTCAAAATGAGTTTGTTATAGTAAATAATATAAATTCAGCTCACCTTTCTCTTCATTTTCTTCTTGATCTTGACTAGTTTTTCTTTTTCTTCCTCAGTGAGATCCTCTGTAAAACAATTAACATCAATTACTCATTATATTTGACAAAAAGGCTGCAACTACAAAATGACTAAAATAAAAGGTAAAAAGTTTATTTCATAATCAGACAATCTACCTGAAGCAACCTGGGAACGTAGCGGGCACCAGTTACGCATTATTTTCACATTTGCATAGTTTACGATTACAACATTTATCTAGATTTGTAATGAGATGCATTTGTATACTTAAAAGCTCGACTGCAGTTACCATCAAAAGCTCACGGGTTCATCACTTTCAATTATAGAAATTAGGACAAAACTAATTATGAAAGTTACATTTATTTTTTCAGTGCATTTGTTTTACAATATATGGTTATTACTGTCATAGAAATAATTTGATAATTATTATTATTAATATTATTATGTACTGTAATGTAGACAAACACTATTTCACAACTAAAAGATGGTTGCCTCCCCTTTAAAGTGTAGGTACAAGTCAATGCACAGAATATGGTTTGGAGCTCTTAATTTTGAACTCTCAAAGAGCACCAGATTGATGAATTTAACTTTAACAATGTATAATTGGTGGGGGGTTAGGCAAGAGGGACCGAGGTCCACCCACCACAGTTTCACAAAATCCTGTGGGAAACACTGTAACAGGTTTTCCAGTTGAGAATATTCAGACTCACCCTTTGCCTCCAGTCTTTTCAGCAGCCTGGCGTCCACTTTGCTGAGCAGATCCTCCATCTTGGCCTTGGGAGGTCGGCCTGGCCGTCTACCTTGGGCTCCTCTGACTCGGCATCCACGGGAACGAGGCTCTTTGTCTGGATTTGGAGGACGACCACGTCTGCCTGTTATTGCCATGATCATGGAGGGCACTTCCTCATTGGCAAGGAGGAACCATTTCATACCCTGTAACAGATTAAAGAGCAATGGCATGTCATGCAACAATCCTGGATTCATAGCTCTCATAGACATGTAGCTCCTGTAGACATCTTAATACACACCTCAGGGGTTTCCCGCTCCTCGTAGAAATCACCCACTGGCATGCGTGGACTGAAGCTGAAGTGCTCTCTCGTAACGCCCTGGAGACCATCCTGATGCCTCTTCAGATACTGGAGAACGTAGGAGAGACCAAAGCAATGGGATGAAGACGAGCCTTATCATCACTCATGCAGATAAAGTTACAGTGGTACTGCAGAAAGGGCTGCGCGATTATTTGAAACAAAACCGAAATCGAGACATGGCTTAGTGCGATTATTAAACCGTATAGGCTGCCATTTAATTCAGTAAGTATATACGCTGTGTGCTTCAGAGTGAAGTGGCACTGTGTTCATTTACACTCATGATCTGGTGTTTTCATTATCTCAGTTCACAATAAATGCTGCACGACAAACAGTGAAATATTAAAATAGTAATCTCTTATTTTGTTTTTATCCAGTAATTTTTATTTAATCATTTTAATTTTAGTAATTTAGAAATAATATTAATTAACATCATTATTATTACTACCATTACTATTATTATTATTATTATTATAATTTTATAGCTATATTGTTATATACAGTGTTGGGTAAGTTACTTCAAAAAAGTAATGAATTACTAATTACATCATCATTGTTGTATTTAAAATACTTTTCTACTTACTCTGTCTGAAAAGTCACTTAATTTAATTACTCAATAAGTAACTTACTAATTACTTCTTAAAATCCCTATAATCCTTGACCGCATAGACAATAGAAAGGAAACGTTTAATAATTTAGTCAAACATGGAATAGTTTAGCTTTTTAAAACATTTTAACTTTATTAAAACATATACTATAATACTTTTATTTACTTTTTTAGTTTTTTATTTTATTTTTTTAGTAACAAATAGGGATGTCACTTTACCAAAAATCTAGTAGCCGTACATCTAGTACATATACCACCAGAAGTGAACAATACTCGATACCACGGTAAAAATATATAAAAATACAAATAAAACAATGCTATATATTTTTTTCCAGATAGGTCTAATAGTTGTAAGTAAAAATGCCACAGAAATGGAATAATCAAATATAAAATAACTCTGCATAGTCATAACTGTATAAATTAAATATAGATTAATCCTTAAATCTTTTCTTTTGTTGTTTGATTATCATTTATAATACAGACAGCCACTAGTAGACATTATCATGTTTTAAAGGCTGCTGTCACTAAGACCTAATTAACAAAGACAATATGCTGTTACACATGCTGTTCACATTCACATAACCAATGCGAATATACGCCAAGACAGGCATTTTGACATAACGGTGTGTGTATTTGAATGTTTATGTGTAATAAACCGCGAAAAATTTGACACTCGCGAGAGGCGGCTATGTGTGTGCGCTTTGGTCGAGAGCGCACTGACTGAAGACCGCCTCTCAGAGAGCGCGCACAGTTTTTTCTCCCTAGGACATAGCTTACATTTTACCGTAATGTTCTTGCCTACCTGTGTCAAAAAAGTGAAGTAGTTGTAATATTTCTATTCTGCAAATCAGCAACTCGCTTCTGCCGACATTTTCAGACAGCGACTACACAGCCAACTGGTGCAAAGTTGCGAACTCACACGCAACTGCAGTACAGCTAACGATTTTAAAGAGGCAGCGTTCACTTTTACCTTTTAAATTTATATTTTAAATTCAATATTGATTTAAACAGAAGTGTTGAACTAATTTACAATATGTAACAAGTACATTATAAGTAACTGTAATTAAATTACCTAAAAAAAAAAAAAAAAGAAAAAATGTGAACAGTAAACTTTACTTTTTCAGTGGATAAGTAATAGAATTACAGTAACGCGTTACACCCAACACTGGTTATATAATCACAAAACTTTGGCCAAATTGTGCAGCCCTTCAAACAAGCAACAGCAAACCTGGAATTTAAGAGCATTTTAAATTGCAACCACAATTTTTATCAGAAAATTTGATTTTTTTTTTTTTCCCCTCCCAAATCTAGGGAGGGGGAAAAAACCTAATTGTGGATAATCATTTGTTGTACAAGTTTAACAGATCTCACCTTGATGACCTCAGGGAACTGCTTCATCCTCCGGCCACAGGGGCTGTAATACCACGTCTCCCCTTTCAGGCGGTCCTCAAACCTCCTGACTCGAATCTCCCGCTTCCAGCTAGCAAATGTGAAACACAGCACATGAAACAGGATTGCCAAACCTAGACCAATGAATTTCAAGCTGTTTGAAATTGTTGGATAAGCATTTTTAAAAACTATTTTGAGAAGATTTCTATTTGTATGTTAGCTACCATCAGTGTTGGGGAAAGTTACTTTTAAAAGTAACGCATTACAATACTGCATTACTCCCTAAAAAAGTAACTAATTGCATTCTCACCTGGGCTGGGCTTGCTTGTTTATTTTTTTAATAACAAAAAAGTTCTGTTTTTGGCAAATTTAAAGGCCCTTTCACACCAAGTGCAAAATATATAAACCTCAGGCTGATTACAAATGCGACGTTTATCTTAAGTCATTTTTGCTTATTAGTATGGCTGAATTGGATCATCGAAAGTCAGCAGCAAAGACATTCGTTAATAAAGTGAGATTAAATACATAAAGCATATTTGTTTCTTTTAATATATTTAATAACTGCAAGTTTGTGCAACTAAGATGAGTCAAATTCTTACATTTAAGCTAAAACTACATTAATCGTCATGTTCACACCGTGCACACAATGCCTCTGCACTCCCGGTTTCTCTCAACATGAGGACAAGAGAGCTGTCAGTCAATAAATGTGAAAAAGTAACTTGCATTAGTTATTTGAAAAAGTAATGCATTACTTTACTAGTTACTTAAAAAGTAATCTGATTACGTAACAAGTTACTTGTAATGTGTTACCCCCAACACTGGCTACCATAGATCTTTGGTTTTTAAACAAATGTTACCAGTACAATAAAGAAACTAAATTGTTATCCATTATTAGGGCTTGACAGTGCAAGCATTTCATCTTCATCTTCAACTAAAAATAGATGTGTGCAATCTGCAAAATGTATTTAAGAGAACGTGTGAGAATAAAAAGTAGGTCCTAAATATTGCAGGTCTTAACTTTGGGAAGGGAAACAGGAATCATAATACAGCTTAATGTGATTATTAAACTTCAAAAGACTGATTGAATGAAATAATTGTGAGCGCTACGCATCTCTAAGTAAAAACGTGGTACTGTCGTGCATTCTACAGTCTTCTGAGTTTCAGTTCACAATCAATGAACAGCTCACAATATTGCCCAGCAATTGCTTATGATCACAGCTGATTTATGACAATGTTTACTTTATAGTGTTAATATTGTAATATGTTGTAGATGGTTGTATCAGTTCCCATTTTATTTCCAGCTAGAAGATGCTAGAAGTAGCACAGACACTTCAAAAATAAGAGTCCAAGTGCATAATGTAGAACTTTTTTTTTTTTTTCCAGGATATTATTGGTATTTTGGTTACACAAATTGTATTAGGCATTAAATGAATTCAGTATAAAACAGAAATATTTAAAAACCTAGTGTACATTTATTCAAATAAATAATTTTGCTTGTAACCGTCTCCTTGTATCCATTTAAGGAAAAAATAAATTATCTGATCCATTGCACCCCTCAAGTTCCTTATGCATTTAAAAAAATGTTTTAAATTAAGAGCACATGGGCTCCTTGGGAAAAAGCAATTGTCAAACCCTGGTTAACACTGCTTTGAACAAAGGACTGCTCACCCATGCTGCAAAGGAAATTGGACTTGCTCTTCAGTTGCAATCCTGCGTCTTGGGGTGTCACCTGGGACACAAACAACAATTAAATATATTTTAATCTTAAGTGCCAGAAGTATGCATACAAAACAGATTGAGCACTACTTAAAAAGAACAAATTTCAACCCCTTATATGTAGATACCTGCTGTGGAGCTGTTATCATCATCTTCAGCTTTTCCTTCTGACAACTCAGTTTTGGCTGGTTTGGAAGGCTTTGCCTCATTCACGCCTTCTTTCATCTTACGCTTCCAGATCTTCTTGGGTTGCACTATGGGGCTCTCATTATTGGTCAGGCTTGAGTCATGGACAAAGGTCAGTGGATCATTTGGAAGGTAAAGCAGAGCATTTGAAGGATTTGAGGTATCAGTTGGGATGCTCTCCTGTTCCTTTGACTCTTTAGAGATTTTCCTCTTCTTCACTGCAGTCGATGTATTCTCCTCCGTTTTCTTTCTCCTTCTAACCTTTTCTTGTTTTGGACCGTCAGGTGATAACTTCCGCTTCTTGATCTTGGAATCAGGAGACCCAACTGGAAATAATTGATAAGAGAGTATTTAGCATCGAACATTATTTAGCATCTTCATTAAAGGAATAATTCAGCCTACAATGAAAATTAAGCCATCATTTAGCATCAAGCTTTTTTTAAAAAAGATAGAAAAACCACACGAGTTGTGAGAAATCAGGAATAAGTAAAACACAACATGAAATACAATCCATGTACTTTCTTCTCTGAGGTGAACATAGTGTTTGTCGCAACAAAAAGTTGTCACGTTCACATCTGTCAGCTGTCATTCTGACTGTCATCAGACAAACATCAGTTCCTGTCCGGAGATATTCAACTCAGTGAAGAAAGTACATGGATACTTTTTAAAGATTTCTAGGAGTTTTATTTCATGTCGTGTTTTTATTCATCTTGATTTCTAACAACTTGTGTGCTTTTTTTGGGCGAGTCGGAGTGAACTTTGGTGATAATAATGTAATGAACGCGCATGTCGTGCACAGAAGACCAATGGCCAAGGTCAAGATTTTCATTAAATACATAAAATTTTGGTTGTTTTTTCACCAAACCCTATTGTATACCCTACAAACACTTGGAATATATGACGTGTTGCATGCTGGTTGCTCTTCACTGCCATCATATGGACAAGAGAGGGACATATTTTTAAAAAATGGTCCTTTTGTGGTCTGAAAAAGAACGAACGGCATACAGCATTAGTAAATGATAACTTCATTTTTATGATGAACTATCCCTTTAAAGAAAATGATTCATTAAAAAAATAAACCATTAAATACACCAGAATTATAGTAAAGATAGTAATGCATTTACTTCCAGCAATAGCAACTGGCATCTTTGGGGTTTTAGGCTTCCGTGGCTTCTTTGTTGGCATGGCGATAAGGGTTTCAGATATATGTGTGGCTGTCCCTTCAACAGAACCGCTTACAACCACTTGCAGTGCTTTAGCGGTCATTGCAGAGAGTGCAGATCTTCGGTCACCTCCAGATAGGTCTGAAGTATCAGGTCCAAGAATCTGATCACCTATGGGAAATAAAATGTGTTGCTTTTAATAAGTATTATTACTATTAATTTTAACAAAAATAATAGGGATGTATGATATCAGGACAATACTGTGACCACATTATTGAATTTAACATCTAATCAGGCAATATTGGATATGTAATTGTACATGCTCATTTTCTCTATTTATACATTTAGATTACCTTTAGTGTCATCTAATACTCTTAAGGTTAATAATTTAAAAAAAAAAACTTTAGTATTTCATACTGTACATTATAATGCTTTGCTGCCTAAATTCAAATAGCAATTCAAAAGGTTGATCTTAATTTTTTAAGTGTCATTTTACCTAGACAAAATAATATTGAATTTTAATCTGTCAATTATCAGTCACAATATGAAAATAATTATTGGCTAAAATTTGGTGCATCCCTTCTAAAAAAGGAAATGTATGTTACTATTCAACTATGAGGTTCTTTAGAAACAGATGAGAATAAACTCATTATTAGTGCATTGGGAATCTCACCTTTGATAGAGTGTGTAGAGGCATTCATAGATGGAGAAAGCAGGGAGGAGCAGTTTTGTGAGGTGTTGTTTAAAGAGTCATCCAGTAGAGACGTGTGATCTATGAGGGAAGCCTCCTCGGTGGAACTTGTAGAGGTCATGGAGCTATTCAAGTTCTCTTCACAAGATGTCTCCTGCAAATCCCTGGAGTCATCAAACATGGATCCTTCTGTAAACTTTGATTGGTCTCCCGTCTGGGAAAGACTATAAGAATTATCAAAACTGTCCATCATAGAACTCCCATCCTCTGCTCTTGAGCTTTCAAGGTAGGTTGACTCAGCCAAGGACGGATAGTCCAGTGACGTGTCAGTGCCAAAAGTATTATTTAAAGTGTCACTTTCTCCTTTCCTTGGGGTAGCCTGATCTTTGATACTATAAGAGTCTTTTCTGCCAACTGCCATAGTGTCTCTCTCAGGTTCCTTTGGAACAACGAACGCTGGTTCAAGGTTTCTACCATGAGTTTGCACCTTATTCATCTCAGATTGGGCCTCACTGTTGGACTCCTTTTTGGATGTGCCGATTATGACTCCAACTTTACTCTGGGAACCACAGGCCTCATGTTTACCAGGAGTCTTCTGAGTAGATTGCGATTCCCCAAAGTTGTACCGTACTATACCATGAGAACCCACCTGCCCTGGACTACGAGATTTGTCAAAATTTGCCACAATGTCTGAAGGTTGAGCTGCAGAGCCAATGAGGGAACGAGACACGTTTGGAGCAGGAGAAACATTGAGAGATGCCACGGATGCCTGAGAAGAAAAGCTAACAGCGGGACATGGTGCAGATGAAGACCGAGTGAGAGGAGAACCAGAGACAACAGATGGAAGTGCAGAGACTGCTGGGAGAGAGATGTTATCTGCAGCAGATGTTGGAGTCGAGGAAGCAGCAGGATGTTTAGGACTCTGGCCTGTTAGAGGTGATGCCTCTTGGGGTCCTTTCAGTGGTGCCAACGCAGGAGGAGCGGAGACAACAGATGGAGACGCAGCTAAAGATAGAGGTGTTGGAGAGACCTGTGGACTTTTCGACCCCTGGGCCTCCGCCAAAGGAACTGTTTGAGGAGGCACAGGCACCGTTGAAGGATGCGTCAAGATGTTAGAAGAAAACACCACAGACTGGCTGTGCGAAACAGCAGGTGGAGCTCTGGAGCTCTTAGGAGAAGACATTGAAGGAGTTGTACAAAGTCCTGCAGGTGTCCCATCAGCTGATGAAGGTGCAGAGAATCCAGGTCTTTGGCCTTGGACCGTCTGAGGCAGTGATGCGAGAGGGGAGGGTGGAGACACGGACGCGTTTGCACCGACACCTGAAGCTGTAGATAAAGCAAATCCTGAAGATGAAGGAGAATGTGAATTCTGCCCAGAAACAGGTCCAGAGACTGTCTGGTGAGGCAGAGTCGATGTTTTCCGAGGCGGACTAGCCAGGAGTGGAGGAGGTCCAGAGACGGGGGAAGAACTAAGCTCCTTTGCGGCAGCTCCCATCTCCTGACGTTGTTTTGCAGGTTTCTCCAGGTCCACAGCTGGATGCTGCACACCCTGGTTATAGTCGGTAGAGGAAACAGAGCCAGGGGACTTTACAGGAAAACCCTCAGGTTTGGTCAACCGTTGGGGTACAGAGCTTCTCTCGACTCCATTGAAGCCTTTATCGGTTTCTTTAAAGGACTCATTCATATGAACTACAGACCACAAAAAAACAAAAACAAAAACAAAACAGCTAATTAGCAAGACATGCATGAACACAAAAAAATGGTTCAGACACAGCAACAAGCTACAATCATTTATATGTGATTTGAAATACAACTAAAATTGGATTTTTAGGTCAGAGACGTGGCCTGGAAAATAGTGCACTATGCTGCTAATGTGCAGCATCTGCACTAAATTCACTCCGTTACTCTTACTGTTCTCCCATGTAATAAACTATGAGGCATTCGCTACACTACGAATGAGTGAGCAGTTCCAAAATCAGCATATGCATCAATGTGGAAACTATAGTAATGCATCTAATGGTTGTTTTCTCATGCTCCTCATGTTCAGCAGAAAAGCAATTTGAATACAGCGTGAACAAGGCTAAAGTGGAGTAAAAAAAATAAAATAATAATAGACAGATAATGCATTTTGATCTTCAATGGAAAGCATAGTATTGTTGATTGTTTTATTGTTTCTAGGTTGCATGTGTTCATACAGTTTTCCATTTTCTGATGAGTGAGGCAGAATATAAAACTGGGGCAAGACATCATCACTGACTATTAGTCAGTTTGAATCACTTCCTAATCCAAAAAGTCAATTACCTTGAAAACAAGTCTAATTTGACAGATATTATTTCAGTCAGAGAACATAATTAGAATACCAGTGTTGGTGATATTAAAAGCCATTCAGGAAGTGCATTGCACCACTGAAGAACGAGCATGCACATGCTGCTATTTTTATAATCATTTAACTTAAAATACAAACAAGCAACAAGAGAAAAAATCTTGTTCTGAAACGAAGACCTCATAAAACATGCTAACAGTTAGTCACAAATTTGTCACATAGCAAAAAAACTCAAATTTCCATTAATTTAATATCATTGACTATGCAAAGATCTTTAATAAAACTTTATTTAAAGCTGCAGTTCATAAGTTTTGCCTCTTTGTCACCATCTCTGTTTGAAACCTGCAATTGCAGTTATTTGCGGAATTATCTTTACGTGGGTGTGCATCGATGGCTCCTCAGCGCGGATGAATCTAATGTTTTGAGGAGAATAAGTGGCTGTCAGTCACCGCACCGGTGTGGATACTGTACTTCGGAATCACAGATTCTGTGTCTTGGAAGTATGAGCAAAATAAGAATTTTCACCGGAGAATGTCATCTGAACAAGTAACAAATCTACCACTTTTGTTCTGACCAACTGAGGAAAAAAAAAAAAAAAAAGCATTACAATAAATCACGCTGCGAATGGTAATTAAATCTAACGATCGCTTAGCTCATATCACATCAAACCGTGGAAATTATTATTATACTTTGTTCTCAAAATGTTAATGTTAACTACATCATTATTACGTGACTATGTGTATTTAGTGTGTATTAGCGTTACCTGTCCTGTAGATTTTTCATTCCATTTGTCATACCATACAATCCGCCATCAGTTTAATGATTCCAGCTGCTGTGAGAAAAGGCTATAAATGATCCGCCACCTGCAGTATCCTCACATTTGATATAGCCTACTAGCTGGGACTCCTTCTTTATGTAAACAGAGGTGACGCAATGACGCAAAGAAGAACGAAAACCTACCAGTACCACTCGAATTAGAACACATTATTACAAGCTTACCGTAGTGAATCGGGCTAAGGTAAGGAGATAGTTTTTTAACCAAAAAGTTACTGACTGCAGCTTTTTTAAGAAAAAAAGTGATGGTTGACAGGAGTGCCACCAGCTGCAACCATTGTTTTTATTGTTAATGGGAAAAAATTGAAAGTACAAAATTGTAAACTATAATAACCCTGTTTCCAGACTGTGTGTGGCACTATCTCACCTTGCATCTCTTTGCTCTTAGGTGAACCACTATCAGGCATTGAAGAAGGGGACCTCATTGGGACCTGCATGTGGTGGGGACTGCTTCTGCCTCCTCCACTGCCCATGTGATGGGGCTGTGGGCTTCCTCGTGGAGGCGTAAAACTCTGCGCAGCAGGTGGAATCATCTGAGTCTGGGCTGGAGACTGAGTCTGGGCCTGCGGTTGAGACTGGTGTGAAGGATGCTGGTAATATGGCATTCCATTAGGCATCATGCCATAATGCTGCTGCTGCTGGTGTTGAGGTGAGTGGTGGTGTGAATGATGTTGGAGATGATGTGCCGTTGCAGACTGGTGCTGCACGGCTGGAGGCTGCTGGTGATGCTGGGACGGTGGGATGCCAGGATGCCCCTGGTTGGGATAAGTCCCATACATGCTGTGAGAGTTAAATCCCATGGACATCGAAGATCCCCCCTGCTGCTGTTGCTGCCCAGGATTACCCCTTCCCCAGTACTGTGGCCCAGCACCCGGGGGCTGCCGGGCCGGTCCCACACTGCCGTTGACTTGGTACGGTCCATGCCCCTGGAAGTGGTGCTGAGGCTGCTGTGGTTGTATCCCCCCCTGGGTGCCTGGTTTCTGGTGCAACCCGTGTGGAGGGACAGGCCCCATCGCTGGGTTGTACTGAGACTGGCCCCACAGATAGTCATATCCAATGCTGCCTGGGAGGTGATGGTTGCTCATATGAGGATAAGAGGAAGAGGGAGGGTGGCCGCCGGACTGGCTGCTCCCACCTGCAGTAGTGATGCCATTCACATTCATTTCGCCATTCAGATCTGTGTGATGAACAGCATCATTAAAAAAAGGCATCACATTTATCAATTTGTAGACTTTGCATTTCATTTATTATATATGAAAGATACACACTACTGGCTTAAAACTTTGGAATAATTACAACCTTTTTTTTTAATGCTTTTGAAAGAAGTCTCTTATGCTCACTGTATTTATATGAACAAAAATACAATACAATATTATGAAATATTATTACAATTTAAAATAGCCATTTTCTATTTGAATATATATTTAAAAAATGTATTTATTCCTGTGATGCAAAGCTGTCAGTCTTCAGTGTCACATGATCCTTCAGAAATCATTCTAATATGATGATTCGATGCTCAAGAAACATTTATTATTATTATCAATGTTGAAAACAGTTGTGCCGTTTAATATTGTGTAAACTGTGATATACTACTATTTTGGGGTCAGTAAGATTTATAAGATTACTATAGAGTTCCGTTTCAAATAAATGCTGTTCATTTGAATGTTCTACTCATCAAAAAACCCTGAAAAATGTATGAGAGTTTCCACAAGAATATTAAGCAGTAAAAACTGTAAAAGCAGTGTAGAGAGACTCACTTTTCCCTTGCTGGGGGAAGCTCATGGAGGACCCGTTAGTATAGAGAGAATCTCCTGAGGAATGCTTCAGTCCTGAGTTAGCTGACACAGAAGAGTGAGGCCCGTAGTTAAAATGGTTATTTGCTTCCATCTGTTGGATGGGGGGAAATATCATTGATATGTGGCATATTTTAGCATTAAAATACTTTCTCCCATGCCACGTTCATACACACAGACAACTACAAGTAAGCAATTTGTCGGATGACTTCCCTAAAAAGAGTAAACACTGTCTCTTGCTTCTGAATATGCCTACTTCCCTATGCTTCTTATGTCTAAATTCATGATATTCACAAAACTATAGGCAAAAAAGGGTACGGATGACTTACTACTTTCTTACTACTTAGTACTGATAGACACTTTAATATCCCACGAGGCCATGGGAGAGGAGTTGTTAAAGGGTTAGTTCACCCAAAAATTTAATTTCTTAATTACTCACCCTTTTGTCGTTCCAAACCTGTAAGACCTTCGTTCATCTTCAGAACACACATTAAGATATTTTTGATGAAATCCAAGAGGTTTTTTATCTCCCATAGAAAGCAACAAAATTACCACATTCAAGGTCCAGAAAAGTAGTAAATACATAGTTAAAATAGACAACGTGACTATAATGGTTCAACCTTAATATTATGAAGCAACGAGAATACTTTTTGTGCGCAAAAACAAAACAAAAATAACGACTTTATTCTAGTGCTGGGTGGTATACCGGTTCATATGGTAAAAAAAAAAAAACGCCATACCGGTGCTCTCTATTCAATGGCCATGAAGCCAATGTAGAGCGTATAGAGAGCGGACTTCTATTAACTTCATACCCTTCTTACACTTACGGAAACTATTTTATTACACAACAATAAATAACTAACTCTTTAATACTGCGCATACCATGTAGAGCCATATGATTTCCGCGATGCAGCAAACACGGCTGAAATCACAGAATCCAGTCACAAATAGAACTTTGTCTGTGAATATTAAAGCTTAAAATGACTGCTATTTAAATCTGAAGTCTGTATGAATGAGCGCCGCGTTTTCGTCTACTACACATACTGAAGCACGCGTGACGCTCGCGATGATTCAGTGTCTGCCGTCTCACTCACGCTATACATGAACTTCATCTGCAGAGCTGCTCAGAGTCACTTCATGAACATTTCACCGTTTAATTTAATAAAACTATCGACATTTGTCATATCATATACACAGGAAGTCAAACGTCTACAAAATAAAAGTTCGGTATAACTTGAAATAACAGAAATATACTATTGTACAATCAAGTGTACTTTGATTAATAGAGATAATAATAACACCGTTTATTAAAACAAACTCAAAAGGTCTTCACTGAAATTACACAGTAAAAATGAATTAATTTGATTACATTTTAAACTAGATTGTTAGCTTTATGAACTGATTTGATTATATTTTTAAAAACATTTTTATTTTGTCCTTACAATGTTTATATAATATACTCCCTGTACTCCTAACAGTAAAAAAAAAAAAAAAAAAAAAAAAAAAAAAAAAAAAAAAACACGTGACATACCGTGAAACCGCTAGAATCTTATATATATATATATATATATATATATATATATAAAATATATATATAAAATAAATAAATAAAAAAGTGATACAGATTTTTGGTCATACTGCCCAGCACTACTTTATTCAACAATTTCCTCTCTACCCTGCCAGACTCCTACTCTCGCATTTCATCAAAAATATCTTGATTTGTGTTCTGAAGATGAACAAAGATCTTACAGATTTGGAACGACATGAGGGTGAGTAATTAATGACATTTCATTTATGGGTGAACTAACCTTTAATGGCTGTAAAGCGACGCAACTGATGTCATAGGTCATATGACAGTACCAACATGACAAATGTAGTACGTCCGGATTACAATACTACTCTCACATTTATACTACATAGAATACATTTTTTTTAAATAGCCGCAAAAAAAATATAGTGCCTATTCAGCATGCTACTTTGCATTTTATGACTCTTTCAAACAAAACTGCTCTTGAACAACCCAATGCTGGCTCAAAAAAAAAATCAAGTTTATGCCAGGACTTTCCCTTTGTACAACCAATGAGATGGTGGTGAAAAATATAGGGCTGCACAATGTATCGCACGATACGAAAAATAACATTGAAATCGAGCTTAAACGCGATTCTTAGCGCGATTATGAAATCGCAAAGGCTGCGATTATTTTTCTTATGCGCAGCTTGTCAATGAGTTACGTCTCCAAATACTAATCCATCTGAAAGCACTGCGAGTTTGAGTCGCTTTTAATGTACATTTGAAAAAGCAACATCTTTCCAGACATGAGAAGCATTTATTAACATCTTGTCCAACAAAAGACAACATTTAATAACATGGTTTTACTCCAAACTCACTTCATAACGACAATTGAGCGTCCTTCTGTGAGATGATGTGGCTTCTTACACAGAATAAGGCAGTCGTGTGTTTATTAGTCATGTTTAATCAATCGAAGCGTTTCAATCTTCTGTTTATTCAGCTACAGCCATAGTATGATGCCCATATGGATTTCCTGGAATGATGCATTATCTACTTCTGCGGCAGGGTATATTTAGAGTTTCTGTGCATGAGCGCCCTCTGGCTTTCAGATGGAGAAGCATTTACTACTGATCACAGAGCCATACAGCTCTGACAAGCTGAGCATTAAAATAAATGCAAGCCTTTGCCAAATCACGTGTGATACATCGCGATATATGGTGCAGCCCAAGAAAAATATTTAAGAAACCTGCTTGAAAACAGTCATTTCAGACACTAGACCTGATAGACAGCGTATGTAGTTTTGACGAATGAAAATGCGGAAGCCTTAGACTTGCATTGCATTGAAGGTAAACATTTTTATCAGTTAATGCATTCTTTGGGAATCTAAACCATGACCTTGCCGTTGCTTTTACGGTTTGAGCTACAGGAGTGCTCAATATGGTGTAATATTGTTTACCTTGGTGTCTCATTCAGCTGTCAAACCATTTAAAAATACATCCTCAAAAAATTTAAGTGAAAAAACAATTTTGTCCTGTGGGAAAAATAAATAAATAAATCACATGCTTCACCTTAAATCCAGAGAGTCATAGACAAACTAATTTAAATCTTTCAACTAACCAAACTCCTATTTCATCATTTTACTAGTACAACAATTACAGTTTTAAACATATCCTTATCTTTCTGTAGTAAAAAAAAAATAAAAATCTGCACTTAAACTCATTCAACATTAGTAAAGAGCGCTTAATGTTTATGTGGCACAGTGCTCAAGACAGTGGCTGTGTTTCAATACCCAGTGATCTGCCTAACTGTATGGCATTTTTCAGCATTATAGGCGCGTTCATAACGTTCTAATTTCATTTTCGACATCTTTCAGGACATACAGACCGATAAGAACGCACGAACGACGCCCCGAAAGCCGTGCAGGTAGCCGGTGTACATGGTTTTGAGACACAGCCAGTGAGCACTGCTGTGGCGGACATCACAAATTTTGCTCTTCACATCTCAACATAAAATGTCGCAGATAAAGCCGATGAGATGCACGAGCAATCGCGTTAAATAACACACATAACACACACAGATGCTGAACACCAGCCTCAAGCTCAACAATTACACTTTCAACACATTAATAAGTTAGTCCTGGACATTTTTTTTAAAAAGCTTATTTAAATGACCTTATATAGATTTATGCATATAGATCAAATCCAGCACTAATTATTTTTATGCGTGTCCATCATTAACCGCACAGCTAACAGTAAACATCCAACTCAAAACTGTATGATTTCATTCAGAAATGGCTGTGCAGCCGACATACGTCACTAAAAAGCAACGCACACGGTAAAATAGTTATATTTAGTTAAATATTATGCGGAAAAATGTTTATAAAGAAAAAAGGGAGATGTGGGAATCGGTTAGCACGGAGGCTAAAGCGCTGCTCATGACCATGCGCTGCTTCTGGGTCTCACATCACATATACACACACACACACACACACAAAAAATATATATATATATATCCTCATTTCATCAAACTTCTCCAACACTAAAACACCACAACTCATGGTAAACCAGCTCATATCTTCTCTTACTCGATTTCTTCAGTCTCTTTAATGTAATTTTAGTCTTGTATCAGCTTATATTAAGCCAAAAAAAGAAGAAAAAGAAACGAGATGCGGCCAAACAAACGACACAAAAACGAAAACAAAAAAGACTTTACTTGAAAATAAAATTATGTGCCAAGACATATGACCGCAAAAACAAAGGGAAGACAATTCAGTGATGCTCATAATGAAAATCTAGCGATATACACACTTATAAAATAATATTTCGCTATGAAGTTTGATTAAAGTGCTCGGTTAATATCAACGGTGATGACATGACAAAATGAGGCCTGCGTGCCGCATAACAACGATTCATCACGACCATTTATGAGCTTTGAAACAATATTCGGCGATTAGCATTTGTGTTAATTCAATAATTTGGAGTATGAATGAAATTAGACTCGAATGTAATGTAACAGTGTTCATTCATCGATGAAAACGGTGTAAATGAAAACAGCAGGTCTTATTTACATAACCACGGGTTTGTGCGTTATTTAAATAATTAAAGACGTTAAACGTACAGATAAAACGGGCTGATTATATAAATATAAGAGGGTTTGTGATCTCTAAGACATTACGGGTGGCTTATGTTTTTAAAGCTTGCCTGTAAAAATGCGATATTAAAAGAGACGTTGATCGTCTCGGAAGGTCATCTTTCGTTCATTAATTCACGTTATTTTCCCGATATACGGTTAGAGAAGCAGCATCACCCACACAACACACTCTCAAAAGTTTCCCCCGTATAATGATAATAAAACTGCCCAACCTTGATATGTGCCGATCGCACAGGAGACAGAGAATCTGGCCCCCCGGCAAAGGACCAATGTGGATGAAGAGAGTGTAAGCGATGTAAATAATAAACGGCTAAATCGCTAACCTTTGGGTTTCAGATTTGCAAACATGGCTGGTAATGTTTGAGCGCAGCCATGATCACATAGGAGAGAAAGAGAGCGAGCCGAAAGAGGAAGTGAATGACGGATAGGCGACCGCGCGCCTCCGGGTCTTAGCGCCGACTAGGTGCACTACGGACCATGGACTTCTAAAACAAACCAGTCTCTCATTGAAAAGACCACAATGCCCTTGTGAAAAAGAAGTGTGCTTAGTTGCATTGAATGTAATCTTGTAGTGTACTTCAAATCATATATACATATATTTTGTTTTAAACGTATTTGTAGATATAATAATGAAATAAAAAGGCACTTAAGTACACTTATGACTAGCCTATATTAGTTTTTCTTAAGTACACTTTTAAAAAGTAAACTTTGTAATAGCCTTACTTTCAAGTAAATAATCATTTAATCATTGTTTTAATGTTTTTGTTGTGCTTTAAAGATTTTATTTACATGTTATTTGATATTACATTTAAAGAAAATATTTTAAATGTATTAAATTGCAACTTCATCATTACAACTATGTAATTACAAACATATTTAAAAGCATGACATACGAATTTCAATAGAAATTACACTTATTTTAGTTTTAGTAAATTATTGTCTGTACTCAGCAGTAGGCTACATCTTAACCTATTTAAAGACAACAGAAGTAATTATGAAATTACATATAAAGATGAGCTTAAGTCCTACTTAAATGGGTCAAAAAGGACTAATTGCATTTAATATAAATTTTAACTATAATACATTTCATTTATATACAGTACATTCCTTTAAAGTGTATTTTTTCATAATAAGTACTTTTTTTTTTTTTTTTTTTTAAAAAAAGAAAAAGTAACAAATGTATTATATATTTAAAAGCACGTTTATTAAAGCTACTTAAATGTCCTAATGTAAAGGTGTAGTGTGTACATTTTAGCGGCATCTAGCGGTGAGGTATGCGAATTGCAATATAGAGAAGCTACGGTGGCCAACACCAGTGTTGCACTTTTACACTGTTGCCGCGGGTTGTTTTTCCTGTCCGTGGATTGAATCGACCCAAAATAACGTGATATTTAGCCCCTGAATGCAAATTTTACCATTTTTACCATGTGACCCCCCTGAAATTCAATTGGGCTAGTTTTGAGGAGCAACTGGACGGGTTTTGTTGTGAAAACCTGGCAACCCTGGCCAACACAGTACAAAGATGTCATTGTCTGAGTCAGAAGAGAGTAGCCAGTAAAGCGAACACGCTCTGTAAGAGCAGTTTGTCCGTTTAGGGCTACTGTAGAAAAAAATGCCGGGGCAAAATTGCGACTAAACATGTAAGGGGACTCGTTTGCACATTGCACCTTTAACTAAGGCTTAGTCCTGTCTTAATCTAAACCCTGTCTTTGAAACCAGGCCTGTATATTTGTGTGGTACTCCAAAACAATCACTTACAGCAGCTTTAACAGTGGTAAACGTAAAAGGGAAACAATGTCTGTTCAGAAAAAGATCAGATCCCGGTTGCAACCAACTTAGTTGTTGTATTAAACAAATTCTCACTATCCATTTTAATAAAACAAGCCCATTTTTTAAATACCCAACATGCTGCTGCATAAGTGGGGCGGACGTCATGTGTATAACGAGCAGAGCGGAACGGAAAGCGGTCCGGCTTTAGGACCCAGCGCGATGATCAAACTGAAGTCACTGGAGAGGAATGGATGCGCAGCCAGAATGCGGCTGTAGGAAGTGATGGTCCGATACGGATAGGTAGAGGCCATGGCATTCATCCGACATACAAAAAATTGAAATAACTTGTATTTATCCACAATATCCCACTTTTAAATAGGTGGCCACATTTCTGTTTAATTAACATGGTAGAAAATGATGTAGGCTCGTGTGAAGTATCCGCATGTAGTCATAGGCCGAGCGCGTGAATCTTTATGAACATATTAACGTTACTCTAGCACCTCCTTCGTGACCTCACGGCGTAATGTTGTTTAAAATGGGCGAGTTGCGGATGCTTATTAAGTATCTACGCCACTGGAAATACGGGGTTGGCAGGTAAAACACATTTGTACCGCCTGCAATTTTACTTGCTAATATGTATTATCATCACTATTATGCCTTTTAACAAAGTTACTTGAAACCAGGTTTTTTGACAGGAGTCTTTACTGAAACACTATAAATATAACGACTGATAACCATTTTCAAATCCTGTACATTAAAAGGGCATCTAAAGTAGTCAATATGCTTCTGGGCACAAAGTACTTTTACACCTTTTAACTGATCAAAATATTTCACAGCTGATTACATTTTTTGGTAATTCAGCCAAAAATGAAACTTCTGGCATGATTTATTTACTCACCCTCATGTCATCCAAACCTGACATTTCTTCTGAGGAACACAAAAGACATTCTGGAAAAACAACATCAGACCCCATTGACTTTCACTGTATTGAGGGGAAAAAAATTTGACATTTTTCAAAATATTTTCTGTGTTCCTCGAGTTCCTCAGTTTTCATTTTTGGGTGAACTAACCATTTAACAGTTTAGCAGACAAAATGAAAAGGTAAGCATTGAGCAGTTTATTAGAAATACGTAGACAAAATTGAAAGCTTTTTTCTTTTCTTTTGAAAACATTGATAGGACTCAACCAGCAATGCATCCTAACACCCAATTTTTTGATAGTGCAAACTTGTTTGGTCTTTTTGTTTTAGACTTAATCTGAAACATACAATACCTATTTTTTTTTTTTTTTACATGTAAAGACATCATACTGCAGTCATAATATTAAAGACATTAACAGTCCAATACCACATACAGTGTCAATATAGACTTTAAATGGGAAACTGGATAATTTCAGAGGGAGTCAGCAGAAAATATCAGCCACCTACAAATCTGTTACCACGTCAAGCGACTTGAGGGCTAATGTTGAAGAGGATTGAAGTATTTTAGGGAGGTGGGTCTTATGTCTAATAACTGCTACTTTACAGTTCTTACGCTTTAATCACAAGGTCGTAAACTATACAGATGTTACAAAAACTCCCTCCACCTCTGCAAAGTTTGTTTCACTTTTCATTTTAATTTCAATGCCTTACAATAAAAAAGAAACTTTCCATCACATCTATTGCTTATCAGTTGAAAAAATATGAACACAGTGCAGTTTTTCCAAACAGTTTAAGTATACATCATGTTTTAGTAGAGATTAAAAGAAAACAAAACAAAAAAAAGCCGGTACTGCTCATAAGGAGGGGGACGACAAAGCTCTGTACAACAATATGCATATTAACTCCCAATAGAGGGTTCTGTCGATCTTCTGGAGTGCAGCCACTGAGTGGACAGAGGTGATGCTTATGAATCCACTGATCTCAATGAATTCAGCTTTGCTCCCTTTCAGATCATGTACCATTTAGATGACAGCTCTTTTCATCTGCATGTCATCCCCCTCCTCCTCTGTCTGTCCAGTGAGCCAGCTGCTTATTCCAGATCTGGCATTTCTGAAAAGAAAAAGAAAAAACACATGTTAAAGAAAAAGAACAAGTCTGTCATAATTTAAGGCCCAAGTATACTTAATTTTCCGTGTTCCGCTCCGTCTCGCGCGCAATCAAGTTCCGCACAGCTTTCAAATTACGCTCAACCACGGATGGACGAGTTCGACACGTACAGTACAATTGCATTTCTATAATCTTCAAGACGTCAGATGACCGTCTTACACTGCCCTTACAGCACATTCGCTTGGTAGGATGAAAGATGAAAAGTGGGGGATCCACCATTGCATGCAAAGTTTAGAACAAGAACAAACTTTCGGTGGTGGAGCTTGGATGCTGAACATGCTGATTAGTTGAGTTCACGCAGCATTTTAATTGGTTGACTCCACTCAGTTTTCACACTTTCAATAGTGCTTTTGATTCTTTTTCACCAGGACATTCTAAATGACTCAAATTCACCTTTCGCATTCAATGGATGAAAGTTATACAAGTTTGAAACAACAAGAGGGGAAATATCTTTTCTCACATGTGAAACAAGTACGGTTGAGCTTCTGTTTTCCATATTGGATGTGCTCCATGTATGTGCGTTGATGAGTGATTATATATGAATAAATTAAATCTATTCATCATATAAAGCAATTGCGTTTCTTTATAAGACTGGGATTAAACAAATCTTATGTTTACTGTCTATGTACATTTTGAAGCTTGAAAGTGCTGATTAAAATTATGAGTATATTAAAAATAAGGGGAAATGACAAAATAATGACTTTTAGGTGAACTATCCCTTTAAAACAGTAATGATCTTAAAAAAAAAAAAAACAAGCTAGAAAGAGGAAAACTTACTTTCATCATCACTATCAGCTGATTCCTGAAAGAAAGAACAGTCAACAGTTAAAAGCGTGTTAAGAACTCTGTGTTCTGTTCCATTCTGTTGTGCTCCACCCCCCTTAAGAAATGCATCTGATTGGATGTGACCCACCCTAAATTATCCTAATTATACTGGGCTTCCTTGAGGCTGACAAGATGAATAATCTTTCAGACAACCCCAACTAGTTTAAACTGAACCTTAAAGGAATGGTTTAGCCAAAAATGAAAATTATCCCATAATTTCCTCATCCTCAAGCCATTCTTCTTTCAGCCAAACACAATTGGAGTTATATTAAATAATATCCTGGCTCTTCCCAGCTTTGTAATGGTATAAAAGTAATCCATACAACTCTAGTGAATTAATAAATGTAAATGTTAAAAAAATAAAAACAAAAAAATTTTTTTGGGATGACGTAAGGGTGAGTGAATAATTTGGGTGAACTATCCCATTTACTAAACTTTATTACTCATATGCAGAAACTATTGAATCTTACATCATCTGCTCCATCTAGATCAGGTAAATCATCCTCTCCTCCCATGTTGCTCATCATCTAAAACCAACAAATCATGTCAGTACAGCACATTAATTACAGGCATATTCCTCACACAATTCAAATAATAATAGGGAATATTGCTGGGAAGGTGAATAGCTATTTTTAAACTAAAAACAACTAACCTCTGAAAAGCGATCATAGTTGGCCAATTCTTCATCTGAATCATTTTCCCAGTCTTTCCAGTTGTTGAAGTCAACACTAAGCCAGTTGAGCTGTAGACAGAAGACAACAATTAAGTTTTATCTTAACCAAGTCAACAATCTAAGTATGGATGCAGTGATGTTGATATGATAACTAATAATTATTTTACGCAACAGGTCTTCGTGTACAATTTCATTTTAAGATCAGAAATACTTTATGCATACACTGTGCTCTTGTGTTACGAACCACAGTGCTCAAGTACATCCTTTAAAGGCCTGTGCCTTTAAACCAGATGTGCTATTATTTGGTATATTTCAGGTTTGGGGCAAACAAAATACAAGTACATGACTAACATTTTTAAGTGCCCCTATTATGCTTTTTCTAATATCTAATATCTATAATACCTTTCGTGCAGTGTGTAATATAGCTGTTTGTGAATGTTTGTGTAATGTCTGCAAAGTTTTAAAGATCAAAGTGCAAAACAAATAAAAGTTATTGTCTTCTAAAAGAAAGAATTGATTCTGGACTGCCAAAACGAGTCGTCAGCAATTCCAGTCTCAATTCCTGTTACAAACCTATGTAACAACAACAAAAAAAAAAAATTGCATAATATCAGCCTTTGGTCTTCATTGGCTACCCACAAACATCGTCTACTTTGACCCTCAAAGGCTTCATCGACACAAAGCCAGAGCTTTCCCTATCCAATCTTTTTTTTTTTTTTTTTTCTCGTCTCAAGAAATATCTGCGTACACACGAAACCACTGAAACCGACTCAAAATGATGTAGTATACATGCCAGATCAGTAAGTGGCGCTGTAATTCTGCCACAGAGATAGACTAAAAATGGAGAATAAGACTTGGAGAATGCGTATAAACCTTGCGCACTGTATACAAACTTTAGTAAAGCTTAGAAATAAAGCTTTATTTTAGCAAAGCAAATAGGCTGAGTAGCTCCTGCAGCAGTTGCTTTGTGCTGTTAGCGGTGTCTGACTAGAGTCGACACGTGGGGTGATGACATCATCGTGTCACAAAATATACGGATTGGCTGTACACACGAAACCTCAAGGGCGATCGTTTTCAGTGCTGCAAATTTACTTTGCACTTCCAAAAGACGAGGACTCGCGCTGGAATTGATAAATGTACATTTTTGACCAACTTTTTCCACTTTTGATGTTATTTCTAATGAGAAATTTAGTGCTGTCAAACTATTAACTGCGATTAATCGTATCCAAAATAAAATTTTGTTTACATAATGTGTGTGTGTACTGTGTATAAATACACACACATACATGCATGCATATATTTAAGAACTACTTACACATATTTATATATAATTTATACTAAATATAAATATAAATGTGTTATATATAAATATATTTTTGTTAAATATATTACATGCATATGCGTGTATTTATACACAATAAATATACACAATACACACATTATGTAAACAAACTTATTTTAGATGCGATTATTTGCAGTTAATAGTTTGACAGCACTAGAGAATTTACTAATGTCATAATTAAATATTCTCTTGGTTATCATCAAAGCTTTCTCCATTTAGTTGTAGATCATTCAAATGTTATACAGCCTCAGAAGCCTGTCCAAAATCAGTTTCGTGAGGTACCTTCATGCGAAAACGCTGCCTGCTGTGCAGCCAAAATGCAGCCACTTTGTATCAAGCGCTGAGGAAGCCTCTGGAGCAGAAAATCAGATATGGTAATAAGGGTTTCATTTCCGACACAGGATGTAAGTGGTATACCTATCACAACAGACTGGGCCAACTGACCAATCAGAGCAGATTATACCAGTCACAACAGACTGGGCCACCTGACCAATCAGAGAGGCCAAATCACAACAGACTGTTCCATCTGACCAATCAGAGAAGAGTAGGCTCACGGAAAGGAAGGGTTTAGAGAGATTGAATCTTCAAACCATTTTCAGACACTATGAGAAGAGGTGATGTGCAATTTTAACTGCAAATAAAGCAGCAACAATTTGCAACTTGCCTTTGCCTTGTCTTTTGTTAACCTGGGCCAGGATTTCCCTGACTCTGCTTTCCGTAAACAGCACAAGATCGACCGGTCTGTACGCTTATGTTTGGACCCCTGAGAATAGAAAGTAAAACATAAGACAAAACATGCTCATCCTGTAATGTTCATCCCGATATCGCAAATCATCTGAAACATGATCTCTCAACTGTGTGCTGAACTCACATCTTGATCGATGGATTCAAAAAGGTCAATTTCATTTGAGTGCTTCATATTATCCGTCCCACTGAGACAGCTGAAGAAGAGCACAGAAGATAACATTAGCTAAACCACAAAACATTCAAAATACAGTCTAGAATCCAAGGCAATGACAATAAGAAGCCTTTGGTGTTTTTACATAGATGTTGAAATTACAACAACATACCTGAAACCAAATTTGGACTTTTCAAAATTTACTTTCACATCCTTGCTATCCTCCACCAAAAACTCAATGAAGACAAAGTCCCGTCTGTCGTACCACTTAGCAGTTGCTGGGTGCCTGTTGAGGAAATTTAAATTAAGGATTGAATGGACAGAATAATTTAGTGATAAACATTTTAAATATGGAAACAATCATTTAAATTAAATGGATAGAATATGTCAGCCAGGCTGATCAATCAATCTGAGGAGCTTATATTGCTTTTGAATCTTATTAAGTATGAAATAACAGCTAGTAGTAAAACATCAAATCAATTATACTGTCAAATTAATACACAGACTCATGGTAATTATAGCTAAAAACTTACCCACCACACCTAAACCATACCCTAAACCTACCCTTCCCATAAAAATAAAATTTACTGTAGAGTTTTATAATTAAAATATTTTAAAAACTGATGAAAACAAACAGGATGACTACGACGTCTGTTCTGTTATATGATCTGTATGCCTTATCACTAGATGGCGATAGTGAAGCTTAAAAAGCGAGGAAAGTGAAGTAGAAGGGCAGTAATAGTGATGACATGAGCGATTTCAGAGGGAGGGGCTCTGATGACATCCAGAATGGCCATTTCATTGTAGGGGGTGTAACTTGACGTAGGGGGCATAATTAGTAGGGGCGTGGTTTGTAGTACTGCGCGACACAGTTGGACACACCTGGATTTTCTTTGTCTTTTGTTGTTTGATTAACATTAAAACAGACAGCAGCGCAGCAGAATTATTATGCTGTGGTCACTTTACGAGCTGCACGGATCCAATATACTGATACGCAAGTGTTTTATTTTTCAACTTTTTACGTTTAAGACATAACCAACTGTTTCAAGGACACTCACCAATATGGGCATTTTCATGTAATTTTGAGTGAATTAGAAGAAGTGAAAGAGAACTTCCTGTATTTGTGTGCGCACACAAATCTTCACACACAGTTCTTAGTAGAACTGAGTTCTCTTTTGTGTGTTCTTGCGCTTAAATATTTAAATTCACAAGACTTAAAAACACGTGCAAATAATAAACTTTTGTGAAGATGCAGCACTGGCCTGATCAGGACCGTGACCGTGATGCACAGTTCAATTGTCCTGAGCATTATTCACGTAGTCCTTATTGCCAAGCCCTGCTGTATTTTGAAATGGATTTAATCTTGTTTTAGCAAGCGTTTTATTATTTTACCCAGAGAAAAACTTTGGATTATGCAACAGACATTATACAATTCAGTACCTTCATGCATTAATTAATAAAGTAGGCCATTGGTTTTCTATATCGGCTTGTTTATGCTATAACCGGTAGTTTTAAATTAATCAAAAATCGGCCGATACATCGGTGCATCTCTAAAAATAAGTAAATTGTCCAAAAGAAGTTGTTGCAGTTTCTCTAATTTGCTACAATTAAACTTTAAAACATAAACAACGGTTCAAAGTTGTTGTTTTTTTAAATAAACTAATACTTTAATTCAGCAAGGATGCATTAAATTGACACTTTTATGTTACAAAAGATTTCTATTTCAAATAAATGCTGTTCTTTTGAACTTTCTATTCATTAAAGAATCCTGAAAGAAAGAAAAAAGTATCGGTTTCCACAAAAATATGAAGACTAAAGAGTAACGATGCTGAAAATTCAGCTTTGACATCACATTTTAAAATGTATTCACATAAATAACAGTTATTTTAAATTGAAATAATATTTCACAATATTACTGTTTTATTAATCACATAAATGCAGCCTTGGTGAGCAGAAGAGACATTAAAACATAACAGACTTTGAACTTTTGAACGTTAGTTCATAATGATGTATGATTTTATGACTGATTACATTTTTTGACAAAATATCATATATATATATATATATATATATATATCATAAAAATATATATAGCACTGTTCACTCTATCGCTCTAGATATCTGTATTAGCATCATCCAATGAAACTCCATCAATCGACCACTAATTTAAATATTAGGTGTCAAAACACCATTCCCCCCAAATACTAGTAGGTGGGGTACGGAAAACTTCTTTCAACAAATAAATAGATCTGCAAAGAGCAGGTGGCATGGACATCGGTGACACTGACACCACTTCAACCTGCAGCCTGTTACTGCTCCTTTTCTAAAGGATAGTGTATCAAATTCCCCCTGCGGTACTGAGTGATCCATGCTTGTACTCTGAATATGAAACAGGTAAACAGTAAACAACGGTGGAATTTGAATGCATAAATGAGTTAAATTCCATCCTCATACTGTACATGCCCCATATGACCACATTCATCAATTGAGAACTGATACGAAATACCATTAGGGCAAGTGTTTTTCTTTTCAATATAACATGCTCACGTGATTTAATCAATATGATAACTCCCAGCAAGCATCTTCATTTAAAAGCACAGAGCTGTTGAGGGACTTTTGATAAGAAGTTCAAATATAATCGCTGTCTTCTTGTAATGTGTTCAGTAAATTAGTGTTATGAGTGTGTTCATTCATTCATTCCAGCTCTCTGGCCCTGCAGCACGTGCAGGCGGCGCGCGCTCATTCTCGCGAATCATTTAACCATAAAAGAAACCTATTAACTCCCTCACATTCGCAACTCTTTCAGCGAGTTCGTCGATACTACAATACTATTTTACAAAGATGTTTGTATTTATGAACGGACTTGAGTGGCAAAAGAGCGCAACATGCTAACATTGGTGACCTTATTCAGGCTAACTGTAACGAGAAAACTTATAATTACACTATATTGTTACATATTTCAACATACACTACAATATTCATGTATTATCCTAATGTTTTTAGATTTAGCGTTTAATTAACCTGCAGGGGATTTCATTGAGTTACTGGATAGTTTAACGACTACGAGAGGAGTGAATGAGTCGTGCGGAAGTAGCTAATGCTGGCTAGCTATAAGCTTCACAGTCTACACAGTGATTCAGTACTGGTTTCAGTAACGAGCTGTATTTCGTATAAATCAGGACAGATATATTCAACAGAAAGCGCACACTTACATGACTTTGGCGGCTGTGTGTGAATATGTGATGGTCAGCGTCTGCTCAGAGATTTTCTGGTATGTTCTCCCGAGGTTCTGTTCTGGTAGTGTCACAGGAGTGCGGGTGGGCGTGGTTTGAAACCACGCCCACCGCAATCGCTGGACTTTTCTAGAGCTTCCGTTTCAAACTCAACAACAAATAATGCAAAATCTAACGTCATTAACATCTTCAAGCTTCCTAAATAATTAAAAATATATATATATAAAGTACATGTCAATTATAAATTATGTAGTATAGCGCTTAATAAAATTATTTGATAAAATTGTCTCAATAATATTGTGGAAGCCTATTTTCGCCACATAAGAAAAAATGCTTTGGTAAATCTTAAAATATACTGCTTAAAAAGTAAAAATGATAACATAAAAGTCGAAACTATGACATACTAACTAATAATTATGACATACTTTTGACTTTCTATGTCAATTATGACATAAAACGTCAAAATTATGAGATAAAAAAGTCATAATTATGACATTAAATCATAACTATGAGATAAAGTTGAAATCATAAAATAAAACGTCTACTAGCCTACTAGATTATGAGATTAGTAAACAAAAATTATAAGAGAAAAGTCGAAGTTATTACTTAGTATGTCATAATTTCGAATAAAATAAAATAATATCGAATAGAATCCAATCGAATACAATTTGTAAGAAAATATTAGTTTTTGTAATTTATGAAAAGTTAGTTATTTAAAAAAAAAAAAGTTAAAAAAAAAAAAACGTCCTGCTTTTATTTTGAAAGGACGCTTTGAATCGGCATTCCTAGATTAGTGTCGGTTGCTTCGCGTTGCTAGTAGGGCGAATGACAGATGATTATAAACGCTGTTGTTATTTTCCATCTCCACTTATAAAGGAGTCGTGCGTTTTTGTTTTGTTTTTTCGCTTTTATTCTCATGTTATGTGTATGATTGGTCTGATTGAATTGCCTATTGGATTATAAAAGAGCTGTTAGACTGCTGACATCGTCCTAATTCTTTCCTCCTGTTCAGCCTGAAGAAATTCCTGCACAGATCCCTTATCGACACACATGATGGACCTTTTTAATGAACGAATGACCAATATCTGCATCTGAATCGCCATGTAGGCATACTGTAGTGTGTAAGAACGCTCGCGATGTCTGTGAGCAGCAGTCAAACCTGGTAAAGTCTGCTGGCCTCGACGGATCTGCTGAAATGAGAGGTTAGATAAGGGCAATGCATGGAATAGCAGTGATTTAGGAGATGGGTGAGTACGAGGAGAGTTTTCGTGGGCTCGAGGGGGAGTCGGATCATTTCCCCCCTCCGCCACTGCGGCGGCCGGGCGGCCGGGAGCGAATGAACATCCAGAAGAGCAGCGTCTGCTCCAGGGCTTACTTCGTGGTGGTGATGGCCTTCTTTCATATCTACATAATTAATATCATAGCTTTGCTGCTTTATGTGCACTATAACACGGGGTCTGGGGAGCAGGATGTGCCCCTTGAGAAGAGTGTCCCACGACCCATGCCTACTGAACACCAAACCCCGTCACCAAACCTGAGCCCAGAGCTCTCCTTCCATCTGCCTCGCTTGGAGGGCATTCGGGTACATGCACTCATTATTCATTATGCGATATGCTATATGTTTCTGTCCTGTTGTGCCTTTCCAAAAGATGATTTTATATATATATATATATATAAAAAAAATACATGAAAAAATTAAATTTCGTGCATGTTTAAAATAATTATTAATGCATCCCTCATCACCACCCTCATTTAAAGGTGCAATATGTACAATTTAGGAGGATCTATTGACAGAAATGCAATATAATATACATAACTATGTTTTCAGTAGTGTATAAAGACCTTACATAATGAATGTTTTTATTACCTTAGAATGAGCAATTTATATTTACATACACGGGTCCCCTTACATGTTTACTCGCCATTTTGCGCTGGCATGTTTCTACAGTAGCCCTAAACGGACAAACTGCTCCACAGAGCGCGTTTGCTAGACTGACTGCTCTCTGCTGTCTCAGAGACATCTTTGTCCTGTGTTGACCACAGTAGCTTCTCTATATTGCAATTCACAACCTCACCGTTAGATGCCGCTAAAATGTACACACTACACCTTTAATTTTAAATGTAGACTTATGAACAACATTTTTTATTCAAACCAGTAAGACTGAAATTCAGAAAACATTTCTCCCTTAAATTTCAAATTTTAAACATTTTTTTCACACATATAAAGTGTTTACATTTTTATTATATGCATCCCACTGGAGGCGGTGTTATTTTAGTATTTATTAATATTTAGAATTTGCTTATATTTTCAGTTTTTATTTTAGTTTAGTTTTACTAGTTTTATTATGTGCTTGTTATGTGCAGAGCAGGCAAAGAAGAGAAGATCTAAATCTAAACTGTAGCCAAACATAGTTTATTAAACAAAACAAAGAAGATCATCCAAAACCAGAAACATAAGATAAATAACGAGCAAAATAACGTAACAGCATAGACAATAACTGAAACTGAGGGTTTATGCTGCCTTCATGTGAAATGGGAGGGTGTTCATGTGCAATTTTTACCATGGAAACTCGTATTTACGATAATTCAGAGAGCATGTGAAGGCAGCATTAAATATGCAGAACTAACAAGGAAACCAAATGGGACACAGGTGAAAGGAATCGATAACGAGGAAAACCAAATCAGTAACCAAGGCTGTGTTTGAAATACCCTCATTCACTATTTCCTGCATTAGTCCACTAATATAGTTCACTCGAAGAAGTGAATGAAAACGAGTGAATTCGGACACTGAATGTGCTGGAAGGGCTGCCGCTTTCGCATGGTTTGTGTTTTAATAATCATTTGAAACTTAGTGAAATAAAAAGATTTATCTTGAACTCTGTCATGGAAACTAGCATGTATTAACCTTAATTAAACAATTTAATAATCAATTAAAAAGGAATATTACACTGTAGCCACATTGGACCAGCTGTGGGAGCCATCTTCCGGTCAGACGTGGGAATTCATTCAGCGTGCGACTCTCACGGTGCATTATGGATATTCTCTACCTGTTGAGTGTACATCAGTTGTACACTCGTTATTGTGGTGCATTATGGGATTGAATGAGAGCACTCAATAATGTCCACTATGGTTTCGGATACCACTACAAAAGGCTGTCCCCTCAACTAGTGCTCTATTAAAGGGTTAGTTCACCCAAAAATGAAAATTCTGTCATTAATTACTCACCTTCATGTTGTTCCACACCCGTAAGACCTTCGTTCACCTTCAGAACACAAATGAAGATATTTTTGATGAAATCCTAGAGCTCTCTGACTCCTCAGTAGACCGCAATATAATCAACACTTTCAAGGTCCAGAAAGGTACTAAAGACATTGTTGAAATAGTCCATGTGACTGCAGTAGTTCAACCTTAATGTTATGAAGCGACAAGAATGCAAAAATAATGACTTTATGTTACAATTTGAACCGCAGCTACGTAAGGATGACAGGAAAGAGAAGAGATTGTTGAATAAAGCCGTTATTTTCATTTTGATTTGTTTTTGTGCACAAAATGTATTCTCGTCGCTTCATAAAATTAGGGTTAAACCACTGCAGTCGCGTCGACTATTTTAACGATGTCTTTAGTACCTTTCTGGACCTTGAAAGTGTTGATTATATTGCTGTCTACGGACAAGTCATTTACCTCTCGGATTTCATCAAAAATATCTTCGTTTGTGTTCCGAAGATGAACGAAGGTCTTACGGGTGTGGAACGACATGAGGGTGAGTAATTAATGACAGAATTTTCATTTTTGAGTGAACTAACCCTTAAGTGTATTTTAGACACAGCTAGAACATAGGAGTTGCGTCCCAAATGACGCACAATACACAATGCACTTACACACTATGTATGCACCATGTACTCCATGTAGTGAATTAATGTTATAAGGTTATTTTGTCATTCAGCACTAAAGTCTGATAGCCCCTCCCCCTCCACTATGTAATTAAAGTTGCGACAGTTGAGTGCATGAAGTGTCCAACATTCCACACTTCGTTTTTTCTGTTAATTTAGTGCATCATTCAGGTATTTAAAGTGCACTTTTTCTTTCTGAAATTTTCTTTGTGAACGCACTACTCGCACTATTTATACATTTATAAAAATGTCATAGAATAGTGCATAAGTACGCGATTTGGGATGCACGCATAGGGAATAAATGGCACAAGAACAGAAACACAGGGAAACAATGAAAAACAAATGAAAAGTTCATAAAACAGTGCTTCTGCCACTTGTATTCGTTTAGTTTTAGTACCACAATATTACCTTTTTTTTTTTCATTAGTTGCCAAGGCAGAGTTTCTAGAAGTTGTTGTTGTTTTACGTTTTTTTTATCTAATATTATATTTTATTTCAGCTTAATTTCAGTTATTTCAAGACAATTTATTACTGTGCAGAATTTAAATAATCGCATATTAATAAATTATTTGTCTTGATATGTTTAAAAATGCCTTTAATATCCAGCTATGCCAGCTATCCAAGTCATTATTAGATCATTTGATATTGTAGACAGTGAGTGATGCTACCCTATCTATGTATGCGTAATCCAATGTTAATGAGACTCACATTTTTATATTTTCTACTCAGGTTGGGCATGTGCAAAGAGTTTCTCTCGTTCCTGACCGGACCCATAACATGCGCACCCTCAGCTTGAAGCCACTGCTGTTTGGTGAGTTTCCAGTTTCAGCTGTAGAGATTTATTTTTATATATTAAAAGTTTTGAGTTTGACTCATTATTTTGGATGTAAAAGCAGCGCTAAGATTTGTGACAGAAAATGGACACGTGGACTCTAGTTAAAAAAAAAAAAAAACACCTTATATCGTTTAATATCTTTAAAAATATAGTACAGTATAGTCTTCTATTATTTACAATATTATGAACACACTGAGATACGTTTTTAAACACCCTCTTTGTCCTGCCATCTGAAACTCTACCCTCTACACCGATGGCTTTTCCACTTGCGTGCTGCTTGGTTAAGGTGCCGCTGGCGTTTTCCCCAGCTGAAAGCTTTAGTGACTAGCAGTTTCTTGCCCGTCACCGTGCCCGTCAACAGGAAGGTTCCACCATCAGGATGGTTGCGGGTCAGGTTGCCCACACAGGTGATGTCTCGCTCCAGCCACAGTGTCAGGCGACTCCTCATTTCCCCTCCCAGCAGCGGACCGTGCTTTAGGACCTCCACCCGAGAACCCAGGGAGAACATGGTCAGGACAGAACTACTGGAGTTCAGTTTGGATAGACGTACTTTAACCACTAGCGGAGAGAGGGAAATAAATGAGTAATGAGTTTAGGCATTAATCATTTTTGATGAACAAACAAAAACTAGTGTTTCTTACCAAAGTCACTTTTACAGAAGAGATCGAGCAGTTCTTTGGATGATGTAGCCTCCTCTAACTCACAGTCTGTGCAGCTCGCACGCGGCACCACTGAAACAAACCACAAAAACCGGTTTGATGGAGAAAACCCAGCATTGTTTTTGTCTACGTGACTCTGTGAAAGTATATGGTAGGGAAAAGATCTTTGTTTACCTCTGCCTTCATTGCTGGTGCCGTTTTGCATATGCGCAACTGAGGAAATGCACATTAGGTGATCTTTGGGAAACTGGTCACATTGTAGTATTCTGGGCCAGGGGTAACCGTAGCAGTTCATGATGGGGGCGCAGCTGTCCCGTACTGACACACACAAACTCCTACATGGTGAAATTATCCTAAAAAGCCAGACGAAAAGTCACATTCACTGATTGCTCGGAGCTTTGCGATGATTTGATTTGGAAAAGTAGCTAAAGATGTCCGGTTTCTTAGCCCACAGATTGAGAAGTATTTTCATTGGTGGTCTCAGCCTGTCTATTGTCTCAGCCTATTTAAAATTTGGAGCAAAACATTAAAATAGCAACAATTTCTATTTGCAATAGAGCAATTATTTATATTTAACAAATTTAATCAAACAGAAATGAATGTAATCCAATAAACACATTCTTGCTTAAGCAAGAGTATTGTCTTGCTATATTGTCATTTCTTTTGTGGCACAAATTTCGTTGCAGATGATTTTCACTTTCACTTAACATTAACGTTTGTACTCATTCGCATGATAATGACACCATTTAACTCATTTAAATGCCATGTAACATTGACCAAAAGCCACAACTGAAATTATATCCACAGTATATATTATTTTAGCATTTGAGGGTCATCATTCCTGCCAATGAATGAAACCGTCTACTGTATTTATAAGTAAGTCTTACCTCTCGAGGCACACGGGAGCGAAGAGCGAGCACAGGAAGATGCGGGCGTGTGGGTGGCACTCTCGGGCAAGGAGCGGCAGCCAGCTGGTGCTCTGCTGCACCGCTTCAGCCGGAGATTCATGTCCCAGCAAGTTGGGCATCCGCATGCTGTTGTAGCCCAGACCCTGGCACAGGGCCATGTTGGTTGGGATGGGCACACAACGAGAAGATCCTTGGAGTTCCCAGTGTCCGTTGGGCATGGCATTGATACCTAGGCCAAGCAGCAGCAGCAGTAGAGCGGACGCTGTCGGCATCATAGTCCAGAGTGATTCAGAGAGTTGGAGGGTCAGTGTAAGGTAGTGTCAGAGTAAATCAGTAATAGGTGTATTTATACACCACTGCCTGAGGCCCATTTGGGAGAGGGCGGGACTTTGCAGGATGTGAAATTGGATTGGTTAGGGAGGGTGTGGATGTGTGACTGTGTGTGACTTGCCAGTTGTTCCGTTTCTCTGCTGGAGATGATGAACAGTGAGCTCTACTGTACCACACACTTCCTTTTTGCTCTCTTTTTTCCTAAAAAGTGTAACTATTATAACACAACAGGTTACCTTCTAGGCAGAGGAGGTGTTTACATGCTCATGGATGGGTGGATGGGTGGATGGATAGATGGATAGATGGATAGATAGATAGATAGATAGATAGATAGATAGATAGATAGATAGATAGATAGATAGATAGATAGATAGATAGATAGATAGATAGATAGATAGATTGATTGATTTTTTTTTTAAATATATATATATATATATTATATATTTGTGTTTACTGTATGAGAAGTTGTCAGACAGTGAAAGTGTAAAGTTGAAACCCCTAAGGAAAGGTTGACTGTGACAGAGGTGTGTGAAAGGAAGTGTGTAAGTGTGAGAGGGCTGGAGTCGCGTCTGTGCGTGTGTGATGCTGAGGAGTTTTTCTTCCCCTGCTGGGAGCACTACACAATGTCTACCCCAAAAATGGCCCTCACTTCCTGTCCGCTCCATTCCCAGGACCCTTTCTTTCCCCTCATCCAATCTAATGAGTTAGAGAGACTGCATCTCTTGCAGACAAACCATGCGGAAGAGCTTTATGAAGAGCGTGCGTCTCTGTGCGTATGTATGTTTATGCGTTATCTGCATTTGAATGGCACAAAACAATAACGGTGATAGATAACACTGAAACCTATATACAGCAATCTAAATCATTGAGCACTCTCACCCATCCCAGAGAAACAATGGCCCCCACCAGAACGCATTAATGGCACAGTCTCATTAACACTCTCAATGGGTCAGGCAATACCATGAGTCTTAAAGAGGGGGATGGGCGCATTTTTATTAGATTTGACAACTTAAAGTGTTAGTTCACCCAAAAACGAAAATGATCCATAATAATTGGAATAGGTGTATATGACTAACTTCTTTCAGACAAACACAACCTGGGATATATTTAAAAATATCCTAAGCTATATAATGGTAGTGAATGGGAGGCAAGATTTTGAAGCCCCAAAAAATGCATCCATCCCATCATGAATATAATCCATATGGCTCCAGGTGGTTAATAAAGGCCTTCTGTAGCAAAGTGATGGGGTTTTGTAAGAAAAATATCCATATTTAAAATTTTATAATCTAAAATAACTAGCTTCCCGCAGACGACCGTACACATACTGCGCAAGTCGACTTGCGCAAGTCAAATGAGTAACCTGCGATGTATGACGCAGGATATAGGAGTATCATAAGCTTAGACGCCTCTCGCGGTTTAAACAAATAGTGCTGTGCAACAAACTCAAGCTCCTCTTCTCTTATATCCTCTGACATTTCTAATTCGTGACTGGTGTTTTGTTTTGCTCTATCCTCTGCGTTTCCGCGTTCGTCATTACGTCATGCATTGAGTCAGGGGTTACCCTTCCGCCACAAACCGATGCGTACAGCCATCTGCCGGAAGCTAGTTGTTATAGTTAATAAAGTTTTAAATATGTATATTTTTCTTACAAAAACCCATTGTTTCGCTTCAGAAGGCCTTTATTAACCCCCTGAGCCGAATGGATTATTTTTATGATGGATGGATGCGGTTTTTTTGGGCTTCAAAATCAAATATTTATAAAAATATCTCTGATTGTGTTCATCTGAAAGAAGAAAGTCATATACACCTAGGATGACTTTAGGGTGAGTAAATCATGGGATAATTTTCATTTTTGGGTTAACTATCTCTTTAATGGCCACTGTTCACTATATTATCTATTTAAAAATGTGACCACTACCCAGATTAAACTTTAAGATTAAATCTTAATATATACAGTACCAGTCAGACATTTGGGTATCATTATTATTATTTTTTAATAATACTATCAAAGTCATCAAAACTATAAATTAACAAAAATGAAAGCATTGTTTATTTATTTAATTGTATTTATTTTTTTATTTATGAAAATATTTATTTCCAAATAATATATACATTTTATACATAATTAATTGAAATGCAATTTAATTTATTTTTCAAAAAAATATAAAAAAAAACCTTATTAAAATGCCTGTTTTTGTAAATACATTCATATATACAGGTACTTAAATTTTTCTACATAACAAATTTTAGTAATTTAAGCAGAAACCTTTTAATTCAAATGTCTTTTAAGATAATAGGAAACAACTAATTTAGTCCAAACTTCTGTGACTTCAAACTTCTATTTTTTTTTTTCTATTCATAACTAAAGTCAGTTACATAAATAGGTAGATTAGTGTAATTTGAATATGAAAATTAAGACTGATTACCCCTTGGCTAACTGCGCAGACTAAACCGACTAAACAACAATAGTAGCTGTGTTCATGCAACTGACCTCAGACTAAATGTTTTTTTACTACCAACTTCTGTTCAAGCCATCCTCGCATTCACCTGGAAATGATGGTTCTCGCCAAATGAGAATTGATGACATTAACACCCATTTGCAGTGAAGTGCGGCAGTGGGCAGGTCTGTTGATTAGCCCTACATAGTGTGACTGTGATCCTTTAATCCTTTAGTCTAATCTCATAATGTTGACGTTCTCTCTGTCTGCCTTTCGGTGGAACTCTCACAGACACTTACTTCTACAATAGATCAAACACGGATCCTCTGAAATCATGTCAGCTTTTAAGACACTCTTAACACATTGTTAAGAGGTGTGCTGGGATCTTCTGCTGATAAGCAACACCTTAGCAACCACATAGCAACGGTCTGGCGTTCACCTTACCACCCTAGCATCACTGCCACCCTTAAATAGCAACTATACTATTTATTAAACTATACCTATATTAACAATATACCTATACTATACTAACTGTAATCAAATAAAAAAAATGCAGAGATTTTTATTTTCAAAATAAAAGTCTGCTATATAAATACCAGCCATACCTGATCACAGATAAATGTTACAGATTTAAATTCTATACTGGTTTTTGTTTAAACAAATCGAAAGTAAAACACTAAACTAAACGCTGCACGTTAAAGGGATAGTTCACCCAAAAATGAAAATTCTGTCATTATTTACTCCCCCTCAAGTTGTTCCAAACCTTTATACGTTTCTTTATTCGGCTAAACACAAAGGAATTTAATTGGAAGAATGTTTGTAACCAAGCAGATCTCACCATTGGCTACCATAGTAGGAAAAAAAAAAATACTATGGTAGTCAACTTTCACTCAATCCATATTACGCCCTACTCAGACTAATGGACCCTTTCTCAACACCAAATACAACATATTATTTATATAAAATAATTTTTATTGAACAATATTTAAATTAACAACAATAGCCATTATAAATTAAAATAGGAAATAAACAATTGTACAATGCAGTCAAACGTACAAAAGCAGTGCTCTACAGGATGTACAGTAAGTTAAATATAGCCTTAATATTAAATTATTGAATTTAACATAGCCCAATTCAATTTGCTCAGGAACAAGTAATAGATTAATAAGACCAATGATTGCCCGTTTTATGTACCCAAAATGAATTATGTCTCATGTTTAACCACTATAAGAGCCAGCGGCAAATCCCTGAAGCACTGGCCGAGATGAAGCTGTTCTCGGCGGGTACACGAGCACTGAATGGCCGCTGACGGCCTGGAGCTCGCATATGCGAAAACATCTAAACAAATTGTAAAATAGGCGTTATGATTAAATATCACATATTTCAGGTCTAAACAACTACATTTTCGCCTTAAAACTACAGTTCGTGGTACAATAAGTGTAGTATTTGTAGAAAAAAAAAAATGGTGGATTTGCACGGTCGCTATATATATATATATATATATATATATATATATATATATATATATATATATATATATATATATATATATATATATTAGGGGTGTAACGGCACACAAACATGACTGTTCCGTACGTACCTCGGTATTGAAGTCACGGCGCACAGTTCGGTACAGCAGGGGGAAGAAAACTAAACTTAAAATTGCTTCTTTTTTCTTCTTTTTTTTATTAAACAGTGTGTGTGTCGATCTGTTAGTGTTTGTGCGCACGTGTGTTTGAGTGTGTTTTAAATGTAATTACATAGCAATTACTTTTTTATGTTAACTCTGAAACATGAAATGACTGTTGGAGTTATCTGCTTTGGCTAAAAAACAACCTTTTTAATATATATAAAAAACATACTTTCAATGAACTTAAATTTTTTAATTTACCTGTATTGAGTTATTATTACTTAATCAAAACAACCCAACTGCAGTTTGATTGATATTACTTGGAATGCACAATAAAAAAAACCTGATTTGTGAGAATTAATAAAAATGGAGTTAACTGTTTTTGCATATGAACTCTTCATATATAGTTTATCATTATAATTCATATTATTGGTTGGGGTATGCAAACTGACATTTGCATGTTGATGTGTGTTCCAGAGATCCAAGGATTCCTGAGTGTGGAGGAGAGCAGTGTGGTGATGCAGCTGGCCCAACTGAAGGGCCTGACCCACAGCTCTCTCCTGACGGCCCCTGACAGCCAGGAGGAACAGCTCACTCAAGATGAGCTCTTCAGCCTGCTCGACCTCAACCAGGACGGTCTTCTGCAGAGGGAGGAGGTTAGGCACAGTCATTCTACACTTACTGCTAGTGTTGAACCTTAAATGTATCAGTTCGGTAGATTAAAGAGGGGAAAAAAATGGAAATTCTGTCATCATTTCAGATGTCTTTGCAAACCTGTGTGACTTTTTTTACTTCTGTGAAACCTAAAAGTGAGTTGTGGTGGAGGGTTTTTACTGAATAATGTTTGTAATCGTTTGTACAACATTGTAGTGCTTCTTTGATAGCTTAATATCTCATTTGTTGTTCCACGGAAGAATCTCATGCAGGTTGGAATGATGTGAGCACAAGTGAATGATGACAGAATTCTATTTTTAGGTGAACTCTCCCTTTCGAGGATGAGAGTGAACATGGAGAGAGCTGAGAGAGATAAAAACAGAGAGAGCAATTAAATTAATTTTCCTAGAGTTAAAAGCATCTGTTCTGCCACAGATTTTGAGCCTGTCCCATTCGACTGATGGATCTTGGCTGAGCTCATACAATTTACGGAAAATCCACACCGGGCTTGAGACCAACCCTTCTGGTAAGTGAAGTGTGTGTGTGTGTGTGAGAGAGAAAGCGTGGTGGGTCTGATACAATGACACAACATGCAGTGTTTTCTAGCAGCTTCCGGATGGATCCTATTAGAGTCTCATTAATATGAGGGTTACACACACACACATCCGCCTCAAATACGGACTCACTGAGGTAGTGTCCCCTCTTCCGGTCCCCCTGCCCTATTGTCTGGAGAGCATCCCGCTGTGGTTTGGTTCCGGAGGGGAAAGAGTGAAGACTCACTGACCCGTGAATAAAGGAGAAAAATAGAGAAATGCTATTCTCTTTATTCTCGCCTTGTTCATTGTAACGCTGCCGTCAACTATAATATTTTTTGTGCTGTTTGCTGAGACGAGCATCTCTGTGACTCCTGCTCATACTTAAAGTTGAGGATTTTAAAACGCACCCCTAACCCTAAATATTAAACCTCAGCATGTAACTTGTCCCACACCATTTGTGATTTTGCTACCTACATAAATGATAACTGAAATCATGCAGCTTGTTGACGAATCCCAGTGAGTCACAATGAAGGAGGGATCCAAGCCATATAAAGAGACTAGAATATCATAGAGACTTATAAATGAGCACTCTTGACCTGGGCCTGAAGGAAACCACTTAGCATTAATATAACAATGCATTAAAACATTCAGAACATCTTAGCAACCATATAGCAACATCCTTGCAACCACATAACAATAAACTAGCATTATACCACTCATATTTTCTTTAAAGATGACCTATTATGCAAAATTCACTTTTACGTAATGTTTGAACCATGATGTGTGTGTAAACAACCAGCCTATAATGATAATAATCCCCATAAATCAGAAGCAGTGTCTTAAAATACACGGTTCCAGATTTCCCCCTACTGTGATGTCACAAGCCTGATGACGATCTGCCCTATTAGCATGGATCCCACCCTGAGTGAGCCGCACATAGTCCGCCATGTTTATATCCTTGCTATAGCACCTGTTGATATAATGTCTGCTGATATAATGTCTATGCCACATAAACATTACAAATGTTCTGTTTTTCGATGTACCAATAAGTCTCCACAGACTCACGGCATCTGAGCCACTGAGGACACAGTGGATGAATCTAATTTACAAATGAAATTAGGTAGGCCGAAGAAATTAGGTAAATTAGGCATTTTATGCCAGACTGCTTCACAAACAATGACCAGTTCAACGCTGGATTTGCACAAAAGTTGACTCTGAAAGATGGGTCGGTACCAACATCCTATTACAGTTCCCATAGGAGCACCTGTACCAAAGTCCTTTTCAAGAAAAGTCTGTACACTCGGCGGCCATATTTGCAAAATCTGACATGAACTGCCCTATAAATGTTGTTTATGCTCAAATAGCGTTAAAAAAGGCTTTTTTCAGGCTAGACAAGCCGATGTGCACGAGTAGTCCTAAGCGCGAGTTTCCGGTTTCTATGAGAGCTGGAGCCTCTAATGGCAGCTGCAGTGACGCAATGACTTTATCAACTTTTACTTAGAAGGTGGGATGTATTAGGCCATATTACGCGTTGCAGTTTCTCCCATTCATAACTAATAGGAGTGAACCATCTTTCTATATTTATAGTCTTTGACCTGTTCAACAATTTATAGATGATCATGATTGAACATGCTAATCGATAGGTTGAATAAAGTTAACTCCACAACAACTACATAAATTCATCAGTTAACCATTCAGAAACGTGACAAAAGACAATGGAACCAATTATAATCAGTGATACTGTCTACACTGGATGTGGCGCAATGCGAGTGACAAATCTCTGACAGTAAACTGATGCCTCGTTCTATTTATGATGTACTGACACGAAGGACAAATGCTTTGCAACGGGTGCTTTGTTGTATCCAGTGTAGACAGCTTTTAGCTGTTGCGACAATGTTTGCATTCGGCGTAGACGTGGTGTAAAACTTCATCCTGAGTCTCTCCATCTGTGTCCGACTCTGGTTCGAACATATAAGGCTAAACACAGCTACCGAAATGTATGACATTTTGGCTGCATGAGATTCTCCTGTTTTGTTGTTGCTGGAGTATCTGAAGCACAAGCTGTAAAGGCTCCGCCCCTTTAATGAAAGGGGCTCATTTGCATTTAAAGGGACACACACAAAAACGGCATGTTTTTGTTCACACCCAAATAGGGGCAAATTGGACATGCTATAATAAATAATCTGTGGGGTATTTTTGAGCTGAAACTTCAGACACATTCTGGGGACACCAGAGACTTGTATTACATCTTGTGAAAAGGGGCATTATAGGTCCTCTTTAAAAATGAAATCTAAATTCCAGTCAATATTTCTTTTTTTTTTTATCATGACATCTTGCTTTAAATGGTCAAATAGAAGCATAATGTGCAGAATGTGATTTTATTGCTGTGTGACTGAGATTGCTGTCTGGTGTGTGTCTGCAGGAGTTTTGTCTCTGCAGGAGTTTAAGCGTGTTAGTGGTGGAGTGTTGCAGTACAGCGGAGCTGGCCAAGGTTTGGATGGCCACGCCAAGGTCAGGCAGAGAAGCACACACACACAACTTTATCTCGGAGAGGGCACACACCACCTGCTGAAGAGTATCAGAAACAGGTAATACATTTTGATGGCTGCAGTAGTGGTTAAAGCTCAGGGCTGGGAATCAAAAGGATCCTGGTTCGATCCATTACAGTTATGCACTCAAGCAAGACACTTAAAGATAGTTCACCCTGAAATGAAAAGTCTGTTATTGTTTGGTCCATGTACCTACTGATCATTTGATCTTCTACTTAAAAAGCAATAAAGAGAAATGTGAAATTGTCTTTTTTTTCTGTTTGTTTAAGAAACAGAATAAGAATTTAGCTACATTTTTCGGGGTTTTTTTTTTTTTTTTTTTTTTTTTCCCCAAGGATAAAAATGAGTTTACAGCTTTAATATTTGATTAATATGCATGGGCGGCCCTGAAACTAGCCTTTCTCAAATGACCAGAAGGTACATGGACCTTCTGTTTTACTCAACCTCATATCATTCCAATCCTTTACTTGTTTTAATCCATTTGTTTTGGACTTTTCATTGACTTTCAATGTATGAACAAATGGTTAAAACATGTTTTGTTTGGTTTGGTTTGGGATACCTCATCGTTGACTTTCATTGAATGAACAAAACAGGTGAAATGTTTTTTGTTTTTGTTTTGTTTTGTTTTGTTTTGGTCATCTCGTTGACTTTCATTGAATGAACAAAACAGGTGAAATGTTTTTTTGTTTTGTTTTGTTTTGGTCATCTCGTTGACTTTCATTGAATGAACAAAACAGGTGAAATGTTTTGTGTTTTTCGTTTTTGTTTTGTTTTGGTCATCTCGTTGACTTTCATTGAATGAACAAAACAGGTGAAATGTTTTTTGTTTTTGTTTTGTTTTGTTTTGGTCATCTCGTTGACTTTCATTGAATGAACAAAACAGGTGAAATGTTTTTTGGTTTTGTTTTGTTTTGTTTTGGTCATCTCGTTGACTTTCATTGAATGAACAAAACAGGTGAAATGTTTTGTGTTTTTTGTTTTTGTTTTGGTCATCTCGTTGACTTTCATTGAATGAACAAAACAGGTGAAATGTTTTGTTTTGTTTTGGTCATCTCGTTGACTTTCATTGAATGAACAAAACAGGTGAAATGTTTTGTGTTTTTTGTTTTTGTTTTGGTCATCTCGTTGACTTTCATTGAATGAACAAAACAGGTGAAATGTTTTGTTTTGTTTTGGTCATCTCGTTGACTTTCATTGAATGAACAAAACAGGTGAAATGTTTTGTTTTGTTTTGGTCATCTCGTTGTCTTTCATTGAATGAACAAAACAGGTGAAATGTTTTTTGGTTTGGTTTTGTTTTGTTTTGGTCATCTCGTTGACTTTCATTGAATGAACAAAACAGGTGAAATGTTTTTTGGTTTGGTTTTGTTTTGTTTTGTTTTGTTTTGTTTTGGTCATCTTGTTGACTTTCATTGAATGAACAAAACAGGTGAAATGTTTTTTGGTTTGGTTTTTTGTTTTGTTTTGTTTTGTTTTGGTCATCTCGTTGACTTTCATTGAATGAACAAAACAGGTGAAATGTTTTGTGTTTTTTGGTTTTGTTTTGTTTTGGTCATCTAGTTGACTTTCATTGAATGAACAAAACAGGTGAAATGTTTTTTGTTTTTGTTTTGTTTTGTTTTGGTCATCTAGTTGTCTTTCATTGAATGAACAAAACAGGTGAAATGTTTTGTGTTTTTTGGTTTTGTTTTGTTTTGGTCATCTCGTTGACTTTCATTGAATGAACAAAACAGGTGAAATGTTTTTTGTTTTTGTTTTGTTTTGTTTTGGTCATCTCGTTGACTTTCATTGAATGAACAAAACAGGTGAAATGTTTTGTTTTGTTTTGTTTTGGTCATCTCGTTGACTTTCATTGAATGAACAAAACAGGTGAAATGTTTTGTGTTTTTTGTTTTTGTTTTGGTCATCTAGTTGACTTTCATTGAATGAACAAAACAGGTGAAATGTTTTGTGTTTTTTGTTTTTGTTTTGGTCATCTAGTTGACTTTCATTGAATGAACAAAACAGGTGAAATGTTTTGTGTTTTTTGTTTTGTTTTGGTCATCTCGTTGACTTTCATTGAATGAACAAAACAGGTGAAATGTTTTTTGTTTTTGTTTTGTTTTGTTTTGGTCATCTCGTTGACTTTCATTGAATGAACAAAACAGGTGAAATGTTTTGTGTTTTTTGGTTTTGTTTTGTTTTGGTCATCTCGTTGACTTTCATTGAATGAACAAAACAGGTGAAATGTTTTTTGTTTTTGTTTTGTTTTGGTCATCTCGTTGACTTTCATTGAATGAACAAAACAGGTGAAATGTTTTGTGTTTTTTGTTTTTGTTTTGGTCATCTAGTTGACTTTCATTGAATGAACAAAACAGGTGAAATGTTTTGTTTTGTTTTGTTTTGGTCATCTCGTTGACTTTCATTGAATGAACAAAACAGGTGAAATGTTTTTTGGTTTTGTTTTGTTTTGGTCATCTTGTTGTCTTTCATTGAATGAACAAAACAGGTGAAATGTTTTGTTTTGTTTTGTTTTGGTCATCTCGTTGACTTTCATTGAATGAACAAAACAGGTGAAATGTTTTTTGTTTTTGTTTTGTTTTGTTTTGGTCATCTAGTTGACTTTCATTGAATGAACAAAACAGGTGAAATGTTTTGTTTTGTTTTGTTTTGGTCATCTCGTTGACTTTCATTGAATGAACAAAACAGGTGAAATGTTTTTTGGTTTTGTTTTGTTTTGGTCATCTTGTTGTCTTTCATTGAATGAACAAAACAGGTGAAATGTTTTTTGGTTTTGTTTTGTTTTGTTTTGGTCATCTTGTTGTCTTTCATTGAATGAACAAAACAGGTGAAATGTTTTGTTTTGTTTTGTTTTGGTCATCTCGTTGACTTTCATTGAATGAACAAAACAGGTGAAATGTTTTTTGTTTTTGTTTTGTTTTGTTTTGGTCATCTTGTTGTCTTTCATTGAATGAACAAAACAGGTGAAATGTTTTGTTTTGTTTTGTTTTGGTCATCTCGTTGACTTTCATTGAATGAACAAAACAGGTGAAATGTTTTTTGGTTTTGTTTTGTTTTGGTCATCTTGTTGTCTTTCATTGAATGAACAAAACAGGTGAAATGTTTTTTGGTTTGGTTTTGTTTTGTTTTGGTCATCTAGTTGACTTTCACTGAATGAACTAAACAGTTGAAACATGTTTTTGCTTTGTTTTGTTTTTTGTTTTGGTTTGGTTTGTTTTGGTCACCTTGTTGACTTTCATTGAATGAAAAAAAAAATTGAGATATGTTTTTGTTTTAGACACCTTGTTTGTTTGTTTTTTGGACTCCTCATTGACTTTCATTGTATGGACAAAAATAGATGAAACAATTTATGTCATACATGTTTGGAATGACAAGTGGGAAGCTCAGGATTTTCTTTAAGCCCAAATCTTTACGAGTTAGGTGTGTCAGTGAGAAACGTGGCGGATTAGCACAATACTTATAGGTATTTAGCAGTGACATTGTCAGGCTTTTTATTTACAACAAAATTTGCTAACTATATGTTTTTCTCCAGAGTGACCCGTTTAACGCGACTGCCATCCTCATTGGTCGATCTCAGCGAGCCAATGGAAGTTGTCCGTTACGAGCAGGGTGGGTACAGCCACGCCCACCACGACAGCAGCCCCCCCAACCCTGACAGCAGCTGTGCCCACACACATCTGGCAGCAAATAACTCCGCCTCTAACCAAGTTGCATGCAGGTGCATTTTAAGATATTTTGTATCCAATTTGATTGACTCGTAAAATTGTTGCGGCTTAATAAAGGTCTTTCTATTTCCCAGGTATCTGACGGTCCTGCTGTATCTGAACTCGGCAGATGGAGGTGGAGAGACCAGCTTCCCTGTGGCTGACAACAGGACGTACGAGGAGGAGGTGAGCCATGTCTTGTTTCTATGGCAACAGGGGGAGGTGAGCTCTGTTGCCATAGCAACCAGCCGGTGACAGGAAGAAGGTCTTGAATTGTGATGGCTATCTTGATGTTATTGGAGTGTTTAAGGCTTCACTTGAAAACTGTGTGCGTTTCAGGTCTTAGGTGATCTCTCTCAGCAGTACTGTGATAAAGGAAATCTGAAGGTCAAACCTGTTGCTGGAACCGCTCTACTGTGGTACAACCACCTTTCAGATGGCAATGGTAATTTTCATAATTATTCCAAACTTTTGACCGGTCATGTATGCATAATGAATGAATTAATGAACTCCACATTGTTCTTCTCCATTCATTTCCATCAGGTTGGGTTGGAGAGTTGGATGAATTCTCTCTCCACGGCGACTGCTCAGTCACTCGGGGCTTCAAATGGACAGGAAGTGTGTGGGTGAACATCGACCCTGACCAGCAGCGTCAGGAGCGCTACCAGCGTCTGGTCTCGTGGCATCCAGAGGAGCAAAGCAAAAGGCCAGAGCATGGAGACTTTCACCAGGACCTCTGAACCAGACCTCCTGTCAGGAGTTACGCTTCTACGCTGATCTAGAATCAGTTTCCGCTAGGAAAGACCTCATGTGAAGCCTGGTCCAGTAAGAGATATACCCGCTGCTGCAAGCTTGACCTTTATATAGCTGTCACCCCCTGCTCTGGTGACATATCATTTAATATTCATGAGTTCAACAGGGAAAATAACAGCTAAACATTCAGTGATATAATTTGCTGGTTTCGCACAAGATATGTATTCTGTATTTATGAAAGATTTTATTTATTTAATGTTGCATATTTATTGAAATTATTATTTATTTGTCATATCACCATTTATTAAATTATTTAGTGTTTTATTATTATTATTTATATATATGTGTGTGTGTGTGTGTGTGGTGTGTACATATATATATAAATATAGTCACATAATGTGTGTCTATCTCAGGTTTGGTTAAGCACAGGTTGTTTTTTTTTTTCCATTTTAATGCACTATTTCAAACAGAAAGTGTCAGATATGTAAGTTAAATTAAGTAATAAATAAATTCACACTTGTAGAACAGTATGGGTGGTGTGTTCAGTTAATTGGTCGATTTTTGGTAAGAATTAAACACTGAAACACAGATTTCACTGATACACAAGTGCGTGTTTTCCCCACAAGAGGGCGTCATCTTCACTTACTCGAACTAAGGTCTCTGTTTACTTATGCACAGCAGCTATAATGCCCTCGCAGCACTTGTAAGTCGGCAGTGTAGGGAACATCGCATTCCAGGGCCTAGTGTTATGTGGCAGGGGCCCTCTCTTACTGCAACAGTGGAGAAACCTTTGCAACATTTTGGTTGGATCTCGCTCTAGCACAAACAAATGTTTAACACCATCAGATAAGAATGCTAGGACAACTGACAGAGACCTCAAGCGTGGGAAGTCCAAAGGCAGTTTCGTCCCTGCACCCATCTTGAGACTAATCCCTAAGGTTTAAGCCAACCGCCATAAAAATTCTTTTTGGATGCAAGAGCAGTGGCTAAAACAAAGGGAGGCCAACTACACACACACATCCATTTCATACTTATTCAGATAAATACATATTCTCGATGACAGCTATTTCTAGTGCAACATCTTACACAAATTCAGCTGTTAATGTACAAATGAATGCATGCATCACTCCTTTTTCCATCTTGTTTGGCATCTATTTGTTTAAAATATTGCCAGAGGTATTCTGGTGGTGGTTTGGAAAATGAGAAAAGCATTGGTAAAAATTTAAAGACACTGTATGCCAATCACAGCACTGGATCCAATCTCCTCTTCATCGGAAAAGAATAAATGTACCCTTTCGACAGACAGACAGTGAGACATTAACAGATAGACCCATGTTTTGAGTCTCCCATCTGGTGAAACACTAAGATACATACAAGTTCTGAGCCTCCGGCCCGTAACAGGGAAGGCAGCAATGGATACATTCAGGTTCTGAGTCTCCTATCTAGAGAGACAGTAACAGATACACTGTACTGAGTCTCCAGCCTGCAAAGGTGAGACAGAAACAGATTCAGTGCTCTTGAGTCTAAAGCTTATGAGGCAGCAACAGATATGACCACGTTCTGAGCCTCCAGCCTGTGAGAAAAAAGAGAAATTGACAAACACTACGTTCAGATTCTTCATTCAGCGAGACCGTAACAATCACTATACACATCCCGAGTCTCCATGCCAGAGAGACAAAAGCAGATTGACCAAGTGTCTGGCCCAGAAGACATACAGACACATTTGCAACAAGGTTAAGCTCAGCCTTCACTTCAAGGTACTTTCGTCTGTGTGTTCCAGATTAGGATCTTCTGCATCTATGCCAGGGCCTCATCTGCGTGTTGCAGATTTTAGGACCCCTTCTGGTGCTCCAGGAGATCAGCATCCCACACAGCTTTGTGTTCAAGGCTTCAAGTTTCCCACTGCATTGTCACCCAGCTCAACCAGTGGAAGACGTCACCGTCATCAGACTGCTCACTCGACCTTGCGAAACATAAATATCACTTTATCAAACCTCTTTCCAGAGACCTTGGCATTGTTGTGTATTATCTGTATATGATTTTCTAATTTACATTAGAGGTAATATAACTGATGCTAATTAATAACAAATCATCTTTAATTCATTTGTTTGATGTTTAATAAGGATCTTCACCTATCTTTCTATAAGATAATGTAACTCTGCCATAGCCACACCCAACTTAAAGGATTAGTTCACTTTCAAATGAAAATTACCCCATGATTTACTCACCCTTAAGCCATCCTAGGTGTATATGACATTCTTCTTTCTGACGAACACAATCGGAGTTATATTAATAAATATCCTGACGCGTCCAAGCTTTATAATCGCAGTGAACGGAACCAACGAGTATGAAGCTGAAGAAAGTGCCTCCATCCATTATAAACGTACTCCACACGGCTCCAGTGGGTTACGCCTTCCGTATTCAACTTATGAAAAAAAAAAAAACGTGGAGTTAGTTACATTTTTATACGGAAGGTGTAGGGTATAGCATAAGCGTTTTGAACGGCGAGAGTTTTACACTTTAGTCATAAGTTGAATACGGAAGGCGGTCTGACGAAAGCTAGATATTTTACTTCATAACTTGTTAAATATGGATACTTTTCTTCCACAAACGCATCACTTCAGAATGCCTTTATTAACCGCCCGGAGCCGTGTGGAGTACGTTTATGATGGATAGATGCACTTTTTTTTTTTTTTTTAGCTTTTTTAGTTTCCGTTCACTGCCATTATATAGCTTGAAAGCATCAGGGTGATTATTAATATTTCTCCGACTGTGTTCATCAGAAAGAAGAAAGTCATATACACCTAGGATGGCTTGAAGGTGAGTAAATCATGGGGTAATTTTCATTTTAAAGTGAACTAATCCTTTAATCACTTGTATCTTATGCATCTTATGCACTTTATTCCTTTACCATTCATGGTATTCATTAAGTAGTTGTGTTAATGAACTTTTTGTTAATAAAATGTATTTTATTACACTTGACTGTACTGAGCCTATTGGATGAGAACTGAACTGAGCTGGACAATGACATCACTGTTTTTCGTCAGAACTGCTTTATAGATTAAATAAACTAATTTAATAATCAATGATCTTTACAACGGAGCTGAATCAACACTGAACTGACTTCAGCTGAACAATGTCACTATTTTCTTTTAGAGCTGCTGTACAGCCGAAATGAACTGCATCAATTAATCATTATTTTCCTGCTATCCCTGTAAAGCTGTTTTGAAACTATCTGTAATGTATAAAGCGCTATATAAATAAAGGTGACTTGACGCGACCAAAACTCATATTATTTGGTGCCCATATAGACCAAGTCCTTACATTTATGGTGTACAGTAGTTAGGGTTAGTTGTAATATGTTGACAATAAATACTATTTATATAAATAAATAAATAAATAGGGTGAATTTAGGTTGATTGGGACACTTTTTCCAAGTCATCTCAATGGCAAAAAGTGTCCCAATCCCCCTGAATTCACCCTAATAAACTTGGCCTGTCTTTTGAGTTTTAAACTTTAATGGTTCAGGTCTGGCATTGATATTTTAGATAGCTTAAAACTCATGAGGCACAATTATAGAAATGTACTTATGTATCCTCAAAGGATTCTAACAGCAATTTGATAGTCATTTCATTTTAGAAACCGTATAATTTGTGTTTGTATTTTAAGAGAGCTGTTCTCTGAAAGCTATGACATATTCAGAAGAAAATATTTTTCTTGTTTCAAATATGACATCTGTATGTGTGTGTGTGTGTGTGTGTATGTATATAGTCTTTCTTTAGTTTTATTTCTCCTGTACTGTTACAGCTGAGAGAACTCAAAGAACTGCATGAAAGCTCTTATTGCAAAAGATCCTTTAATACCCCCTGGATCTTGAGGCTTAATACAGAGTCTATGGAATTTTGGGGCTTGTGGTGACTCACTAGAAAACGAATAGTTTCTCACAGCTGTTTGGCTGTGCTTTTATGTATTACGCACTGTATATATTATGATATTTTCTGCCTAGTGAGTAGCATTGGCAAAAGACCTTTTATATCCACTTCAGTACAATGCAAACTACATTATAGGGTAAAGTGGGTCTAAAGGTGGTTATTTAGGCCCACAATAACTATTTGTAACTTCTCTAGAGAGTTTTAGTGCATTACAACAGAAAACAACAACTGAATATTGAAGTAAAATTAATCAAATATATTAAATAATTCTCACAAATAAATCTCCATTGTGTGTGGATCCATGTATATGGACCCACTCAAAATTTAGGGTCAAATTTTACTAATAGATTTATTCCAAAATTGAAAAGCAGTTGCTCAACCAACTGTACAGTACAGGAGGTTCAGCTCAGAAGAAAAACATCATTTTTACTCTAGAAAAACAGCACTCACTCTACAAACATAAATTTACACAGGGCAACTTTCTGAGCGATGTTGCTTGGGCACTTTCCCATTGAGAATGGGCTACAAAATTTCAACCTAAAGTGTCCAGATAGAAGTTTGTTGCCCATTTTCAATGGGAAAGTGCCCAAGCAACATCGCTCGGCGACATTGCCCAGCAACATTGCTCAAAAAGTTGCCCTGTGTATCATCACCTTAACTGTATTTCTTTAAAAACAATGACATTTTGCCCAAATTTGAAATAGATTTGTTAAAATGAAACATAAAAAAGCTGCAAAGCAATCGCTTCAACAGAAGGGTTAAGTCCAGGAAACATCAGTTCGAGGCAGGTAACTTCCTTTTACCAAACCACATTTATTCTTCCTTTTTTCACCGGATCCTCAAGCTAATAATCAACCCAGTGTCCTCAAATTAAACCAGCATTGATGACTTCATGAGTTGCTCACTCGATGCATTCATTTCTGTATATATTTTAGTCAGGCTAACAGTTTATCTCTGAAACTCACAAGTCCAATACATCTTCTCCTGACTTTGTCTGTCAACATGGGAAAATTGCATAGCTATGTACGTTCCTAAGGGAGTGTAGATGCATATAGTTTGTATCTTTACGCGTCTCTAGTCAGGTACGCGTTTGTGTGACTTCACCGGACATCAGCCAATCACAGATGAGCGCACATTCGTCAGCCAATCACAGCGCCACGCCAAGCGTGATCGCTGGGACGCTGCGAGCTGACTGAACGCTGATGCTTAGAACAGTGTAATATCCAACGAGGCGGGCGCCAACAGCACACCTGCTTTCCAGTTATATTACTTTACCAAACCGGGAGATTCCTTAAGACTTACTATCATTCTCGTTTAACCGACATCCATGCGATTCTTCAGGCTTACCTTCAAGTGCTTTGTCGACTGCTTTTGAGACCCTCTTATTCCTCGTCTGCCTGCGACGCACGTCAATTATTCTAATTTAGAGCTCAATCTTATCGACCTTCTGCTTAAGATCAATTTATATAAACAATCAGATAGCAACCCCACGGAAAAGTACAACGCGAATTAAAAGTAAATAAATAAACAAAAACGTTAAGGACCGTTATTTGTAAATTCTCGGGCGCGCGGCGCTCCTGCTGGCCAGCGCGCGGCATGTCGCCAGAAGAGCATTTCTCCAGTAAGAATGACTTTTTTGTTTTTGTTTGTTTACATACTTATTTGATAATGACAAGAATACATTTTAATTACATTTAATGGCTTTGTCTTTGACATGAAATGTAATCTATAAACTGATATCGATAGGAATCAGAATGGTGTTTGGTGTAATGTCTCTTTCCATTAGACGGACTGTTCTTAAAACTCTCGATGTGTCTGAACAGGATCCGGATCTGGTCTCTTCATGTATTTACCTGTATCAAGTGTCTCTCTTTCACTTTCTTCCTTACACATGCTCTCTCTCACACACACAGTCCTTCAATCCGCTCCAATCTGGATTCAGCTGCATCTCTGACATGCATAAACTGCCACTGATGTCATAGGAACACAGTAATTAATCAAACCCTCATGCTGTATGAGTGCATTAAATTTATACATACACACATACATACATATATATACATATATAGCCTATATATATATATATGACTTAATATCAGCTCAAATTCTGCTGTCATTAAAGCAAAAGAGGCAATACATTCACAAATTCATGTTCATCTCTCTCTCAGATGATGGAGGGACGTGTGAGGATGAATCTCAGGAGGAAGCAGAAGTGGCCCGTCCTTTGGTGTCAGAGACTGAGGGGTCCAATACGGAGGCGTCTGAGCCTAGTGTTTGTGCGGGTTTGGTGGATACAGGCGAGCCCACCACAGAACTAGGCCATTCAGATCGACAAACATGGAGCAGACAAATGGACTTTATCATGTCCTGTGTTGGATTTGCTGTTGGCCTTGGAAACGTCTGGAGATTTCCTTACCTCTGTTATAAGAACGGAGGAGGTGAGATATATACACTCACAAATATCATATCTAACCGAATAGATACATAGGCCTATAATTGGGTCTAAAAGACTTGAGACCAGATTTTCATTGCTATTATTAAAGGGATAGTTCACCCAAAAATTATCCAATGATTTACTCACCCTCAAGCCATCCTGGGTGTATATGACTATCTTCTTCGAACACAATCAGAGATATATTTAAAAATATCCTTAGTCCTCCAAAGTTGTGAATGGGGGTCCGTGTTTTGAAGCCAAAAATAATGCACCCATCCATACAACTCCAGGGGGTCAATAAAGGCCTTCTGAAGCGAAGCGATTCGTTTTTGTAAGAAAAATATTTAAAACTTCATAAAGTCAAATAACCATCTTCCGGTGGACGACCGTACACAGAATGGACAAGTCGACTTGCGCCAAATGAGTAATCCTCTGATGCGATGTTTGACTCAGGATGTAGGAGTATCGTAAGCTTAGACGCCTCTCGCGGTTCAAATAAATAGCGCTGTGCAGCAAATTTAAGCTCCTCTTCTCTTATATCGCAATCCTCCGACATTTCTCTTTAAAAATTAAGTAATTCATGACCGGTGATTTGTTTTGCTCTATCCTCTGCGCCTCCGCGTTCGTCATTACGTTGTGCGTCTGGTCAAAGGATACTCTTCCGCCGCAAATCAACTTGCGCATTCTGCGCACTGTCGTCTGTCGGAAGCTAGTTATTTGAATTTATAAAGTTTTTAATATGAATATCGCTTCACTTCAGAAGACCTTTATTAACCCACTGGAGTCGTATGGATTACTTTTTTATGGATGGATGCACTATTTTTGGCTTCAAAACACGGCCCCCCATTCACAACCATTATAAACCTTGGAGGACTAAGGATATTTTTTAATATATCTCTAAATTTCTGAAAGAAGATACACCTAGGATGGCTTGAGGTTGAGTAAAAATTTTCATTTTTGGGTGAACTACCCCTTTAACAAACTTTCTGTTGTTCTGTCATACACACTCTTCTTCCCTAATTGGCTAAAACATCTGAAATGTAATGAAGTATCTGCTGGTAGAGATAAGTTAGAAGGTCAAAGCACTGAGAAAAATAAACGTGGGCCCGACAGACAGGAAGAAAGAGGAAGGACAATGGCTGTCTAATGTTCATGGCCTGAGTTTATCAAAGGTTGAAGAAGTGACACTCTGTTCTTTGTTCTCCTCTCCCTCTCTTGTAACATTAACCAAGAGGTTGCGCAGCTCTTCTGACGCATGAAAGTGGTGATGTACGCTGCTTAGAGTTATCAGCTTTTTTTGTTTCCACTTTCTGTTTTTCGTGCCAGCTGAAGCATGTCAGTAAGTCAGTGTCATAAGATTCAGACGCCATCTCAAGAACAGTGTCAGTTGTGTCTATGGAGTTGATACTAAACCATTGGATTCTTTATCTGTCTGTAAACAACATGATTTGCAATGGACCTAATCTATCTTGCTCTCTCTCTTACATACACAAAGAGCACATTTTAAGAGTTTACTTAAAGGAATAGTACAACCAAAAATGTACATTCTGTCATCGTATACTATACATTTCATGTCATTCTAAACTGAAAACAAAAAAAGGATATTTTGAAGAAGTGTTTTTTTGTCCACAAAGTGAAAGTGAATGGGGTCAAATGTTGTTTGGAATAATAATATCTTCTTACACCGTGTCTACACTGGACGCAACATGACAAAAGCAAATAGAATCCATTATAATGAGTGATGCTGTCTACACTTAATGCGGTGTGGCGACACGACAGATTCCCGACAGTAAACTGATGCTCTGTTCTATTTCTGATGTACTTCAAGTGCTTGATTTACTTCTTACAAGAAGAACAAATGGATTTGCAAAGGGATGCTTTGCTGCATCCACTGTAGACAAACTCAAGTTGTTGTGGCACAGCACGGTGTAGACAGACACGGTGTTATGTGTTCAACAAATGAAAGAAAGTCATACAGGTTTGGACAGGGCCGTGCACAGGGGGGTGGCCCGGTGGCTAGAGCCACTGCCCCTCTGCCCTCATTGGCTGAGGTGCCCCTCTCGCCCCCTCCTCTCCCTTTGACAAAATTCCCATAAAAAAATTATGTTATCGCTCCGTTAAAGATCCACTAATCCGCTCCGTGTTTTCCCGCTCACTCCCCAGTATCACTCACAGTCTGTGTCCTTGCTCAGGCGAGTGTGGAGGTGGCAGTTCCAGAAATTTGTCCCATTGACAGGTAGATGCTTTATAATCCACATTACAGACAGTGATTGGGAATTAGTACCTTGGTAGTTTGTTTTTGTATTTCTGTCGGTAATGTTTTACTCCTGGTCCTACAGTGCTAACAACTTGTACAGAACATCCACGTTCTTGGAAGAGGATTGGAATTTGTGTCTAATCAAATTATTTTACCTGATCTTATATAACATAAATAACACCAAATTCGCTGTTGTTGGCACACTTGTGGACAAAAAACAATGCCTTCACAAAAAAAGAAGACCAAGACATAGCGAAGGGAGGCTGCTAAAGGCCATTCATCATTGCAAACATTAATTCAAAACTGCAAAAAAAAAAAAAAAAAAAAAAACAGCCCTTACGACAATTAACCATGGTTTTACTACGAATAAAACAAACAAAACATGGTCATTGCAGTTATTCCATGGTAACCACAAATTAGCCATAATTCTGCTATAAAATCCATAGTTTAACTATGGCATTTGTGTGTGGTTATACAAATAGTAATCAATACGCCAGAAACCATGGTTTTACTATAATAAAACATAGTTCATTTTCATAAGGGAGGGAGGCTAAATCATCATGTGGAACTTTAACTCCTGTAAAGAATATTTCCCATTATGATACTAATCTATAACAAAACATTTATAATATTATATATTATGATATATATGTTCTAAATGAGTTCCAGATCATTATACAAATTACATATCAGTGGGATTTCAGTAAAAATACATATTCAGGCTTTAGTTTTTCAAAGAAAGTGTTTGTTTTATTACTCATTTCTTTCTTCTCGGACAGGTTTGATGAATAGTTAGCCAGGTCTTCTTAGGTAAATGGAAAATCAACCCAGCTTGTATGGAGAGGATCTTGAGACTCCAGCAGCTTTAAATGCCTGTTTGCTGCTCAACACCGGCTTTTTGCTGCCCTCTTAATACAATTAATTTGACAGAAACTTCCCTTTAATAAGCCTTTATCTGACTCAATTCTTCTGTGCTCTGAATCGCTCACAAATCATTTAACAGTTCAATAATCTATATTGTTTTTTGACATATATATATATATATATTTATATATATATATATATGTATATGTCAGTTGTTTTCATGATTTGCATTGCACTGTTTCATGAATTTCATCTTAAGAAAGAACTTTCTTCCTCTCCATATTGCACAAGAACTGTAACTTGCTTGATAATGTTTATTAATGTTAATTTAAGTAGGCTAGGTTTTCCATTTACCCTAGAAGGTCTGGCAGACTATTGAGACTGATACAGTTATCTAAAAAGATATGAGAAATAATTTTTATTTTACTGAAATCCTACTGATATGTCATTTGGATAATAATTTGAAACACAATGTATATATTCATGCTTTACAATTTTAAATTAAATTTATTATACTTCAATTCAAGATGAAGCTGACAGTCACAGGTGGCTGAGAGTATAGGAATATGCTAGAAATATGCTAAAGACAGACAATAAATTATGTGAATGGAAGAATAATCAATTAGACATAAATTAAATTAGCACTAATCTTAATATGATTGATGAAGTTTTGTTATTCATTCTATATATTAAGATGACATTGCCTAAGAGTAAACTAAAAAGTGAAGGTGCTGTCTTCTCTTTTAATTGGATATTTGTAACAAATGAATAATTTGTATTAACAAGCACCCCACCCCCTAATATACTCCCATCCCTTTAGTGCCCCCTTGTTGTTTTAGTTTGGGCCACTGCCCCTTAAAATGTCTGTGCCCGGCCCATGACATCACATCGCACTTCAGCTTCTCATCAAATCTTCTGTCCAATCAAATGCTCTCTAGAATCTGAAGTCCCGCCCCCTCCTACACGATCAACAGACAATGAAGCTGCGGCTGAAATTGGTCATTTGTTTACACATTTACTAGTTTCTACATTGTAAAGTGCACATGGTGCACTATATAGGGGATAGGGAACGATTCAGACAGTGTAAATATGCTTTCCATTGACGTGAATGAAGTCTGTGACTGTGACGCAACAGTCGGGCTCATTAATATGTACGCCCCCAACTTTTGCATATATCAGCCCATGTTCTAAGCATTAGACAAGCCAGTATTAACGTCTGGAGCTGCACCGCCGAATCATCAGACGTTCTGCAGGTATTGTGAAACAAGGACAATAGCAAAAATGGCAGATGGATGCATAATAACTGTTCATGATACATGATATATTTAGTGATATTTGTAAATTGTCATTCTAAATGTTTCGTTAGCACGTTGCTAATGTACTGTTAAATGTGGTTAAAGTTACCATTGTTTCTTATTGTATTCACGGAGATCAGAGCCGTGTCGTTATTTTCATTTTTTAACCCGAAAACGCTTGTAGTCTGTATAATTCATAAACGCATCTGCATTCTTTATAAATCTTTTCAACAGTGTAGCTTTAGCCACGCAGCATTATCAAACTCATTCAGAATCAAATGTAAACATCCACAATATGCCATACTTACCTGATCCTGATATGCTGCATCACAAACAGTTTGTAAAGATCCATTTATTGTTATATTGTAATCTTCAGTATTGTTTATGCAATGTTTAATGCAGTCACGAGCTTGGGGACGGGGAGCACGAGCATTTAAAGGTGTACACACACCAAATCAGAGCATTTTTAATCCCACCCAAAAATAGGCAGTTAAAACATGGAATAATAAAAAAAATCTATGGGGTATTTTGAGCTGAAACTTCACAGACACATTCTGGAGACACCAGAGACTTATATTACATCTTGTGAAATAGTGTTCTAGGGCACCTTTAAATAAAGTGTAACCACATACTTGTGTGTGTTCACACTTGGCAGGCGATTGCTCGGTTCATTTGAATAAGTGTGACCGCTGCCATCTGACCTCAGTATGCACCAAACTAAGGGACTGTTTCTAAATTAACTCTGGTGTGGTTTGACTGAAATGTGAATGCAACACAGACAAAGACATCTAAGATAACCAAAAAGAGGACGTGATGACGCAATACTGCCAATTACAGTTTGGTACAGGCAATTCCTGTTGTTGTTTTGACTCCTTTATGCATTTCATAAGCTCTTCACAAATTCTTAGCTGGTAAAAATACCATCATATGTACACACACATACAACGAGCGCATTTGACTCAGAACACAGCATTGCTTTGAATGTTTGGTAAGCTCAGTCACAAAATAGACGCCATAAAAACCAGGGGGGTTTTGTATTGTATCTTTAAGTCTTAAAAATGACAGTGTGAATGCAAAGCGAACCAGACCTAAATGTATAATTTTCTTTCCAAAAGAACCAAGAGAACTGAACTACAAGTGTGAACACACACTTAGGGTTCACACTAGCACTTTTGGTGTGCACCCGGATTCGACTGACATCAGAGTGAAGTGTCCTAAAACATTACATTCAGTTCACACTTAAAAGGGTTAGTTCACCCAAAAATGAAAATTCTGTCATTAATTACTCACCCTCATGTCGTTCCACACCCATAAGACCTTCGTTCAACTTCAGAACACAAATTAAGATATTTTTGATGAAATCCAATAGGTTTCTGATCCCCAAGAGTAAGCAACGTAATTACCACATTTAAGGTCCAAAAAAGTAGTAAAGACATCGTTAAAATAGTCCACGTGACTACAGTGGTTCAACCTTAAAGTAATGAAGCGATGAGAATACTTTTTGTGTGCAAAAACAAAAATAGTGACTTTATTCAACAATTTCTTCTCTTCCCTGTCTTTACGTTTTAAACACAGTGCAGCGCTTCCAGGTATTTTACATCAGAATGCGTCCGCATCACACGCATGTGTCGTGCTGATCATATGAACAGCATCGGCCAATACTGAGCCGCCGTTTGGACGTAGAAGCCAGAAGCGTTGCACTGTGTTTACTACATGAGCAGCGTAGGAGACTGACAGGGAAGAGAAGAAATTGTTGAATAAAGTCATTATTTTTGTAACATTAAGTTTAAACCACTGTATTCACACGGACTATTTTAATGATGTCTTTAGTACCTTTCTGGGCCTTGAAAGGTGCAATGACGTTGCTGCCTATGTGTGGTTCAGAAACCCTCGGATTACATTAAAAATATCTTAAATTGTGCTCCGAAGATGAACGAAGGTCTTACAGGTGTGGAACGACATGAGGGTAAGCAATTAATGACAGAATTTTAATTTTTGGGTGAACTAACCCTTCAAGTATATTCTTCTGAAGTGTATTATTTCTGTAATAAGAACTCTTTTCAAAAGTATGCTATGTACTTCTGTCGCAAGGGTAGTCATTCCCCTACCGTGTCATTTAGATTAAATGTGTTTCCTGTTTGCCTATTGAATATTTGGTCACTTCATGTGTGTTGCAGGTGTGTTTCTGATCCCCTACATTCTGATGGTGTTCTTTGGGGGTATTCCAGTGTTCTTCCTGGAGATCGCACTGGGTCAGTTCATGAAACAAGGTGGGGTCGCCACATGGAACATCGCGCCTCTTTTTAAAGGTGGAGTATTATGTATTATTAACAGCCAGACGCATTTGTACACCCCCACCTTTACAACAGCCACTCGTTAAACAGATCCATACCTGGTCCTGCCAGCAATTGTCTTTCATTTTTAATGACAAAGCAGAATATTGATATGTCTGGCTTTTAATATTGTCCAACGTGAGACATAGCATGTATTGGAGCAGGGTGAAGAAGGGCAGTATCTTTCTTTCCTCTAGGGCTTGGCCTGGCATCAATGGTGATTGTGTTCTTCTGCAACACCTACTACATCATGGTCCTGGTATGGGGCCTGTACTTTCTGGCCCACTCCTTCACGTCCCCTCTGCCGTGGGCCACGTGTGGACATGAGTGGAACACGGTCAACTGTACCACCAACTTCAGCCGGGTGTGTTTCAATCAGTCACTGTCCCCTCTTAACGTCTCCTCCCTCAACCACAGTGCCAGCTGCCAGGAGCCTACGGGTTTGCGATCATCTGTTATGGAGTTCTGGGAGTAAGTGTCTTTGAAATGTTTTCAGATCTGATTAGGCCCTGGCACAGATTTGATGAGACATTTGTGAAAGTATTGTGCCATCAGATGAGCTGTCAAAGCTCTTAAAGTGATAGTTCACCCAAATTCTGTCATCATTTACTCGCCCTCAAGTTGTTCCAAACCTGTATACATTTCTTTCTTCTGCTGAATGCAAAAGAAATACAATGGAAGTCAGTGGGGTCCTTCAACTGTTTGGTTATCCATATTCTTTGAAATATCTTCTTTTGTGCTCCACAGAAGAAAGAAATTCATACAGGTTTGGAACAACTTGAGGGTGAGTAAATGATGGCGGCAAAATCTGCATTATAAAACAGATAGTTCTGATTCTGGACACTGATTAGTCAATACTGCATTCCAACTGTAGTAATAAAACAGATATGGTAAAAGTTATAATGCGAAACACCTGTTCACTTACTGAGTATATCACTGCACTTCATTTGCATAATAATAGAGATAATATTTTTTAAATATATGACATTTTTTAATACATTTTCAATAAAAACTAAATAATACAATGTTTTTAATAATATTTGTTTTATTATGTATTAGCCATTTGAAAATGCAACAGGGCCTTGCTGTATTGTCAATATTGTTATTACATTTACAATATAGCATGGTCTTAATTTTTGGAATAGCCAAGTTAAAGTAGTTTGACAAAATGTTTCTTTCTTGATTAGGCGTAAAGTACTACGTCTGTCTGGTGGTTTGGATGAAGTGGGTGACATCAGCGGTTACATGGTCTTGTGCCTCCTTGCTACATGGGTCATTGTCTACTTCTGCATCTGGAAGGGTGTTAAATCAGCTGGAAAGGTACAAATTGGGGGTAGTTGTGGCCTAATGGTTAGAGAGTCAGATTGGTAACCTGAAGGTTGTGGGTTCAAGTCTCAATAGCAGCAGGAAATGACTGAGGTGCAAGGCACCTAACCCCCAGTCACTCCCTGGGCGCCAAAACAAAATGGCTACCCACTGCTCCGTGTGCGTGTGTCCACGGTTTGCAGTGTGTGTATGTTCACTACTCACTACTCCTAATGTGTGGGCACTAAATGGACAGATTAAATGCAGAGAACAAATTCTTAGTATGGGTTACCATACTTGGACTTCACATGTCACTTTCACTTTTTCACATTCACAAATATATGTTTAAAATATATGTGGCTAGAAGCTTAAGAGTCTCCAGTTAAATCAAGGAAACAAAAAACACGAAACTCAAGAACAGGGAACTGAAAAGGAGTGCTAACATGTCTACAGAAAACTTAGGTCAGTATATGGGTCAATTAGACTTTATTTTATATTTTTGAAAAAAATTTATACTTTTATTCAGCAAGGATGCATTAAATTGATCAAAAGTGATAGTGCAGACATTTATAATGTTATAAAAGATTTCTATTTCAAAGAAATGCTGTCCTTCTATTCATCAGAATCCTGAAAAAATATATCACGGTTTCCACAAACATTAAGAAGCACAACTGATCTCAACATTGATTATAATAATGTTTCTTGAGCATCAAATCAGCATATTAGAATGATTTCTGAAGGATCATGTGACACTGAAGACTGGAAAATTCAGCTTTAATCACAGGAATAAATTCCATTTTAAAATAAATTCAGATAGAAAAAATTGTAATAATATTTCAGAATATCACTGTTTTTATTGTATTTTTGATCAAATAAATGCAGCCTTGGTGAGCAGAAGAAACATTTTTTAAAAAATTTCAAAAGTTTTGAATGGTACTACTGTATATATATATATATATATATATATATATATATATGTTTAATATAATAATGTACAAATCGATATTTTACCATTGTTGCAGCATTTGTCTTGTTGATTGTTTTATTAGTTGTAATGGCCGTTCTTATTGGAAGATTTTATCTAATCTACAAGTACTCAAATCAATATTTCATGTATCTATTTGGTGTGTAATGTACAGTCAGATGGTCATTATCTGCTTCGCATCAAGGTCCTGATCTGTCTGCCAGGGTTTATTTTGCAGTAATGATTGGCTGACTGTACATTATCCCTTACATACACACACACACACACACACACACATCAGTGGAACAATTACAAATGTTTGTTGCGAACATGAGAAAATAGATCAAAGGCCAGAGTGCTGTCCGTGACTAAGCTGATTATTAGCTCTCTCCAGCGGATATGTGTGTGTGCAGTGTTTTTCTTCCTGTGCTTTACTGTCAGAGAAAAGCTTTTGTACTGTGATAATAAACATAAATCTCTGATGATTCAGAAATACCTAATTTCAGGAGGTACAGTGGTTTTACATTTAGGTGGAAAAATAAGAGTGTGGTACAGTAATGTGTCTGTATGTGTGTGCAGGTTGTATATTTCACAGCTGTGTTCCCATATCTGGTCCTGGTGGTCTTGTTTGTTCATGGCGTCTCACTGCCAGGAGCTCTTAATGGCATTATTTACTACCTGAAACCAGACTGGAGCAAACTCTCCGAGGCACAGGTGAGAGGCTATCTGCACGTGTTTCGTTTTTATATGTTCTATGGCAAGTGTTGCAAATATCCAAGCAATTCCACATTTCATAGTTCAAATTGGAATGTATAATTATCAAAACAGTGATGGGGTTTTTAAAGACTTGTTTTGGTCCATATAAATTGTGAATCAAGATCATTGTCTGTCAATCAGTGTTATTTTAGTATCATTAAAATACTATTAAGTGATGATAGATTTTGCATTAGTTTTTAAATTTCCGGTTTCATTTTAATTCTAGTTAGAGTTTTAGCAATTTTGTTGTATGTTTTTGATATTTTTATTATTTTTTATTTCTACTTTTTATTTTTGTTATATTAGTACATAGTTAAACTAAATGAAAAAGAGAAATCTTGCTTTGGCAACTAGTTGAAATAAAACAAGTATAAGTTTTTGTATATTTTATTGGTAACACTTTATAGTTTAGGATCCAGTTCTCACTATTAACTAGTTGCTTATTAGCTTGCATATTACTAGGATATTGGCTGTTTATTAGTACTTTTAAAGCACATATTAATGCTTTTTTAGACATTTTTTCAGCTGGTTAGCAAAGACTCAGCTGTAAGCAAAGATTCACCCATGTACTGAATGTTTAAAGCAATAACTAGAGCCACGTGACATGGTTATATAATTCTTGTTGTCATGACGATTATGATGGCAGGTATGGATTGACGCTGCCACACAGATCTTCTTTTCTTATGCTATCGGTCTGGGGGCCCTGACAGCCCTTGGGAGCTATAACCGATTCAACAACAACTGCTACCAGTAAGCAAAATATTACACACACACACACACGTTTGTTTCCCTATATTAGTAAGGACATTGCATAGACTTCCACTGATTTTATATCAGATTAATGATATTTTCTATGGCCTAACCCATCCTCTACCCCTAAACCTACTCATCACAAACATGTGCAAAGCACATACCAGTTCCTGCTATTGCTCAAGTGTAAGGGGAGGTCACTGAATATTTGCCACTTTAGCCTATAAAAGCTGTTGTTTCCTGATTTTTTTTTTCTTTTTCAGTTTTTAATACTGCATACAAATTTACTGTATTTTCTGGTAATATTAAAATAAAGAGACTGAGAAATAATTATATATGGTCATTATACCACTGCTAAAACAACATCTAATGGTGGCCTAAGACTTTTGCACAGTACTGTGTATACCTTTGGTCCCTACTGTGAAGTATTGTGTTGTACAGAGGGTAGTTTATTGTTCTTTTATCTGTATATAAACACAGCAATGAAACAAAGGCCTCCCTGCCAGAAAAAAAAAATGTTTGAGTGTTTTTTTGTTTTTTTTTATGGCTTTATAATCCCACAGCATCCCTGTGGGACAGTAGTGCGTGTATGTTTGCATGCATGTGATCAGATCAGAGATCAGAGGTTGCATGAGTTCAGAATCCAGCCAGTTTAACCCTGTGCATTGCGTGTTCTTCTACATGCTAATCCCATGGTGATTTCTCTCTCTCTCACTGTAGGGATGCATTCATTCTGGCTCTTATAAACAGCGGCACAAGCTTCTTTGCAGGATTTGTTGTATTCTCAGTTCTGGGATTCATGGCGGCCGAACAAGGCGTTGACATCAGTAATGTGGCAGAAAGTGGTGAGATGTGCTCTGGTCCTCATCACACTCTCTGGTCCATTGTCTTACATTACACGAACCATACTATTACAATAGGCTTTTGGACTTGGTACCATGGTAGTGCTATTGTAACCTTCACAATACTTTGGAGTACCATGCGGATACCATGATACATCAACATGTGGATCTTCTTTTCCCTCAGGTCCTGGTTTAGCGTTTATTGCCTATCCAAAAGCAGTGTCGCTCATGCCTTTATCGCCGCTGTGGGCGGTGCTGTTCTTTCTCATGCTTCTGGTGTTGGGATTGGACAGTCAGGTGAGGTCCCACCCACTCATTTATGACACAGCAACTCATATAGCAACTCGTCATCCTCTAGCCATTTAATCTCTGTCAGTGTGACACGTGTATGTAAAGCAACCATTAAAGAATAGCACAGGAATGTTGTTCACACAGGATGTGTTCTTGCATCTTAATGTTCACACAAAGCCATAGATTAGCCTTAGAGCTCTTAGATTAGCAACAATGTTTGACGTGGTTAGACATATTCAGCTGTCCTTGTTGCCCACATATATCTTGGTTATATTATCAGCTTTAGATCCATTTTTTTCTCTTTCTCTTTCAGTTTGTTGGTGTTGAAGGCTTTATTACTGGAATAATGGACATGCTGCCCCCAAAGTCATTCATTGGCTCTCTGCGGCGTGAATTTGTTGTCGCAATATGCTGCTTTACCTGTTTTACTATTGATCTTTCCATGGTAACCGAGGTACGTCTGAGGCCCTTAGTGAAGTGCATGATACATCAGTAGAGTTCATATCACCACATTATGCTTTCTGGATGTATTTTTGGTAACATTCTCTTTCTGTACAGGGAGGGATGTATGTGTTTCAACTGTTTGACTATTACTCGGCGAGTGGGATTACTCTGCTTTGGCAAGCCTTCTGGGAGTGTGTGGTGGTGGCCTGGGTGTATGGTAAAAATCTGTAGTCATGCCCACACAGCACTTGTGGTTTTTCCTAAGTAGGACGTGTTCCTGGATCAACATATTTTGTTGGTCCTGCAACAGCATTCCTAACAAATATAATCCTAACAAATTCAACCCTACTGAAAAGACCAGTTGGAATTTCCATGCTGCTTCAGACTGGTTTATGATGGTCCAGCTTTTGGAACAATGTGTTCACCAGCAAAACATAGCTGACAATGCTGGCTGACCAATGAAGTCTTGCTTGGCTAAACTAGCCAGGATGCCCCAAACCTGAACCTTAAATCTGATTGGTTTATAGCAGGTTTGTGAGTTGATGAAAGGCAAATAATTAACTAAATCAAAACGGGCCACACAATTAATCGAAATAAAACTGAAATAGCGATATATCTTCGCGAATCACAAGGGGCTCTGTTCACAGTAAATGCTTCACACGAGCTCCATCTCTTTAAGCGCTGTGAGTTTAATGTATATTTTGGGAACGCTTTATTTACATTTACCCTCAAATTATCATAAATTCTAAAATTTTTGTGAGCAGAAGTTTACAGCATTTCACCAGTAGTCCACTAAAATAAAAGCTTGAGGGTTTGAACGTGAAAAATTTAACACATAAATATTTGTTTTGTAACTTGTAGTGCTAGTTGGTCCTTGTAAAGTTTGAACCAGAACAGCCTTAACTAATTCCATTAGCAGCGCAGTCTTTTTTTTCGTCTACAAGTTTCAGCAGTATAGCAACATGAGATATATATGTATATATATACATACATATATATATATATATATATATATATATATATATAAATATATATATATATGTATACAATTTAAAAAAACTTTTACATTTAAAACAAAACAAAACAATCAAACAAAATAAATATATACTTACAAAACTTAGTAAAATATTGTAGTGGTTTACTTGCATGGCATGTGACCATTAACTGACATTGGAGAACTGTGAACCAGTATTATTTTAGTATAATTTTTTATAATATTTTGAATTGATTTTTATTTTTGTATTTTCTGTTTTTATTTTAATTTTACTTTATTTTAGTGTTTTTGTCATTTTAATTTATTTTAGTTAACTTTTAATGTGCATAAAGTTAAAGTAAATTAAAATGAGAAGTGTTGCTTTGACAACTCACTGAAATGAAATAAGTTTTTTGTAATATTTTATTTAATTTCAGTTAATGTTTTTGTTTTAATTCAAGCAACAAAAACGTTTTTTTCTCTTTTTTTTATGGTTTTAGTTCTATAATAACCATGCAAATGTTTGATTTGAATTATTGAAATCTTAAAGGGTTAGTTCACCCAAAAATGACATTTCTGTCATTAATTACTCACCCTCATGTCGTTCCACACCTGTAAGACCTTCGTTCATCTTAAGAACACAAATTTATTTGATATTTTTGATGAAATCAGAGAGCTTTCTGAACCACGCATAGACAGCAATGTAATTGCACCTTTCAAGGCTCAGAAAGGTACTAAAGACATCATTAGTCTATGTGACTACAGTGGTTCAACCTTAATGTTATGAAGCGACAATAATACTTTTTGTGCGCAAAAACAAAATGAAAATAATGACTCTTTTTTTCTTCTCTTCCCTGTCAGTCTCCTACGGTGTTGATGTAGTGAACACAGTGCAACGCTTCCGGGTTATACTTCAGAATGTCAACGATGTAGTAAAGACAATGTACTCTCCTTGAAATGTGCAAGACATTGCTGCCTATGTACAGTTCAAAAACCTCTCGTATTTCATCAAAAATATCTTAATTTGTGTTCTGAAGATGAACAAAGGTCTTACGGGTTTGAAACAACATGAGGGTGAGTAATTAATGACAGAAGTTTCATTTTTGGGTGAACTAACCCTTTAACTCAAAATCTCGGGTACTTCAAGTAAATATTTTACATCTAAGGATTTCAGCTGACAAAAAAAGTTTTGGGAACGCCTGGTTCATAGGAGATTTTATCCCATGCCAACAGGGACATTGATTCGGGAACATGTCATACTTGGAAAATCATGGTGAGAATGCAGATGCACATATAGAGTCCTTGTGTTAACCCAGCAACACCTCACTCTCGTTCTCTTACTCTTCCTAAAGGTGCTGATCGCTTCATGGATGACGTGGCCTGTATGATCGGCTATCGTCCTCTGCCATATATGAAGTGGTGCTGGTCTTACGTCACGCCGGTAGTGTGTATGGTGGGTTTTAAGTGCAATAATGCATCAACGCTGGGTTTCACATTCTTGAGAGGGTATTAAAGGGGTTTGTGTCTGTGTTTCGCAGGGTGTTTTCTTTTTTCATGTGGTCCACTACAAGCGATTAGTGTATAATGCCGTGTATGTGTACCCGTGGTGGGGTGAGGTGCTGGGTTGGTTTCTAGCGCTCTCATCCATGCTTTGCATTCCCCTCACCGTCCTCTACAAACTGCTGCACTGCAAAGGCTCTCTCATGGAGGTAGGACTGTGATGTGTGTGTGTGTGTGTTGCTACTTTGCTTGCCATGCAAAAAAGCTACTTGTGTCATGGAAAAAACTACTCATGATTTGAAGTTCAGCTTTAAAAAATACTTAGCGGTGTTGGAAAACTACTTTAAACCAGAAGCTTTCCAACCTACAATCTGTCTTAACACCATTGATGGAATTTTCCAGCAATCCATGTTTTCACTGTTATACGATAGGGGGCGCTATTACACATCTTCTGAAAGAGTACAGAATCTCCAGATCAAAACAGGCGAAGAAGAAGCAGAAACAAGCGATTGATTATGCACATGTAAGCTAACATGATCATCAAATATTTAACAGCATATAAATAAAAACTGCCGAACGTTACCCAGGAAGAGGAACAAGACTGTGAAGCTTTGGGGGTGTTGATGGACTCGATCTACTCCATCTATTTTGATCATCGTTCTGAATCCAATCCGGACATAGTGTTTGACAAAAACGTGATTTTCTAAGCTTTTGGTTTGAAATGTTTTTTTAATGAAAACCCACATTCAATTGTTGATCAAAAAAGAATGCATGAAGCTAGATTAAAATGGCTAGAGGCTCTGTTATTTCTTTCGATATATTGTATGTTCATATATTCATACAACAAAATATTCTGGGGGGCATGAAAGTTTTGTGAAAATGATCAAAAATGCTTGCTATTAGGGGGGGGAAAAACGCTGATGGGGAAAGAGTTAAAATAGTTCAACAACAATCAAGCTGTTGGCTAGAAAAAGATTACAACATTACAACCTACAAACAAAAGATAGCTAAAAGTATTAAAGTCGGCATGAAAAGTAAGTTGTCATAGTCTTTTCTTCTCTATTGTGACGTATAACTGAGTGAAACAACTTCTCGAACAAGAAAAAACGTAGGGCGGGACTTGATTTTTTTCCATGAGGAATTGACATGATCAACTTGAACCCGTTGCGAAGTCTGTGTCATGCAAAATTCCCACTCACATGGATTCTTATTGAAATGACTGGATTTCACAAAATTCGCAGAACAACAATAAATGTGACCACTGCTTATTAAACACATTTACACAAAATACATCTAACACAACTGAAAAACCTAGTAATAAACAGCAGTTTTTACTTTTTGGTGAGTAAAATGACATGAGGGAGATTACCAAGTCACAAATGAATATGCGAACAATCTGATTGCAAAAAAATTGGGATTAAGATCAAAAATGTAGCTTTTAAATTGTTTCCCACTAGTTCATTAAAATGCACCTTCTGAATTAGGCCATGCCAAACAGTGTTATTTTAGTATCATTTAGTATTGTCTATTACTATTATAGGCTTTAAAGTTTTAATAATTTTGGGTCGTAAACTGGGTCTTAAAAATTGAACTTCATTTTCATATTTTAATGATAAGACTTTTAATAGCTTTTGTTTTCGTTCACATTTTCATTTTTAATCATGAACTTATAACTTATATTTAATTTATTTATGAAGAGAACAGATAAACAGAGACTGTGCGTCATCCTAGGTGTATATGACTTTCTTCTTTCTGATTAACACAATCTGAGAAATATTAATAAATATCTTGACGCATCCAAGCTTTTTAATGGCAGTACGCGTTACCAAACGAGTATGAGCTGAAGAAAGTGCTTCCATCCACATTTATCCATCATAAACATACTCCGGCTCCACACGGTTAATAAAGGCCTTCTGAAGCGAAGCAATACATTTGTGTAAAACAAAATCCATATTTAACAAGTTATGAAGTAAAATATCTAGCTTCTGCTAGATATTTCTTTGAAAGATTTACACTTTCTTCGTAAGTTGAATATGGAAGGGGTCTGGCGGAAGCTAGATATTTTACTTCAGATAGCCAATCAGATAAAGCCACATTGCTGACCAGTCATAGCACGCTCTCACTACAACCAATCACGATTTGCTTTACACTTGGGGTGGGAACAGATTCATTTTTCACCCCTGAAGAGAACTGTATTCTATGGTATTCGATCAAATTGAGCTGAAGTGCTGTGGATAAAACATTAGTCAGCTACTTATTGACGCTTTCTGTTTCATCTTGAATAATGAGAAACTTTCATAACGCATCTGTATCCAGTATAGCGCTGTTTCTTCAAAGGCGCTTAAAATGTAATACTGTGGCTTGGCTTGATACACAATCTAATGGTCTGACAAAATCCAAATTTGAAACATCTTTTACTGTACCAATTTTTATGGACCTTATACTTCCTATCTGAGCCAATGAGGATGAATGAGCCATGTTATTTCAGAGCGAGACTACCCTGATTGTAAAGCAAAACATGGTTGATTATAGTGAGGATGTGCTACGATTGGTCAGCACAATGTGGCTGTTATCAGATTGGCTTGAGTAGATGGTAAGTGGAGTCCAGCTATTTGTGGATTTGTCTGCACTTCTTGCTAGAAATGTTTAGAAATCCACAAATGTGTGCACAAACTCACTAAAAGTTGTATGAATCTCTGACCTGTTATTGGATATTATGAAACAGTATGTGTGATTCTCTGTTTTCCTCTGTTCAGCGTTGGCAGCATTTGACCACACCTATCTGGGGGCGACATCACCTTGAGTTCCTTCCACATGAGAATGAAACCAGACTTCTACCAAAGGCAGAAGAGAATAAAAACACTCTGTTATATGAAAGTGTCATTTAATATCCTCGCCAGCACAAGCAAATGATAAGATACAAACAGCACTGCCCTGCACTTACACTGCAGAACCACACACACACACACACACACAGCAGTGTTCACTCTGTTATGAGCAAGTGAATCATTGTCAAATCAAGTGAAATCCAAACTACACACCCTTATGCCAATAACAGTTATCCACTAAAGCACTAAACCCACAGCAGAGCCTGCACATATCAACTGTCACGCAGTAATAATGTGGATTTTGTCCAAGCGCTCTTCTTTCAATGTAATTATATTTCAAACGAAGGCCTCAGGCGCACAAGATAATCATGCGTGCTTGTGTTTGACAGTCAGTTATCTGCCTCGTGTGCTGATGTTGTTCAGTATTATGTGTTTGTGTTTGTTACGTTGGGCTGGGCTGGGATGTTACAGCAGTGTTGTGAAGCAGAGAGTGGGATAATTAATAAAAACAATTTTCAGTTTGATATTGTGTACATTTATTTGGTTTGATAAAATCATTATGCAAATCGTTCAAATAATTTAAAAAGTAATAATTAAGCATGTGTGTCAAATAAACATTTTTAATATTTAAAATATATGAAAACACGAAGACATTTTGTAATACAGGTGCTGGTCATATAATTAGAATATCATCAAAAAGTTGATTTATTTCACTAATTCCATTCAAAAAGTGAAACTTGTATATTATATTCATTCATTACACACAGACTGATATATTTAAAATGTTTATTTCTTTTAATTTTGATGATTATAACTGACAACTAAGGAAAATCCCAAATTCAGTATCTCAGAAAATTAGAATATTGTGAAAAGGTTCAATATTGAAGACACCTGGTGCCACACTCTAATCAGCTAATTAACTCAAAACACCTGCAAAGACCTTTAAATGGTCTCTCAGTCTAGTTTTGTAGGCTACACAATCATGGGGAAGACTGCTGACTTGACAGTTGTCCAAAAGACGACCATTGACACCTTGCATAAGGAGGGCAAGACACAAAAGGTCATTGCAAAAGAGGCTGGCTCTGTGTCCAAGCACATTAATAGAGAGGCGAAGGGAAGGAAAAGATGTGGTAGAAAAAAGTGTACAAGCAATAGGGATAACCGCACCCTGGAGAGGATTGTGAAACAAAACCCATTCAAAAATGTGGGGGAGATTCACAAAGAGTGGACTGCAGCTGGAGTCAGTGCTTCAAGAACCACTACGCACAGACGTATGCAAGACATGGGTTTCAGCTGTCGCATTCCTTGTGTCAAGCCACTCTGACAGCGTCAGAAGCGTCTCACCTGGGCTAAAGACAAAAAGGACTGGACTGCTGCTGAGTGGTCCAAAGTTATGTTCTCTGATGAAAGTAAATTTTGCATTTCCTTTGGAAATCAGGGTCCCAGAGTCTGGAGGAAGAAAGGAGAGGCACACAATCCACGTTGCTTGAGGTCCAGTGTAAAGTTTTCACAGTCAGTGATGGTTTGGGGTGCCATGTCATCTGCTGGTGTTGGTCCACTGTGTTTTCTGAGGTCCAAGGTCAACGCAGCCGTATACCAGGAAGTTTTAGAGCACTTCATGCTTCCTGCTGCTGACCAACTTTATGGAGATGCAGATTTCATTTTTCAACAGGACTTGGCACCTGCACACAGTGCCAAAGCTACCAGTACCTGGTTTAAGAACCATGGTATCCCTGTTCTTAATTGGCCAGCAAACTCGCCTGACCTTAACCCCATAGAAAATTTATGGGGTATTGTGAAGAGGAAGATGCGATATGCCAGACCCAACAATGCAGAAGAGCTGAAGGCCACTATCAGAGCAACCTGGGCTCTTATAACACCTGAGCAGTGCCGCAGACTGATCGACTCCATGCCACGCCGCATTGCTGCAGTAATTCAGGCAAAAGGAGCCCCAACTAAGTATTGAGTGCTGTACATGCTCATACTTTTCATGTTCATACTTTTCAGTTGGCCAAGATTTCTAAAAATCCTTTCTTTGTATTGGTCTTAAGTAATATTCTGATTTTCTGAATTTGGGATTTTCCTTAGTTGTCAGTTGTAATCATCAAAATTAAAAGAAATAAACATTTGAAATATATCAGTCTGTGTATAATGAATGAATATAATATACAAGTTTCACTTTTTGAATGGAATTAGTGAAATAAATCAACTTGATGATATTCTAATTATATGACCAGCACCTGTACATTTACATTACAGTTCAAAAGTTGGGGGTCAGTAAGATTTTTGGATATTTTTTTTAAAGAAGTCTCTTCTCAATTTAAAATAACTGTTTTCTATTTTATTATGTTTTAAAATGTAATTTATTTCTGTGATGGTAAAGCTGAATTTTCAGCATCATTACTCCAGTCTTCAGTGTCACATGATCCTTCAGAAATCATTCTAATATGATGATTTGATGCTCAAGAAACATTTACTATTATCAATGCTGAAAACAGTTTTGCTGCTTCATATTTTTGTGTAAACCGTGATTCTATCAAAGAATCCTAAAAAAAGTAAGTTCAAAATGAGCAGCATTTATTTGAAATAGAAATTATTTGTAACCGTATAAATGTTATTTTAATTGGTCCTTGCTGGATAAACATATTAATTTATTTAAAAAGAAATCGTAATGACCCTAAATTTTTAACCGGTAGTAAAGTCTACTTATGTCACAGTGTAATATGTGATTTCGTTTAGGAGTCACATCTGGCTTCTTCACGGCCAAAAATGACCGAAGCCTTAAAATGTAACTTTTTTTTGCCCCCAGGAAAACCAATGAAATATATCTTTGTTCAATAATATTTTTAAATTATTATTTAGAATTTTGAGGGTATTTTATGATATTATGCAATATTTATACAATTTTTATTAGCTATTTTCCCCCATTGAAAATAATACACATTTTTTTTCTAATATTTTTAAAATAATTTTTCAATTAAGGCATGCAATATTCCATGTTAAAATAGAGACAAGGCATTTAAAATCCAATTTTTTGAAGGTAGATTAGTGACATCTAGTGGGAGTAAAAAAAGAAAAACGTTTGTAATGCCATGGTGTAACCACTAGATTCCTTACAGTGCTATATAAAGTGGCTTATAAATTATCTAGTGTTTTTAGACATAAATACTTATTTCTATTGAGTTGTGGATTTGGATTTATACTTAGACATTCTCAAAGACTACTTTTTGTCAAGGTTTAGATTTTTTTAAATGTTCATTTGAAGTGTCAGTTTTTGCATAAATTTTACTACAGTCAAACCTGAACACAGAGGTGGACATTTTGTTACACATAACAGCAAAATTAAATAAAAATGTGACAAAAATGAACAGGTATGTTTTATCACAGCTTAATAAATCCGGGCACTGATCTGATTTCAGCCTCTTATTTGAGTCTTTTGGCTCAATTTTACCATATTGTAACAGTTCATTTGTGTGTATAATAGTGTGTTGTGTGTGTGAGTGAGTGTGTCTGTTTTGTACTCTTGTGTAACCTCTTCCTTGCTGCTTGTTTTTTTACTGCTTTGTGGCTGAATTATTGTTTTTATTTCACACTTTTGCAAAACCTTGCTTTGTGTAATAGTCAGGCTAGTTCATATAGTCACCAAGTTTCATCCCATTCCGATGAAGCAAAAAATTTAAATTTTTTAAAACGTAATCGTTTTCTGTCATTTTTGGCCGAAGAGAATCAGAGCTGTAATTAGAATCAGGACCTCAATAAGTTATAATTATGTGTTATTTATCAAATTTAATCATTTTTCATGAGTTTTCACTTACTAAGCCAGTTCACACACGCATTTCTAGAAATGGCTAGACATTTTCTTTGCGATATATCAATACACTGAGTTACATCATCACAGGGAAACAGTGATGTAATTCTCAGGGAATCAGGGTCCTTTACTGAACAGCAGCTGCTGGCCAGAACCTAGTAATGCAGGGCATTTCCTGTAACGAAGCAACAGCTCATGTGACTGTGACAGGAGGAGATTAATGATATGATTGAGAAAACATGATGCACAGTGTGATCACAGTCTCACCAGTGCAGCTGGACAGATCTCTGACACAGGCAGTGCAGCACAGCATCATGGATAGATGGCCAAAGTTGCTGTCTGATGACATTTATTTTGGTTTCACTGTGTTGAAAACGTTAAAAACAGCAAAATATATTTTCCACAATTTTTGTAATAAGCTTGATACAGTTTACTGAACTGGAGTCTAATAACAATGTCAGCATGTGTCATAACAAATCAGTGTGATATTGTCTCAAGGTCAGTGTCATTGAAGCTCCTTCAATGTTATCTGTAGGCCTACTTCTTCCTGCAGCTGCACATTCGTTTTCTCACTTTCTTTTTGTCCTTTATTCATTCAACTCTTTCTTCCCCTTTCTGATAAAATCAAAGGGTTTCTGAACCACACATAGGCAGCAATGTCATTGCACCTTTTGAGGTCCAGAAAAGTAGTAAAGACATCATTAAAACAGTCCATGTGACTACAGTGGTTCAACCTTAATGTTATGAAGCGACGAGAATACCAAAATAACGACTTTATTCAACAACTTGAACTGTTGTCATACCCAGTTGACGTAGTGAAGGCTTTCGTGTTCTACGTCTGAACGAATGAGTCGCCGTTCGGATGTAAACACGGAAGACTTCACTGCGTTTACTACGTCAAATGGGTATAACAACAGTTCAAAAAAATGTTTTTGTCTTTGCGCACAAAAAGAATTTTGGTCGCTTCATTACATTAAGGTTGAACCACTGTAGTCACATGGACTATGTCTTTATACCTTTCTGGACCTCAAAAGGTGCAATGACGTTGTGTGTGGTTCAGAAACCTTTGGATTTCATCAAAAATATCTTAATTTGTGTTCTGTAAACGAACGAAGGTCTCATGGGTTTGGGACGACATGAGGGTGAGTAATTAATGACAGAAGTTTCATTTTTGGGTGAACTAACCCTTTAAGAACTGAACTAAAATGGGACAAAAGTCTTTATTCGTTCTTTATTTGCACAAGAAAGAAAGTGTTAAACACTGTGAATTCAGGACTGCACACTTCCCCAAAATGTGTGGGTTGTAATGCTGGAATTTCATGAGGTCTGGAATGGGATTAGTGCTGTAGATTTTTTTTATGAGGGTTTAACAAGCAGTCAGCAGTCGCCAAGAAACCTTTCTGACCTTCTGCGTGAGGTCATGATGTTACATTTAGTGATTGTATTGTTTTGAAAAAGAAATTTTAATAGTTTAAGCATTACACAGTTTAACTCCGTCGAAGGCAAAACAATGTCAGATGATTTCAAACCTGATGTATAATTTGTAATACAGGTCTAATATACAGTATTATCCGAGTTCACTGGGTTCCTGTTGTATCCTAAGCCTTAGAAATAGGCAAATGCTCTCACTGAAAGTGTAATATGAAACACACACTTACCCACTGTGTCAATGCCTCTCCAACCACATCAGTATAAACTGGTCCCTGCAATAATCTGTAAATGTATAGAGAATTTACTTAGCATATACAGTTTATATATATATATATATATATATATATATATATATATATATATATATATGTATGTATACTTAGTATCATAATAGATAAAAAGAAAAAAGACCACATTAAGCATATCAAACATATTGCAGTTCATTTGTTGTGTATCCACACACTGGATTACACGCTGAGATGCTAGCAATCTTTTTATTTTATAAATTGCTGTTGCCTGGCCTCTGTCTCGAGACTGACTTGGCCCGCTCGTTTTCAGTGATCTGTGAATCAATTGAACACCACACGCTGGCGACATCTGCTGGTCAAAACTGTGTTAACATGTATTCAAAACTAGTGAATGAAAGTTTAGTCTTTTGAATCGACATCGACACAAAACCATCAATGGTTAACTTTTTAATGTTGTATTCATATTTTAATGCAGTTATCACATTTACCTAATTTTCCAAAAAAACAGTTTTATTGATTGCAATAAAGATGAAGCTATTGGGACAGTTTAAAAATGCTGTGTCTGTAATTAGACATGCACACGCATTTTTCCCCAGCACTTCAAATGTTATTTTTAATGTGATGACCACAAACATTATTTGTTCATCCTTCTGAGATTGTCCCCACTGTAAAACCGAACTTTTCAAAATGTAGGAAATTCAACATTTTAATAGAAAACACTTATTTAAAAATAAAAGACAATAATTACCACTTTAACCAGCAGGTGGCGGCAAAGTAGCATTTATTTGCTCTAATCGTTTTTCACTTCGTTTTTGACTAAATATTAAACTTTATAAAATAACTAGGTTTAAAAATACATTTTGTCAATGTGAAGTATGAAGTACTCAAAAAATCTTAAGAAAAACAATAACTTTTCTTGTGAATGAATGACACAGAAAGCGAGCACCGCGCTCTCCCTTTTTAATCACAGCAGCTATCAGTCAGTGCAGCGCAAGATCAATGATTTCAGCATACTTGTAAAAACACACATTTTATTCAATTAATCTATCCAAAGTGCACAATAAATATTTAATTTCTGAAGCGTTTTTTTCACATAAAAGTGTGAAAACTGAGTCGAATTGAATTTAGCTGAGGAGGAACACTGAGGTACGTCTTTATTTTTTTTATGACGTCTTACGTTTGAATAACTAAATGAATGCTATGCCTGACTATTTAAGTGACTATATTCTGATGATAAACTAAGTATCACACTACTGATGCTCAACACACCAGCAAATTACATTTCACCGGAAGTTTTCGAGCTGTCTTATATTATTGCGGAAGTTCTAAAGAATGCTCTGTGCATATAGCCCATTAACTACATGCTCCATTTTTTTTTTTATACACTCACGTTTGTCATTAAAACTAAACCTCATTTATAAACCTGACCCGAGATGAGTTAAAACCATAGGCCTATATTAGACACTGGTTTATGGGTTCACCAGGGGTTTTCCATCCTGGTCTTGGAGACCCACAGCACTGTATGTTTTGTATATTTTCCTTATTTTAAATCACCATGAAATCAAAATAGACAATTCTTATTTTTATGGAATACTGTAGTATTTGTTATAAACTATTTAGCCATGCACATCATTATTATTATTTTTTAAATGAATACCTGTATCGTAATCTTTAATCAAAATAACTTCCCCTCCCTCTTACAGTGACTTCTCTTCTCTTCTCTGATGAAGTGTTTACTGGTGCGAGGACGGGGCAACCTGTCACATCCACCAATAACAAACCACAACCATCTAATCAATTCCCCATGGACAAAATCAAGCCCTGCCCTACATCCACTTCACTCGGATAGATGTCACAATAAGGAAGAAAGGACTTTCGCAACTTCAGTTTCATGGTGACATTAAGGGCTGTCTCAGCCTTCCTGTTGAAAAATCTTTCCATTTCACTAAAATGTTTGCTCCCTAAAAATCCCACAATGCACCGCAAAAATCAGAGAGCATCGATGTTCTCTACTGTCTAGTGAATAACATTTAGTTGGCTAGTCTGTCATCCAGCATGGTAGTCTAATTACCCCTAATCCCTCGATTATGTATTTAAAGGGTTAGTTCACCCAAAAATGACATTTCTGTCATTAATTACTCACCCTCATGTCGTTCCACACCCGTAAGACCTTCGTTCATCTTTGGAACACAAATTAAGATATTTTTGATAAAATCCGAGGGTATCTGATCCACACATAGGCAGCAAATCACTGCACCTTTTCAAGGCCCAGAAAGGTAGTTAAAACATGGTTAAAACAGTTTATGTGACTACAGTGGTTCAACCTTAATGTTATGAAGAGGCGAGAATACTTTTTGTGCACAAAAACAAAACAAAATAACTACTTTATTCAACAATTTGAACCGTTGTCATACGTGGTGAACTCAGTGCAGGCTTCCGTTTATGTCCAAACGGCGACTCATCATTGGCCGGCTTCTGCATCAGCATCACATGCATGTGTCGTGCTGCTCACGTGTTCAGCTTTGGCCAGTACTGAGTTGGCATTCGGATGTAAACAAGGAAGCCTGCACTGAGTTATGCGTATTTGCCGTGCTGTCCGGGGAGAGGGCTCAGAGTTCAGAATTTTGGCCCAAACCCAGAGTACTCCCCCCAGATGTGGTAATAATAGATAGAACTAGAAGTGAGGATATGGGATGGAGGAGGGATGCTGATAAACTGTCAATGAACAGAGGCAAGTCTGCAGTATATATACCTCTTGTTGTTGGTTGAATTGATTAGCTGAATGCTTTCCACTTGTGCTAATTAGGTTAATTATCTGAACCTGCTCCTCCCGAACTTTGTTAATAAAACATCATCAAAAATATCTTAATTTGTGTTCCAAAGATGAACGAAGGTCTTACGGGTTGTGGAACGACATGAGGGTGAGTAATTAATGACAGAAATGTCATTTTTGGGTGAACTAACCCTTTAAAGCTGCAAACATTAAATGCATGAAGTGTCCAACATTCCACACTGAATTTTCAGTTAATTAAGTGCATCATCCGGGTATCTGAAGTGCACTTTTACAGTTTTCATTATGAACACACAAATCACACTATTTATACTGCAAAATGGCATAGAAAAGTGCTCAAGTAGATTCTGCGGATTGTTCTCTTACCAGAAATGACATCACATTTTCTGAAGCTTCTAAGCTTTCCGATAGCACATAGATTAATGTCACGAAAACATATATATCGCAGAAGCCTGATCAATAAACATCATGACAGGGGGCGGACATGTTGTCCCGGAACAACCTTACCTCGGAGGAATGGTTGCTCCACCCCCTCATAACTCAGAAAATTTGGGATGCCTTCGGGAGGGCAGAGGTCGACCTCTTCGCCTCAGAAGACAACTATCATTGCCCAATTTATTTTTCAAAGACCAGAGAAGTTCCCTCTGTACGCTTTTCCCCCAATCGCTCTGATTCCCCAGGTTATCAAACGAATCAGGAAGGGTGCCCACAAAGTCCTCCTGGTGGCTCCTCCATAGAGTTTATAACTAAGGTTTTTGGACCTGTCTCAGCTATCGTCCATGGCTGATTCCCCTGAGACGAGACCTCCTCTGTCAAGCGGGAGGGACAATATGGCACCCCATACCCGAGCTGCACTCCACAAGAGGCATGGCCTCTTGGGCATGGTCCACTATCGTGTCCATCGCGGAAATCTGTGAGGCGGCCTGCTGGGCCTCGCTGTCCACGTTTGTCAGGTTTTATAACCTAGACGTTCCTGCGTTGCAAATGCAGGTTCTCTCTGCATAAGCCTCACCAATGTGACCAGCTTATGAACCTTTGTCTACGGCCCTGACCAAGTCCAGGTAGTTATGTATTTTTCTGTTCCCTATATATGCTCTAGGCCCCATGGGGTTCCTAGGCTGTATGGGAATGGGAGGATGACTACAGTGTCCCCAGCTTTTTCCGGAGTGCATTATACTATGTGCATCCGCTGAAAGCCCTTCTTAGTGCTCCGCTCGAATGCTCTGTCATCCCTCTTCATAGCACGGCGTGATTGTATTATCCCCGTTGCATCTTGCCTAAAGGCAGACGACGCAGTACGAGTGTAGTATCGAAAGGGAATGTACTCGGTTACTAACGTAACCTCGGTTCCCTTAGATACGGAACGAGTACTGTGTCCTTTGCCGTGCTATTCGTAGGACGCCTCATGTCGTCTCTTCAGTTGAATTAAATCAGTTTGCCAAGGTGAGACAGTCGTTTACTTGAACTCCACGAACCAATGGCCGTGCAGTTTCACTGCGTGATTGAAAAAGGCTTCAGAAATCGGTGAAAATAGGAGTTTCCCCGTACTCGTTCCGTATCTAAGGGAACCAAAGTTACGTTAGTAACCGAGTACGTTTTGTAGCATAGCCATGTCAAGACGCCTGTTATTAGGCCCATCTCCCGCACTGCATGACGTCAGTTATTGAATAAATATCATTATTAACTCATTATTAAAATATTTCCACATGACTCCACCAATGTTTAGTAGACACCACGCATATATTTGCATGTTATAAAGAAATATTCACGTTATGGTAAATTATCGTCGTTTATTTTATATACTGATGAGCAAGGGGGTAATGAGCGGCAACTAACGATCAGAGCACAGAAAGTGATTCTGCAGGCGAGTAGGACTGCCTACTACAAGTTCGGGGGTCCTCAGTGATTTCTTTATTCTCGCAGAATTTTGGGAGAAGGTCAACTCTTTTTGTGTTGTGTGCGGTGAGTGGAAAATGACTAAAAAACTACATTAATATAACATGCTTATAATAAAAAAATATAAAATAAAATAAAATAACAAATAACATGCTCTCATGAGGACCCACTTTCCTCCAACCCGAATCAAACAAACCCGCTAATCAAGCTCATCAGGATCACTTGAAAATCACATTGATGCCCAAGTTGTGCCCAAGCAGGTTGGAAATAAACTTTGCAGGACAGTGGATCCCCAGGAGCAAGGTTGAAGATCTCTGATATAGATTAACAAATAATAATAACAATTACAATATATATACAGTTGTGGTCAGAATTATTGGCACCCTTGGTAAATATGATCAAAGATGACTATAAAAATAAATCTGCATTGTTTATCCTTTTGATCTTTAATTAATAAAATTAGCAAAAATCTAACCGTTCATTATAGGAAAATAATTGAAAGTGGGTGGAATATCACATTATGAAATAAATGTTTATCTCCAAAACATGTTGGCCACAATTATTGGCACCCCTAGAATTTTTAATGAGTAAAATATCTCTGAAGTATATTCCCATTCATATTTAACTTTTTTTTTTTTAGCACACCAGGGTGATCATGAACATGAAATTGTCCAGCCATGACTTCCTGTTCCACAGGAGTATAAACATGAGGAAACACAAAGGCCAAATTCTCTTAATCATTCATCACAATGAGTAAAACCAAAGAATATAGTTCTGATGTGCAGCAAAAGATTGTTGAGCTTCACAAAATAGAAAGTGGCTATAGGAAAAGAGCTAAAGCATTGAAAATCCACATTTCCACTATCAGGCCAATAATTAAGCCGTTTCAATCAACTAAAGATGTTACAAATCTGCCTGGAAGAAGACATGTGTCTAAACCGTCCTAATGTGCGGTGAGGAGGAAAGTTTGAGTGGCCAAAGACTCTCCAAGGATCACAGCTGGAGAATTGCAGAGATTAGTTGAGTCTTGAGTCTCAGAAAGCCTAAAAAAATGATCAAACATCCCCACAAGTTGTTCGGGAGGATTTTAAGAAAAATCCTCTGCTCTCATCCAGAAACAATCTCCAGCATATTCAGTTGTCAGACAAGACTGAAACTTCAAACAGGACCAGCTTCTATGGTCAGATTAAACTAAAAAAAAAAGAGCTTTTTGGCAGCAAACCCACCAGACGGGTTTGGTGCACACATGGATAAAAAGTACCCCATGCCCACGATTAAATATACTGCTGGATCTTTAATGTTGTGGGCCTATTTTTCTGCTGGAGGTCCTGGACATCTTGTTCAGATACATGGTGTCATGGATTCTATCAAATACCAACAGATAAAAAATCAAAACCTGACCGCTTCTGCTAGAAATTCAGTAATGGGCCATGGTTGGATCTTCCATCAGGACAATGATCCAAAACAAACACCAAAACCAACACAAAAATGTGTCAATGTGCACAAAATGAAGCTTCTGCCATAGCCATCCCAGTCCCCTGACCTGAACCCTAAAGAAAATGAGTGGAGTGAACTGAAGAGAAGAAGCATCAACATGGAGCTGGGAATCTGAAGGATCTGGAGATATTCTGCATGAAGGAATGATCTCTCTCTTCTCTTGTCAGGTGTTCTCCAAACTCATCAGGCATTATAGGTGAAGAGCTGTTATCTTGGCAAAAGAAGGTTGCAAAAAGTATTGAATAAAAGGATGCCAATAATTGTGGCCAATGTGTTTTGGAGAAAAACATTTATTTCATAATGTGATTTTTCTCCCCACTTTCAATTCTTTTCCTTCAAAGAAAGGTTAGATTTTTGCTAATTTTATGAATTAAAGATCAAAAGGATAATGCAGATTTATTTTTAGATTTATCATCTTTGATCATATTTATTAAGGGTGCCAATAATTCTGACCACAACTGTATACAAATATATATACATATATACAGTTGTGGTCAGAATTATTGGCACCCTTGATATACATATATACAGTGCTCAGCGTAAAGGAGTACAACAGTAACATTTTAAACAATATCTCAATGAACACAAAAACAATTTCCAAAATGTTACAAGACTAAGTTTAATATAACATCTGTTTAACTTATAACATGAAAGTAAGGTTAGACAAAAAAGTACAGAGTTAGTTATAATCTAGCTAGTATTTACTAATGGTGCGTTCACACCAGACGCGAATGAAGCGTTAAGTGCGAGTGATTTACATGTTAAGTCAATGCAAAGACGTGAATAGACATCCTGTGGTGCGAATTGAGCGTTTCAGGCGTTTGACACGCGTAATGCATGATTCGCCAAAGTTAAAATTTTTCAACTCGAGTTGAAAAATCTGAACTTTGGCGAAAATTTGCGCCACGTTAACCAATCAGGAGCTTGCTCTAGTAGTGACATGATTACAACGTAGCGAGAGGAGGCAGATATCCGAAACAATGGAGGACAAAATCATCATCACTGTATGATACATCTTTATACTTTTATAGAAACAGGAATAAAAAGGATCTTGCTTGGAAGAAAGTGAATGAGGAGGTCGGACAATGTGGTAAGTTGTAAAAAACGCTCTTTACTTAATTTGAGCTATATATATATATATATATATATATATACACACATATTGAGACTAAAAGCTAGCTAAAGCCGGCAAATTGAGCTTATTCGCCGTATTTTACAACTACTTTCCCGCTGACGAGTTGATGTGTTTATTCAGAGGAAGTGTGCAGAAACGAGACGAGCTGCCTGGCAGAAGCCCCTCTCATGACGCGAATTCGCGTCTGTTGTGAAGGGAATTTCACGTGCGAATGAAGCGAGTAAACTCAAAATGTTCAAGCGTCCAACTAAGCGTGAATAGCGCGATTTATTTGCGTAAGTCGCGTCTGGTGTGAACTCCCCATAAGTCTCTGGTGTGCACTTTATGTTCCAATTTAAGTAAGAACTTATGAACAGCTGGTGCAAACACACTCAGAAGCTATCCTACATAACAAATTTTTAAAAAAAAAACACACAAACTGCATGACATTTGTAAGTAAAATAGTTTTATATATACACAGTATATTAATATGTAATATAATTTTGTTTCAAATGGATGAGAAAAAAAATAGTGTTAAATTACTACTACCACCACCACCACCAAAAGTGCCATACAAATTATTACCGCAAATCAGCATCAGTGCTGCATTCAAAGAAATAGATGTTACAACTGTGAAAATCTGATCTGTTTACAGGCATGAAATAAAAACACATTACATTATATGTATTTGTAATTGTCACAGTACACCCTGTTTGGACTTCTGTTTTGCACCATTTCCCGGCACTAGTCTGTCACCATAGTTACTGATCACTTTCATCATCACTATCAGCTGTGTTCCATTATTATCTGTCAGTGTATTTAAGTCTTGTGTTTTCAGTTCATCCTTGTCCGGTATCGTCAATGTATGTGTCTAATAAATGTGTCTTGTGTTTGCCAGTTTGTGGATTTTCTTGCCTGTGGATTTATTAAAGACTGTTCTACCCTTCATCTTCTTCTTTGTGCGTATACTTACAACCCAGTGTGACAGTAATATTACACTTTACAAATGATATATACACAACAGATATAATTATTTTGCAGTTTTATTTCCAAACCATTATTTGTTTCTGACCGCTTTGATTGGGTGGACCAGTCATCAATTTAGGTGAGCAAGTGCCACCCTAGACTTTATGTGACCTTGCCTCTCATGTTTATCAAGATAAAGTCAACATATCCAGGTCTATCAATATCCAAAATGGTAATACCAGACTGAAATGATCAATGACATTTTTAAACTTGTTCAACATGTTGTGCCACTTTTTACTTTTGTGTGTTAATTATTACAATGTTTAGAAATAATAGTATCTAGTCTGCTTTCTCCTTATTACCTCACTAGGACTGCATGGACCAAGTCTCTGAATACAGAATGTCTTCATGCAATTAGATATATTCTTCTGTCTGAATTCAGAGGATGTTCAGAATGTAATTTTTAGTATTTGATATGGTCATTTGCTTTAAGGTCAGTATACACTTGAGCTGATTTTTGCACGTTAACGATTTATAAATGTTCCAAACTTTTCAACCCCACTATACCTTTAACCCTATTGTGTCTAACCTATTCAATCGGACAAAGAGATATTGAAGAATCAATAAAAACCCTAAATCCAGCACAGAGTGGTTCAGTGAATGTGGCATGAAATGTGTATAAGTGTGTGAGTGTGTTAGAATTGCTGTAGAAGGACAGAGTGCCACCCGGCCAGTCCAGATACACTCCTACTCTCTTAGAGGGGTATGGGGCAGAAATGTCAATGCTATTTTTGTTGTGCCAGACAGTGAAAGTGTCATTAGAACAATCAAAGCTCCAGGACTTTTCATTGAATCCAAACCTACAATTGTCACTTCCTCCTTTCCTGTTCATTTCTTTATATGCCACTGATATAACAGCCCCCCTCCACCCACTCCATTCAGTAGCAGCGCAGCCTCGGCCACGTCTATACCATAGCGTCCAACCCCAGGGGGGCTGGATGTGAGAGGGAGAAATACAGAGGAAAATGAGTCGTTTCCTGAGACACAAATAAGTCCACTTCCGCTTTTCCGAAGCGCTCCCAAAGGAGCTCCACCACCTCGGGGTGAAGTCTCCACTCCCCGGGCCTCAGCCCCTGCCTCAACTGGATGTCTGCTTCCATATTCAGACGCCCTGGGATGTATACTGCCCTGACTGACAGTAACTTCCCTTGGGCCCACAGGAGGATCTGGTGTGCCAACTTGCATAAGGGGCGCGAACGCAGACCCCCCTGATGGTTTATATAGGAAACCACCGCTGTGTTGTCCATGTGGACCAACACATGATGGCCCCTGAGATCTGGGAGGTTGTGTTTGAGTGCCAGGAACACAGCCATCATCTCCAACTGGTTTATATGCCAGGAAAGATAATGACCCCTCCACAGACCTTGAGCCGAGCGACCACTCATGACCGCCCCCCCCAGCCGATGAGGGATGCATCCGTCGCAAGCGTTACGCGACGACAAGGAGCTCCCAACACCGGGCCTTGGGGGAAAAAAAACAAGGTTTTTTCCACATGACACAAGCACGAAGGCATCGCTGCGTGACCTTGATCATGCGAAACGGATTTCCCCTTGGGGAAAACCCCTTGGTTTTGAGCCACCACTGCAAAGGTCTCATGTACAGCAGGTCAAAAGGTATCACGCTGCTGAAACTGTTTGACTGGCCTAGCTTCAGCTTGTTTACGGCTGTGAGGATCGCCTCTATGCGAGCCGGAGATAGACGTGATAGACGCATCGAGAAAGCACACTCTTCTTTGCGTTTAGCCATAACCCCAGACGCCTCATGTGGGCAAGAACCGCATCTCGATGCTGAACCACCAACTCCTCTGACTGTGCCAGGATGAGCCAGTCGTCTATGTAATTCAACACGAACATGAAGGTGCGGGGAGATAAAGCTAGACCGAAGGGAAGAACCCGATATTGGTATGCTTCGCCCCCGAAAATGAACCTCAGGAACTTCCTGTGTTGAGGAAGGATGGATCTAGAATCTAGAATAGGACGCAGAATCTAGAATAGGACGCAACCCTCCATCCTTCTTTGGAACTATGAAGTACCGGCTGTAAAACTCTGACTCCCTGCTGGGAGAAGGAACCCTTTCTATAGTTTCTTTTCACAAGAGAGTCTGTACTTCTTGTTCCATAACCAGAGCCTGCTCGAGGCTCACCTCGGTGAAAAGCACCTGGGCAGTTGCAACCCAAACTGAATTCTGTACCCAAATTCTACTGTGTGCAGGACCCATTGAGATACGTTTGACAGAAGTTTCCACGCTGCCAAAAAATCTAAGGGAATCAGTCTCTCAAGACTGACCTCTGGTGTTTGATGTGTGACCAGCTCGGTGTCCTGAAGCGGCAAACCAACAGGAAACAACCTAACTGGCCACTTTTGATCCCTCCTTGGAGGGAGCGAACATCCCAGCACCACTACGTTGCCGGGTGGACACTGCGATATACGTTCGCTGAGAGCCGCTGCGCCCTGAAGCACACAAGGTGGCAGGGTTGGCAGAACGGCCCCCCGAGGGGACATGGGCACCGTGTAATGAGGTGGAAACCGAATCGCCCCGGAGGGGACTGCCCTCAGAAGCCTGACACCACTGGCGTCAGGGCTTCTTTCCCGAAGCCTTCCGCTGGATAATGACGGTCCTCAGATCCGTCTTACCCCTGGAAGGCTTCGATTGTGAGCGCTGCCCCACTCCCCAGTCTCTCTGTGGGAGAGCAGGGGAAGCAATGCTCACTTTCTGTTGCACCCTGTGCAAGGAGCTCATACTCGCCTGGGGCTGCTCCCGCCCAGGGACCTGAGAGCGGCGGGGAAGAAACTTTTGGAACGCCGCCGCCTGTTTCTTGGATTCCTGGAACCTCTCGACGACTGTGTTAACTGAGTCACCGAAGAGGCCAGGCGGTGTAATAGGGGCGTCCAAAAGGAAGGAACGATCTCTGTCCTTTATGTCAGCAAGGTTGAGCCACAAATGCCTCTCCGTAGCTACCAGGGCTGCCACAGACAGCCCAACTGACTTTGCAGTCTCCTTGGCAGCTTTACGCAGCTCTGTAAAAGCCTCGCAACTAACTTCCCCACCCTCATCAAGGTCTTTGAGCAGGTCGGCTTGGTATGCTTGAAGGATGGCCATAGTATGTAAGCATGCAGCCGCCTGACCTGCTGCCGAGTACGCTTTACCCACTAAAGCTAAAGATGTTCTTAGTGGCTTTGTGGGTAACTTCAGGACTTTAAGGGAAGATGCTGAATCGGGGGAGAGATAGCTCTTCCACCCGAGGCATCTCCCCATAACCGTGCCTTTTTAGTCCCATGATGTTGCTGTAATTAGATATCTGGGGACTATAGAGCCGATAGGAGCTGGGTCTATTCCACGACATCGACACCTCGGTGTGGAGGTCGGAGAAGAAAGGCAAGCCCCTTGCGTGGAGGTTGTGAGTGAGATGGAAGGAAGCACTCGTCTAATAAACTGGACTGACGGGCTTTCTGTTTCCCGCGCTGGTTACAACTCCACCAGCTCCTCATACGCTTGTGTGTGAGGTGGCGAATCCTCAACATCACAAAGGTCGATGCTGACAACGTCTAGTTCTTCAGAACTAGATAGCTGCAGCACCGGTGCTTCACCAGGGGCAGAAGAAACTGCAGAGCATGTTTCTACCTCCTGAAATGAAGCGCTGGATCCTGCAGGTAAAGGGCGGAGCCCGTCTCTAACCCCTCTGCAAGATCCATTTGCGAGCCCCACGACGCGAGTCTTCGCTGTGCCTTGGCAGCAAACGTGAGAGACAAACAACACTAAATAAGACAGACAGTTTCACAGAGAGCGCTTACTGAAGACACAAAAGCTGACTCTGTTTGGTTCAGGTGTGCTTTATAGTTTCCTGGTCATGATGTCACCCACCTATGACGTTCTGTTACGGCATTGTACTGATTTCACATGCGCTTCACGACGCAATCACGCAGAGGTGTTCCCAAAGCATTTGACGCAGCGTGAGTTCCCTTGAAAGGGAACCAGAAGTTCCCTAACACCCAAAAGTTGCTGTTTATTTGTTTCTCACTAAAAGCAAGACATTCAAACTATTTCTATTGTCTGCCTTTTTTTAATAAGAATAATTGAGGAACTCAAACACTGACCATTACAAAAGCTGCAAACATTCACTGATTTTTAATTTAAGAAGGCAACACGAAAGAGCTAGGGAGTGTAATCTTTTGATAAGGATGTATATTTTTTTCTTATTTTGTTTAAAGATATTTAGTTTTCCATTTAGTAATGTCCCTCAAAATACATAAAGTATATAATAAATTAATGAATATAAATGAATGAATTGAATAAATGAATGAATGAATAAATAAATAAATAAATAAATAGGCTATCATTAACTTAATATTAAGTGACACATTTTAGACACAATATTGTCAGTATTGACTGTTTTTGCCAATTTCGGAAACGAAAACAGTTCTAAACAAACTGCAACTTTGTATCCACTGTCTATGCCACCTCTGCATTGCAAATATTTATTTTGGTGATACTGATTTCATTTGACTGGTAAAAAAAAGTATAAAGGTGTCCTTAATGGAAAAAAGCCACTGGATATCAATTTAATTGGGAAAAGGTCATTTCTTTCAATGGTAACTGGTTTGGGATCATTTTTCAGGTTTTATCCTAGATTCACTAAATCCTGCAGTGTCCTCTGCTTTGGGGTATAAAAATCTATCGTGATCTAACTTACAGTCTCCAGAGCGATACTGGTTACAGCAGCAATAAAGGTGAGAGCATGCACTTTTTTATAGTTCATCAAATCCCCCAACCAGATATTCAAAAAACTACCTTCTTTAGTGTTCTGCAGAAGCAAGTCATAGTTTTGAACCACATGAGGGTGAGTAAATGATGACAGAATAGTTGTGATATTGTAAATGTAAATGAAAATGTCAGTGTAATAGAGGATTTACATTATTATACAATTATAACTGAATACTCACAGAGCTTTTCTGCAGTTGTTTATAGCTGGTAACAGTCTACTCCTGCCCTCTTCTGATGTGTTGTATTTCTTGAGGTCCAACTCATCCAGCACCTCCTCTGACATCTGAATCATGTAGGCAATTGCTGAGCAGTGAACAGGAGAAAGTGTATTGACATTTGATATTCAACAGTGTTTTGATCTGCCTGCATTGACACCATTGTATGCAAACTGAACTGAGCTGGATGATGACATCACTGTTTACTCCAGTGCTGATATAGATAAATTAACCAAATTAATAACTATTGATTCTTACATCGGAATGAATCAATACTGAATTTACTCAAGATGGATAATGACACCATTTTCTTTGAGAGCTGCTGGGCAGCCGAAATTATATACCAGTTATCACTGTAAAGCTGCTTTGACACAATCTGCATTGCTCTATCATCTGCTGGTGGGTGAGACTCCTGCAGCAGTGTGTCAAGTCAAGTCATCTTCATTTATATAGTGCCTTTCACAATACATATTGTTACAAAGCAGCTTCACAGTGACAATAGGAAAATTATTATCGAGCTAAAGTTGGTTTTTGATTGAATAACTTCCGTTGTAAAAAATTGTTAATTATTACTCTAGGGGTTTCCTGGCCGCTTAAATGACACCTTTCCTACTGAAAGAAACAAACAAATACCTTTAATGCATTCTTGCCGTTCATTTACGTGTTTAGTCTATAGTCTATAGGTTTGCATGTTTGAGTGTGTATGTGCGCAGAAGCTTGGTCTTTTTTAAAAAAAAGTTATATTTGCCAAATTACTTGTCTGATAACGTTTTATCTATACATAGGGAGAGGAAAGGGAAGGAGGCCTTCGCAGGGGATAATTTAGCTGAAACGTCAGGGCTGCATTATCATCATGTCTAGGTGCAGGTCCTTCATCTCATCTGGATACGGCCTGGATCTGGCAGGCTACGGCAAACCTCGGGATAAACAGAGAGAGACTCATATTAGCCATTCTTCTTATGATGTTGCGAGTACATCAGGTGTTATGGGAAGTGTTGACCTAATCTATGTAGCCTAACAATTTACATGATTTGAATTATAGAAGTAGATAATGTGTTATGTGTGTACAAGTTTAAACAGATATGTTTTTAGTCTAGATTTAAACTGACAGAGTTTGTTCTTCCCGAACAGTGATAGGAAGACTGTTCCAAAGTAAAGGTGCTAAATAGGAAAAGGATCTACCGCCTGCAGTTGATTTGGATATTCTAGGTATTATTAACTGGCCTGAATTCAGAGATTGCAATAGACGTGAAGGACTATAATGCATTAAGTGCTCACTCAGGTACTGGGGAGCTAAACCATTTAGTGCTTTGTAGGTAATTAGCAAGATTTTAAAATCTATACGATGTAGTAAGAACTCTAGCTGCTGCGTTTTGGACCAGCTGTAGTTTGTTTAACAGGCGAGCGGAACAACCAACCAGTAGAGCGTTACAGTAATCTAGCCTTGAGGTCATGAACGCATGAACTGTTCCACATTTGTCACTGAGAGCATATGTCGTAGTTTAGATATATTTTTTTAAGATGGAAGAACGCGGTTTTACAGATGCTAGAAACGTGACTTTCAAATGAAAGATTGGTATCAAAGAGCACACCCAGGTTCCTAACTTAACAGAGCAGCCATCAAGTGTTAGACAGTATTGTAGGTTATTACGTGAAGAAGTTTTTGGTCCAAAAATTAGAATCTCTGTTTTTTCTGAATTTAGTAGTAAGAAATTACTAGTCATCCAATTTTTTTATATCAGCTATGCATTCCGTTAATTTTGTGAAATGGTAAGTTTCGTCAGGGCTCGAAGAAATATAGAGCTGAGTATCATCAGCATAACAGCCATGCTTCCTAATGATATCTCCCAAGGGTAGCATGTACAGAGTGAAAAGCAACGGTCCTAGTACTGAGCCTTGTGGTACTCCATACTGAACTTGTGATCGATATGACATCTCTTTTTACTACTACAAACTGATAATTTTCAGTTAAGTAAAATTTAAACCATGCCAATGCAATTCCACTAATGCCAACATAATTTTCAAGTCTACTCAAAAGAATATTGTGGTCAAAAGCAGCACGGAGATCTAGTAACACTAATAGTTACAACCACGAGATACAACCACGATCTGATGATAAGAGCAAATCATTTGTAACTCTAATGAGAGCAGTCTCAGTACTATGGTACGGTCTAAATCCTGACTGGAAATCCTTACAGATACCATTCCTTACAGATACCAAGGAATATAGTTGCGATGATACTGCCTTTTCTAGTATTTTGACAGAAAAGGTAGATTTGAGATCGGCATGTAATTGACTAATTCTCTAGGATCAAGTTGTGTTTTTTAATAAGAGGTTTAATAATAACCAGCTTAAAAGTTTTCTATGACCTCTTTCAATAGCTTAGTCGGTATAGGGTCTAACATACATGTTGATTTTGATGATTTAACAAGTTTAGACAATTCTTCTTGTCCTAAAGCAATGAATGAATGGAATTTTTCCTTAGGGACACTACAGTGCACTGTCTGACGCGATACCGAAGTAGACGGTTGCATGGTCATAATTTTCTCTTTGATATTGTCAATCTTGCAAGTAAAGAAGTTCATAAAGTCATTACTGCTGTGCTGTTTGGAAACATCAGAAGCTCTATTTCTCGTTAATTTAGCCACTGTATCAAATAAATACCTAGGGTTGTGTTTATTTTCTTCTAAAATATTTGAGAAATAAGCAGATCTAGCCGTTTTTAAGGCCTTTCTGTACTCAATCATTCTCTCTCTCCACGAAATGCGAAAGACTTCTAGTTTTGTTTTCTTCCAGCTGCGCTCCATTTTTCTGGCTGCTGTCTTAAGGGCCTGAGTGTGCTCATTGTACCACGGCGTTGGATTAGTTTCCTTAATCTTCTTTAAGCGCAGAGGAGCAACTGAGTCTAATGTACTGGAAAAGACATAGTCAATAGTTTCTGTTGCAACATCGAGGTCTTCTAAGCTGTCTGGTATGCTAAGGCAATTAAACTGATCAGGAGGATTATTTATAAAGCAATCTTTAATGGTAGTGATGGTTCTACCATATTTATGGTAGGGTGGCGGTTTTGCAGCCTTGGCTAAATGTAGTATACACAAGACTAAATAATGATCTGAGATGTCATCACTCTGCTGCAGAATTTCAACGGCATTAATATCGATTCTATGTGACAATATTAGATCTAAAGTATGATTATAACAATGAGTGGGTCCTGACATGTGTTGTTTAACTCCAATAGAGTTTAGAATGTCTATAAATGCCAATCCCAATGCGTCTTTGATCAAGTCTGTATGGTGCCCTGGTGGCCTGTATACAGTAGCCAGCACAAATGTCAACTTACATAACGTTACATAAAGCACCATCACTTCGAAGGAATTATATTTGAAAGACTTTTGAGTAATACTGAAGATATTACTATAAATTACAGCAACACCTCCCCCTTTGCCTTTCTGACGAGGATTGTGTCGATGATTGTAACCTTGAGGACTAGACTCATTTAAAGTAATGTAATCATCTGGTTTTAGCCAGGTTTCTGTCAAACACAGCAAATCTAGATTATTGTCTGTGATAATATCATTTACAATAAGTGCTTTTGAAGAAAGGGATCTAATATTCAGCAACCCAAGCTTTATCATTTGTTTATCAGCTTTATTACAAGCTTTATTATTTGTTGAACATCAATTAAATTTCTACCCTTAAATGGGTTTGGAAGTTTTTTGTATTTACTAATTTGGGGTACAGACACAGTCTCTATGTGATAATATCTAGGTGAAAGAGTTTCTATGTGTTGGGAATTATCTGACTTCTGTGACGTGAGACAGCTATTAGATGGTCGGTTTAGCCAGTCTGTCTGCTTCCTGACCTGGGACCCAGTTTGTCATGTTTCAGCTGTAAGACTATGTGCCATATTACTAGAGAGAGGAGCAGCACCATCCCAGGAGGGATGGATACCATCTCTTTTCAACAGGTCAGGTCTGCCCCAAAAACGTTTCCAATTGTCTATGAAACCTATATTATTCTGCGGACACCACTTAGATAGCCAGCCACTGAGTGATGATAATCTGCTATCTCATCACTCCAACGAACAGGAAGGGGATCAGAGCAAATTACTGTTTCTGACATTGTACTTGCGAGTTCACACACCTCTTTAATGTTAATTTTAGTGATCTCCGACTGGCGAAGTTGAACATCATTTGTGCCGACATGAATAATAATCTTAGAGAATTTACGATTAGCATCAGCCAGCACTTTTAAATTCGTTTTGATGTCAGGTGCTCTGGGTCCCGGCAAACATGTGACTATGGTGGCTGGTGTCTCTATTTTCACGTTCCGTGTAATAGAATCGCCAATAACTAGGGTACTTTCAACAGGATTCTCAGTGGGTGCGTCACTGAGTGGGGAGAACCTGTTTGATATTCTAATCGGAACGGAAGAGTGATGTTTTTTGCGACTAGGCCGCCTCAGTCACCCAATTGCCCTGCTGCACGGGCTCTACAGCCGGAACCGAACAATGTACAGAGTTCACTAATCTAGTCGCATCCAAAATAGTATCTGAAGCCCTTGTATTCTTGCTATCCTCAATTAAAGTTTTGATGCGTGTCTCTAATTCTGCGATTCTTTCTGTCAGCCTGAGTATCTCCCTGCATTTATCACATGTGTAAATCTCACCACTGACAAAGGAGTATGTGACAGGCAGTGCAAGTAACAACAAAAGGAGAGGATGACATGACTCACCGTGTTTGTAGAGTGATCCGACTTACCACAGTTGTTTGATGGACTCGAGTCGTAGAAAAAGGAGTGCGCGAGAGAAAAGGACGGTATGTGACCCAGATGGCAAGCTAACAAGTTGCCGAAATGCTAATGCGCTGTGATAGCGATTTGGATTCGATTTGTGTGTTTGTGCAGAGCTTCTGCATTGTTGTACTGCCTGATGTGGCTCTGACAGGAGGAGGAAGTGCAGGTCAGATCATCTCCCTCACCACTGCAGAGACAGGAGCAAGAAATAAGACTTACCACTGGTCATTTTGAAGTTCAGTATTTCAAAACTAGACTTTTTGGTTCTCAAAATGCTAGTCTAATGTTTATTTTGTGTCTTTCAGGTGTGTGTCAGTGTCAAATGTGTATGCTAATATAGAGGAGGAAGTGTTCATCTACATGATAAAAAACTAGAAATATCTGTACTGAACCCACAAAGATTGCGCAAAATTGCATGTCTATTGACCACCAAAAACGAGACACACATACGCACACAAACACCCATGTTGGGATTCCTTGTTTTGTGGGGATTTTCCATAGACATAATGGTTTTATATTGTTACCCCTACACTAACCCTACCACTAAACACAACCCTTACAGAAAACATCTTGTATCCTAACAAACAAACAAACAAACAAATATTTAGTATGATTTATAAGCAGTTTTCCTCATGGGGACCAAAAAAAAATAAAAAAATTGTCCCCACATGGTCAACAATTTCTGGTATTACTTTATTTGATCTCCATAATGTAAGGTTCACCGGGACCACACACACGCACACATTTTAAGACTTCTTGTTTCAAATACTTCCTTCCATTCATGAGCACATGTGGGAGAACAGAAACACAAGCTTATGTAAAGAAGTTTCACTGTGTTTGAGATGTTTCAGTTCAAACTGGTTAATTTTTTTTAGGGAAATTAAAGATATCTTTCTTATTCCCTCAACAGATATGAAAGCTAAGAAATGCATATTTTCTTCAACAACTCTTCTCAACATTTTCTTTTTTAAAGGGGTCATGAATTGAGAAATCAACTTTTACTTGAGCTTTTGATATATAAGGGGTCATCGTACTATAAGAATATTCTGCAAGTTTCAGAACTGAAAACTTCCTTGTTTGTCCAATAAAAGCTTTTATTGACACCAAGCCCATTGTACGACTGATCCTGGAATGTGCCTATCTATGTCATATATAGGTGAAATGCCGCCTCCACAAAAGAAATCAATGCCTTAAATCGATTTAATTGTGGATTTGTAACTTTGCAAACAGACTTTTACGATATGGACTCAACAGTAATGCAACAACATGTAAGTAACTGTGTTAATTCTAATGCCTGATCTGATATGTAATGATTCATGTACAGTCAGATGTTCTTTGTCTATGTGCCAGTAAATCAAACCAGTGACTAAACAAGCAACTTCATGTTGTTTCTCTTAGGATGAAAATAATCTGTTATTTATAATATTTCCTTTTAATCTTAAAGGGTTAGTTCACCCAAAACGTTCGTTCATCTTCGGAACACAAATGAAGATATTGTTGATGAAATCCGATGGTTCATTGAGGCCTCTATTGAAAGCCATTCAAACTCTCAAGTAGGGATGCACCGATACCATTTTTTAAGGACCGAGTACGAGTATCGATATTTTTTTCTGGTACTCGCTGATACCGATGCTTATACATTTATTAATTTCTTTCTTTTTTTTTGGGGTGATGTGGCAGTTTTCCAAGCACAACACAGTGAGACTAATGAATGTAGGACAGCTTCTTTATTATTACTCCAAAGAAAAAAAAAGAATGTGTGTGCTTTTTATGTGAATTTTATGTGCTTGTCACAAACTTAAAGCACAAATTTCACAGTGTCCAATAATCTTCAGAGGGCATAATTACCAAAGTCATAATAAAAAACAAACATCAAGTCTTTTTTAACCTCTTAACCTAAGAGCTAAACAAATATTACAGAACAAATGTTTATAAAAACACTGTGAACCAATGTAAACAACCTAGGATGACCAGATTTCTCATGGTGGAATATGGGACGAGTGGGCAATATGACAATGATATGAGAAATTTTATTTCACAATATAAATATATATATACAAGTCTAGCTAGCTGTCCAAAGCCTACAACCTTGGGCTCACCCACAGGGAGGCATGCTTATTCTCAGAGCGGCCTGCTAAGGCCAGCAAACTGAAAAAGCAAGTCATTGCTAGCTGCTAAGTACCCAAAACCATAGGGGTTTTGCCCACAGGGAGGCCTGCCAAGGCCTGCTACCTGACAGCAAACTTCTGCTAGCTGTCACATATCCAAAGTGCTGGGGGCTCGCTCACAGGGAGGCCTGCTAAGGCTAGCTACCTGGAGTACGTCTTGTTGCTACAACACCCACACTGATGGGGGCTCTCCACAGAGAGGCCTGCTAAAGCCTACTATCTGAAGGCAATCAAAATAGCTACCGGAAACCCATTTACTGGAGGCTGTTCACAGGGAGGCCTGCTAAGGCCAGCTACCTGACAGTGCATGTGCTGGCTGCTAGGAGCCCAACATGGTGGGGACTCACTCTGAAGGGAGGTCTGCTAAGGCCTACTACCTTAAAGCAAGTCTAATAGCAGAGATCCACTATTTAAACAGCGCCTAAGCCTGGGACCTATCACATCGCCGACAAGCAGTGTACTCAGTAAAAGCACTTTTTACCCTTTAAGCAAGGGGAGTACAAACGTATGCCAACATGCCCTGGAGGAGGCGCACCTGGGCCTACTACTCCAGATAAACATGCACGTCAGCTCGTGGCAATGCTGGGCTACAAGGGAGCATACTAAATGACCAGCCTGCAGTGAAGGACAAATACTGCTCAACCTGAGCCATAATGGTGCAGGGCAGATAAAAACAGAGCTATAAGCTTGTTTTACAAGGGAGTACTATCTGCCTGACCCTGAGAAAGCTACAGGGTGGAGGCCAACCACAAAGACTCTATCATGACAGAAATTATATCTGTACTCAGCCCCAGGGGAATGGAGGCCTTTCATAGAAAAGCCACCCACAATCAATCCAACGCTTGAACGCTAGTTCAGTGGCCTTAAGAGGAGTCTAGCGAGGGCCTAATGGTAGCTCAGCTTCTGAAAGGCAGGCCGCAGCAAAAAGCATTTACTATTCACAAATAGAAAAAGGGGGAACCCGTCTATTCTGCCTCTACACCGACCTGCATTATGCCCCAAAGCAGAAGGGGGTGGGCCTTTGCCAGACAACGCTCTATTGAGAGGAGGCCAGCACTAGGGATGCAAAAAGGGACATACACTCACCTAATGAGGGGTCAGAGGCAGGAGTGCTTAGCAGACTGCCTTCACTATCCCTAGCACTTAACCTAGGCCAGCTGTCAGGGCGGCCCTGGTGAGGGCCAGCCCACAAAGCATAGACCTACCTGGTGCTCCTCAGAGCAGCGGCCTCACCAGAACAACTCTCAAAGAAGAGAGGAGGCATAATCACTCAATCTGAAACCGCTAAGGTGGCAGATTTTTCTTTCTTTAAAGCCTTTCTTTAACTATCCTTATTAGAATAGGAGGAGTGATGCAAACCAGGTAACAATGTCAGGTGGCCCCGTGGGCCGATGCTAGACATTTAATCTATCTGAAGTCAAAGTGCTTGTCTCTTTGCAAAAACAGCCCTCCAAACCTATAGGAGTGGAGACAAACTACTCTAAGGTGGCTATCAAGGCGGCCTGAAGAGGGCCAGCCTGCCACAGAGCAGTGGCCTCAAAACCAATCTCAAGTGGGAGGAGGCCAGCTTACTCACTAATAAAGAGAAATACAAAAGAGTGTGGTCTCACCAGAGAACATACAATAAGCGAAAACCAGTGCACTCACCTAAGAAAATGGTACTTCTTTCTCTCTAAAAATCGTTCTAGCCAACCTACAGGGAACTTGAGGGCCATAATTATTATATCTTTACAATAGATTAAAAAAATACGAATTCCTTCCTAATTTAGATGAATGCCCACGCACATCCTACACAGGGAACAGTGGTGTAAAATAAATACATTAGTATTTTAAATAGATACAAGACCCGGTTCCACCTGCGGCCACAGGGTGGCGACCTCCACCATGGAAACGTGGTGTCTTCCACCCTTACAACCCTAAAAGTGGAGGTAAGGAATGAGTCTTTTAATGACAATTATAGTTTACCATCTGACATTTTCTTCCTTATCCTGTTTCCTAAATCCCTGCAAGTCCAGTCACTTAGAATCCAGTTTTCTTAATAGTTGAGGTAAGGTGATGCGTATACATCTGCCCATAAGGAAGTATCTCCCAAACAGAGTAAAGTATGTATACACAAGAGCAAGTGAGTGCTCTTGTGTAAGGGGAATCTGACCAAAGCCTGATCTTGTTTTATTAAGTTTTATTAAGACTGTAGCATCTGACAGCATGGAAAAAAATGTGACGTTTTCTACTGACCCACTTGTTTAGGTTTGTCCAAATCCATACAAATAATTTTTAAGGGTCCAAGCACTTAAGGTGCCAGAACCCTATTTTATTTGTACTGATTCTCTTCTTCTTATTATTATTTTTCTGCCCTAAAAGTGTCTGGCCAGCTAAAACGGTAAGTTCTAGAAACACCAAATTATTCTGCCATTTTGAGCTTTTTGACAAACATACTTTTTCAAACTCCTCCAAACCCATTTGTCCAAATAACACCAAATTTTGTATGTATCATCTAGAGAACCAATAAAACAACAAACAAAATAAAAAGAATTTGGACAACAAAAAGAATTTGGATTCATCAAATGGTTTAGAAGAGAAAGTGTATGGAGCCTTGACTACAAAATGAATAAGCTTCTTCTAAACAGTTTGACTAATTGAAATTCTTTCTATAACTTTTTGTCATAAGTGTCTATAGATGATACATGCCAAATTTTGTGTGAATCAGTCAATTGGTTTAGGAGTTAAAAAAAATAAATTTTTGCCAACTCAAAATGACCAACGGACTACAAAATGTAATGATGTTGTCCACTAGAGTGAACTACAGGATCAGACACTATTTAAAAAAAAAATGGTTTTTTACCATCAGTTTGAATGTCTGAATCCAAATTTTTTAAATATTAGACATTTATATCAATGGGATTCAGAGATGAAGGCCATAATACGTATATTGTCCACAGAGCCACAGGATAACAAATCCTTTTAGATCTTATAGTTTAAAGTCTAGGTAAATGGTTTGATAGATTGATAGCTTTCAAAAAACTATGTAATGCTTATAGATCATTCAATGTTAATGGTCCCATGACATGCTGCTTTTTGGATGCTTTTATATAGGCCTAAGTGGTCCCTAGTACTGTATCTGAAGTCTCTTTCCCGAAATTCAGCCTTAGTGCAGAATTTCAGCCACTATGAGACAGTCCCACAATGAGCTTTCCTTAGGACGTGGCATTTCTGTGTCTGAGGCTTTAATTGCTAATGAGGAGGAGAGAGGTGGGGCAAGGTGGAGGGTGGGTGTGTGGCCTTAACCAGCTTGCAGCCATGGTACCATGCGCTAATGTTGACAGTGGATGTATCGCAATGGCTCGTAGACACGCAGTCGTTCAAGCTTTTCAGTCTGACCTAGAATCTGATCCGGATGGAGAAGCACCGGATGAAGAAGTTGCAACTCAGCGGCTACAGCAGGACGTCTTCGAATGGTTAGTTTAAAATATTGTGTCTGGATACGGTACTTTAGTTGGTTTGTTTATGTATGCTGTTACAGTTATTATCATGTAGCTAGCCTACGTTGTTGGCTTTTCATGTTGCTCTGATTTGCTTCGCTCGTTTGCAAGCAATGATGTCTCTCGAGGAAAAAAAAATATTGCGCTCGCCTCGCACAGTAGTAGCTAATTTTCTTATGGGCGGGCAAGCAGAGAAAGGGGAGGTAACCTTTCCCCATATGACGACATATAGGGAAGATTCCAGATTGGGCCATCTGAGCTTTCATTTTCTCAAAGGCGAAGTTATATTAACTTGACTGTAGGCTACATTTACACTGCGGGTAAGGCTAAGTTCAGACCGTCAGTCCAAATCCAGTTTTTGTGCATATTTGGTTGAAATCCGATCAGATTCAGCAAGACTGAATGGCCAAAAATCGGATTTCGAGTGGTTTATGTGACTTTCTCACGCCCCATAAAACGATGTTGTTATAGGAAACATACTGAAAGTCGCTGCGGAAACAAGGCTGTGTTGTTGGAAACTAGCAGTATAATGGAGACATGTTTTAAAACCAGCGGAGATAACAGCGTGGAATAAAGTCGCTCATACCAGGCTCCTATGTTTCTGCTGTTGCCTCTTCATAACACAGTAGTCCAGCTACACATTGTCATGTTGTATATAAGACAACATCTGTATTGCAAACCCTCCATGTTGTATTAAAAAACAAACAAGCAAGCCCAGCCCAGGTGAGAAAAAGTAATGCAAAAGTAATGTAATGCATAACTTTTCATAAAAAGTAACTAAGTAACGCAATTAGTTACTTTTTTTAAGGGTGTAATGCAATATTGTAATGCATTACTTTTAAAAGTAACTTTCCCCAACACTGGAACTGACTGCTGCTGAAACGGGGTTTCATGACCCTTTAAAGAGGGTTATTTTCTGGAGTCCCAGTTTGTGCCATTTCTCCACTAAGTTTTCCACTTTTATTTTTTTAACTAAGTTTGGTAAACAAACTAAGTTGTTTTTTTTTGCAGCGTCAGTGTGCTCACCACACCAGCTATAGGTGGAGAGGAGGGATTGATAGAGCCAATTCAGTGGATGGGGATTATTATTAGGCCATGATTTATAAGGACCAGTGGAGGGAATGTGGCCAGGACACCAGTGTTACACCCCTACTCTTTACGAGAAGTGCCATGGGATTTTTAATGACCACAGAGAGTCAGGACCTCGGTTTAATGTCCCATCTGAAGGACGGTGCTTGTTACAGTATAGTGTCCCCATCATTATACTGGGGCATTAGGACCCACTCAGACCACAGGGTGAGCGCCCCCTGCTGGCCTCACTAACACCTCTTCCAGCAGCAACCTAGTTTTCCCAGGAGGTCTCCCATCCAGGTACTGACCAGACTCAACCCTGCTTAGCTTCAGTGGGCAACCAGTCTTGGGCTACAGGGTGATATAGCTGTGGCTATGTTTAAATGTGTTTGCACCTCCTTGCCTCATGCTAAAGTTTTCTTCTTTTTGCACTCGCTTCCCCACTCTGTTGAAGGGGAATGAATCTGTGAAGGGGCCCCTATAGACGCTGGGACGGGCCTATGCTCCTGTGCTGCTCCTGATCCATCTACCTGCTGAAACCATTCATGTCCTAACAGCTGCTCTAATGTTGCTCTTTTCGCTCTATCACACTTCAAGCACTGGCTTATCACATCACCGCATTCTGTACAAGTTTTGACAAAAGAACTGGTTAGTCACATTTGTTCTTTAGGACTATATGAATCCCAAACATTGCAGTGTATGAAAATAGTTTGCTGTGTTTTAAACTTCACCAATTAGTCATTTAAGTTGATTTTGCCTAAAATTTTGATTGTGCTCAGGATCTGTGTGTGCATTAAACTATGTTGTTGTCGGTGTGTTATTGTTAGTGCTGTTCTCTCACCTTTGGACACATTGACAGCAAATTTCAGATCTTCAAAGTCAGCGATAATAGTCTGGATTCCGTTCACCATCCTGAACAAAATAACACCCAGACACAAGACCGTTGCAGGGTCCGTGTAGGGCTTACGTTGACGGAGTCGTCCTGTCCATGTAAGCAAGAGAGATTCAGAGTTGAGCGAACAGAACACTTCATTTGCAAAAGTCCTCAGAGAATCATTAGTCTATTTTCTGATAACATTAAAATCTATAATCAGTTAATCAGTTAATTCCCCTAGTGTGCTTTTGAAAGAACGTTAAGGGGCTGTTATTGTACTCTGAGTTTTGTAAAAGGATCATATATAATCCCTCTACACAAGATTACACACTCTACCATCATATTAGGGCTTGTTTCTATGGTATGGTAACAAAAAAGTCAAACTCACCTCTGTACTGGCTACCTTCATAACAAGAATATAGAAGAAATCCACAACCGAAGTCTATCAGTTTGAGCTGCAGCGTCTCTGTATTGACTAGCATATTATCCATCTTGATGTCATTATGGTAGACACCCCGATCCAGACAGTGTTTCACTGCAAGGATTGCTTGGAACATTAGGCCACATGCTAAAGCTTCATCTAAGCGACCTCCGTTGTGCCAAATGAACTCCTGCAAGGTCATGCAGGGATGTGGATGTTCTAAAATCAGGATATATCGTTCTGGTTCATCAAACCACTGATGCATTTGTAGAATGTGTTGGCTTCTGGGAGCTTTTAGCATCAGCAGATTTAGAGCCACTTCTGAAAACAGCGGCTTGGCAGAACCAGGCTATAAAAAAATCAAGTTCAACATAAGGTTAGCTGACTATGTAATCTTATAATTCCATTTATAATTCATATTGAAATACAGTGGGGGTCAAAAAGTCTGACACCACAAATGACAGTTCTTCTAAATGTATGTTTCAAATTTAAATGAAATTGATATATCATGTATTCTTACTTTATAACTTTTCTTTGGTTTACAATTTTCAAAATAAAACCATATATTTTGGAGAAAAGATTTTCATTAGCTGCATTTACATGCACCCAAATAATTGGTTTATAAGCAGAACTTTCAGAATCTAAAATCAGACTGGATTAATTCCAAGTGATGAAAATCACTGCATGTAAACATTCCTAGCTATTGTGGTCTCAGAATTTTCGACACTGTATATTGCATTTATTTAGATATATTATTAAGCCAGCTTACAATATGAATGAAATGGTCACTCTGCCTCTTACGAATGAATTTGATGGCAACCTGCAAAAAAAAAAAAAATCATAGGCATATTTATTAAAATGTTAGGAATGGGGAAAAAAGAACAGAAGAGAGAAAATGTTTGGTGAATGCAGTACGACTGACGCTACCTGCTGGTCATCATATATTCTAGTCCCTTTAAACACACTGCCGAAGCCTCCTGATCCCAGCATCTCTCCAACTTCATAAAGAAGGTAAAATGGTCCTGCAAAAATATTCAAACAAAACATATTAATATATGTGGTTGATAGGTTTTTTTTTTCCTGATTGTCTTTCATGAACTCCAATAGAATAGGATGAGGTGTTGTAACTTAACAGACAGAAAAAATAATATCATGAATGTGGCTCTTAACATACACTACCAGTCAAAAGTTCAGAAACATTACTATTTTTAATGTTTTTGAACGAAGTCTCTTATGCTCATTAAGGCTGCATTTATTTCATAATAAATACAGTAAAAATACAATAATATTGTGAAATAGTATTGCAATTTAAAATTATGGTTTTCTATTTTAATATACTTTAAAATATATATAATTAAAATAATTTATTTCTGTGATCAAAGCTGGATTATCAGCATCATTACTCCAGTCTTCGTGTCACATGATCCTTCAGAAATCATTGTAATATGCTGATTTATTATCAATGTTGAAAACAGTGCTTAATATTATTTTATAACCTGTGATACTTTTTCAGGATTCTTTGATGAAAAAAAAAGTTCATATCAGCATTTATTTAAAATAGAAATCTTTTGTAACCATATACACTACCGTTCAAAAGTTTGGGGTCAGTAATTTTTTTTCTTTCTTTTTTTTGAAAGAAATTAATACTTTTATTCAGCACAGATGTGTTAAATTGATAAAAAGTGATAGTAAATATTTATTTTGTTAGAAAAGATTTATATTTTAAATAAATGCTGTTCTTTTTAACCTTTTATTCATCAATGAATCCTGAAAAAAGTATCACAGGTTCCAAAAAAATATTAAGCAACACAACTGTTTTCAAAATTGAGCATCAAATCATCATATTAGAATGATTTCTGAAGGATCATGTGACACTGAAGACTGGAGTAACGATGCTGAAAATTCAGCTTTGCATCACAGAAATAAATTATATTTTAAAGTATATTAAAATAGAAAACCATAATTTTAAATTGTAATAATATTTCACAATATTATTGTTTTTTCTGTATTTATTATGAATTAAATGCAGCCTTAATGAGCATAAGAGACTTTGATCAAAAACATTAAAAATAGTAATGTTTCCAAACTTTTGACTGGTAGTGTAAGCCGTTCATTACATGAAGATTGAGTGCAAACATAGCTCATTTTTTGGTTAAGTGGTACAAATATTTGGTTAAGTAAAACATATATTATTTGTTAGTGATTACAAATAATCAGTATCAAAGCATGCAACATATTTCTGTAAACAAGGAATTAGGAAAATGATAAGGAAAAACTTAGATCAAAAGGACTACATTCATCAGAATGCCAATTTGCCACATTACATAAAACAGGGGAGAACAAAAAAAAGTTGACCAGAGGAAAATAAACATTACAGAACACATGAACAGGAGTAATAATAACAGTAGACTCAAGGGGTGTAACAGTACGCAGAAGTCACGGTTCGGTACGTACCTCTGTTTTGGGGTCACGGTTCGGTATGCTTTCGGTACAATAGGAAAAAGTGATCACACTTTAGTTTAGGGTCCAATTCTTACTACTAACTATGACTTTTGCCTTAATAAACCCCTAATTACTGCTTATTAATAGTTAGTAAGGTAGTTGTTAAGCTTAGGTGTAAGGATTATGTAATGTAGAATATGATAATGAAGAATGAGGCATTAATATCTTCTTTATAAGGACTAATAAACAGCCAAAATCCTAGTAATATGCATGTTAAAAAGCAACTAGTTAATAGTGAGAACTGGACTTATTTTGAACGGACAGTAGTGCAAATCACAGTTTGTTCCACCTAGCAGCATTTAGTCCCCTACTTGGTACAGTACAGCCTCCTTTAGTGTAGTAAGCACTAAGCAGTAAACAGAATGCACTCCTGCATAGGTCCTATTTTTTTTTTTTTTGCAGGGCTGATAAAAGTGTTTTGCAGGGCATTAGGAGTGTTACTAGGAGTGCACCACTTAAACTATATTTTAAACATTCAAAGCTTAAGCCCAGCCCTCTTATACTTAAAGGATTAGTTTACTTTCAAATGAAAATTAGCCCAAGCTTTACTCACCCTCAAGCCATCCTATGACTTTCTTCTTTCTGATACCAGTTTACACTTTCTTCGTAACTTGAATATGGAAGGCGGTCTGGCAGAAGCTAGATATTTTACTTCATAACTTGTTAAATATGGATTTTTTTTTACATAAACGCATTGCTTCGCTTCAGAAAGCCTTTATTAACCCCCTGGAGCCGTGTGGAGTACACGTTTATGATGGATGGATGTACGTGGATGCACTTTCAGCAGCTCATACTCATTCAGCAGCATACTCGTACCCATTCACTGCCATTATAAAGCTTGGATGTGTCAGGATATTTATTAAAATATCTCCGAGAGTGTTTATCAGAAAGAAGAAAGTCATATACACCTAGGACGGCTTGAGGGTGAGTAAAGCTTGGGCTAATTTTCATTTAAATGTGAACTAATCCTTTAATTTTCTGTGTTTCGCTCCATTTGCGCACAGTTAAGAGTGTGGGCATTTCAAAGTAATCTCCTTTGTCCATGAGCACAGAAAGATGCATTCAATGTCTATTGAATGTCAATCTAGTGGACTTTGTTTTCAAGCACTCAAGTCATTCGCGTATGCGCTGTTCTTTTGCTCCTTTTCCTGTTGTAGCAGTTAGCAAACAGCAACTAATTGCATGCACCGAACCGTGACATCTGTACCACACGGTTCGGGACGAATACATGTACCGTTACACTCCTAGTAGACTCACTTTTTGCTGGTTCAGGATCAGCTAAGTCTGTGTCTGGGGTCGGTTTAAGCTTAGATGGACCAGGTTGAGGATCATCAGGATCTGAAGGATCATCAGAATCCTGGTAAGCGGCTGCCTTGAGTCCAGATGGACCAGGTTGAAGATCATCTGTGTCTGAAGGATCATCAGAATCCTGGCAAGCGGCTGCCTTGAGTCCAGATGGACCAGGTTGAGGATCATCTGTGTCTGAAGGATCATCAGATGGACCAGATTGAGGATCATCAGGATCTGAAGGATCATCAGAATCCTGGTAAGCGGCTGCCTTGAATCCAGATGGACCAGGTTGAAGATCATCTGGATCATCTGGATCATTAGAATCCTGGCAAGCGGCTGCCTTGAGTCCAGATGGACCAGGTTGAGGATCATCTGTGTCTGAAGGATCATCAGAATCTTGGAAAGCGGCTGCCTTGAATCCAGATGGACCAGGCTGAGGATCATCTGGATCTGAAGGATCATCAGAATCCTGGCAAGCGGCTGCCTTGAGTCCAGATGGACCAGGTTGAGGATCATCTGGATCTGAAGGATCATCAGAATCCTGGCAAGCGGCTGCCTTGAGTCCAGATGGACCAGGTTGAGGATCATCTGGATCTAAAGGATCATCAGAATCATGGCAAGCGGCTGCCTTGAGTCCAGATGGACCGGGCTGAGGATCATTTGGATCTGAAGGATCTCGAGAATCTTGGCAAGCAGCTGCCTCGAGTCGAGATGAACCAGGTTGAGGATCATTTGGATTTTGGTAATCCATTTGGTGGGATGGATCTGTGTTGGGCTGTGGCCAAAGAGGGCTCACTTTATTGCCTCGGCTGCAACAAAGGGCTAAAGCCTGCCATGTTCTCTTGAAGAATCCACAAGCTAGAAAAAAAGTTCCAACATAAGGTTAGCTGACTATGGGTAAACTTTTAATTCCATGTATAATCTGTATTGAGATACAGTACATGTCAAAAAATCTGAGACTACAAATGACAATTCTTAACATACAGTAAGCCAGTGGTTCCCAAACTGGGGTAGGGGAACGTGGCATGACAGAAGGGGGTACATGAACAAAATTCTGAGTTTGTCGTTCATTTAATTGTTCCCCACTTTAAAATAACATTAGAACCGAGCATGTATTTCAGGGCACAATGCCGTAAATACACGACATCCAATCAAAATACCACATTTGCTGTCAAACTGACTAAAACCATTTCCATATAAGCAGTGTGCATATGGGTGCTGATAGGTTACGTCAGAGTCTGCTGCCTTAGCAGATCGCGCTACATTACTGCCGTTCTCGACAATGTTGTAGATTTAGCACTTACTATCTTGAAAAACAAATTGCCTGGCACAGAAGGAGCATAGAGATCAATTTAAGATTCGAACTCTTGATACAAAACATACCTTTTGTGAGTTCTTGTTTTTGATGTTGATAATAATATACGAGCAAGAATGCACATCCAAATATCCACACGTTTGCAAATGTGACATTGACTTTGTACAACAGTTCAACAAACACCGGGTAATATTAATTGATTTTCTTCACAATACTGTCAGTATTTATTCTATTTTGCAATGAAATAATAGTTCCAACGAAAGCCACAGCAGAAGTACAAACACAGCGGTGTTTCGTGAACGAATCTGTGGCTTTGAACGAATCGCACAGGATTGTGGGATATCAAAGGCAGCGAAGGACACATCTATACTGCCTTCAAAAATTGATCAGATGAAGGTATCTTAGGAAACAGGAAGTGAAGCTAACTTTGGATTCGGACATGCCTTGCTGCCTTCCTACCTTGAAATGTGTCCTCCGAAGCCAGAATTTTCCAGTTTTCGGAAGTAGCCACTGCCACTTGCTTCGTTACTGAATGAACGAATGACTCAGTGACTCACGCATTAAGACTTACTGGCGGTTTTAGTATGTAAAAATCACTTTTCACATTTTTATCATCACTGAATATTTTACTATTGAATTTTTTTTATTTAAAACATTAATAATGATGTAAAGGTATTTATAAAGAATGCACTGGAAAGTCAATTTAGGGGGCAAATATTGTCCCTAAATGGAAAAGGTGCAGTCTAATGGAAAAGAGGGGGTACGCAGAAGGATGGTAAATGCCTCAGGGGGTGCTCCACTCTAAAAAGTTTGGGAACCACTGCAGTAAGCCACTGACTACATGGAGATCAAATCTGTTACAAGCAGACAAAACATGGCTTATTTTTTGGTTATGTGAAAGTGAAACATCTAAGTGATTACAAGAGATCAGTATCAGAGCATGCAACTTATTTCTGTAAACGGAATCAGGAAAATAATGACAAGGAAAAACTTAGATCAAGAGGACTACATTCCTCAGAATGCCACATTATATAAAACATCAGGGGAGAACAAGAAGAAGTTAACAAGAGGAAAATAAACATTATACACATGAACAGGAGTAAAAATAACAGTAGACTCACATTTAACTGGCTCGGGATCAGCTAAATCTGTGTCTGGGTTTGGTTCGAGTCCAGATGGACCAGGCTGAGGATCTTCTGGATCTGAATGAGCAGCTGGCTCAAGATTGGATGATCCCAGCTGGGGATCATCAGAATCTTGGAAAGCGGCTGCCTTGAATCCAGATGGACCAGGCTGAGGATCATCTGGATTTTGGTAATCCATTTGCTCGAGGTGGGATGGATCTGTGTCAGGCTGTGGCCAAAGAGGGCTCACTTTATTGCCTCGGCTGCAATCAAGGGCAGTGCGTTTAAAAGTCCGCCATGTTCTCTTGAAGATTGCACAGAAACCTTTCTTCTTTTTTGTTTGCTTTTCTAAAAAAAAAAAAAAGAGAGAGAGAGAGAGAGAGAAAGAGAGTAATACATTTAAAAGCCTTTAAAACCTGCCTTCATTACACACAAAAACCCATGTGTTTGTAAAATAGAAACTAAATATGCATTAAAAACACTAAAGCTAATCTTAAACTGACAATCAGTGTTTAAAAGTAAACATAAACAAAATATAAGATTGTCATAAATACAAGAATATCACACAAATGGGATGTTGTTAAAGTCACATAAGGTCAGGGGCGTAGCAGCCATTTTAAAAGCAGCTGTCAGTCAACGTGACCATCAAGGGCCAAATACAGTATATGCATTCATAAATCAAGTGAGAAAAACTACAGCACTGGTTAAGCTTTAAATGGTAACATTAGTGATCTAGGGCTTTTCCAGAGAGTTTTAAGAGAGAATAAGTCAGCCATTTAGAAATTCTTAAACATTGAGCATTTAATGAAATGCGGTCTATATAACAGTATTAATACTTTTACTATACTATAGAAATTTTAATAACAAAACATAAAACACTGCATAGTCTTAACTCTATTAAATATAATTATTTAAAGCTCTATTAAAGCTACAAAACTTAAGTCCATCAAGAGCAGTGAGTGATTTTGTCTTTGTCTTCTGTTTTTAGATTAACATTACGCGCACGCACACACACACAGACAGCAGCAGGTTTATTATACTGCTGTCACTTTAAGACCTAACGCACTGATCCAGTGAATCCACCTTTTTTCCTGACCAGCCTACTGTGTTTTAGGGTGCTTTCACACTTGGTTCGATTACATGGACCGAACCCGAGTTCGATTGCTCCCCCCTCCCCCTGCCCCCTCTGGACTGTGTTCATATTATATTATTTGGGTCCGACCCGCGTTTCGTTTGCGTCATCAAACCAGCAGCTGTTTATTCCATTGCCTAGTAACGACGGCGCAGGAGAAGGCGGCAACATGCATAACATTTCTCTCCTCAATTTTATATATATAAATGCAGAAGTCGAGCAGAAATGAGTCACGCTCGTCGGGAAAGTGAGTGAAACACACACACAAACACACATTATTATAAAAATAATATGGCATTAATAGCGGTTGACTTCCGCGATTTGGTACGTTTGCGTTCATATCAGCAGCGAACCGTACCGGAGTTCACTTGTACGGTGACCGAGAGAGGACATGTTCGGTTCACTTACTTTTGTCGTGGCTACAACATGTTAACTCGTGGGAACATGATAATATGGCGTGGCCACGAGATATTAATTCGTGGGAACGTGTGGCCACAAGATCATTTTGTCGAGGTAACGACATATGTCGTGGCCACGCGATGTAAAGTCGTGGCCTCGAGATCATATGTTGAGGGAACGATATATTTTTCTCGTGGCCACGAGTAACATGGAATGATCAGAAATGGATAGGCCTATATTTATTTTTAATTAAGAAAAAGCGCGGAATTAAGAAGTGATTATATTAACATATTGCTTATAGTTTTGTGTGCGATGCCTGCAGTATAGCAGCATTCGAATGAAGTTTATCAATAAATATTAGAATATGCCGTGTATATTTTTATCACATCCAACAGTCTTTTAAAACCAATCACTGATTATTATTATTATTATCATTATTGGTTACATTTTTTTATTCATTGTTATGTAGCCCTATTTGCTTTATTTTCCCCTTCATTTCCCATATCTCTTTACCTTTCTGTAGGCCTATGTTAGCTATATTTTGTAAATACTTTAAATGCCCGATCATGCCAATAAAAATGTGACTTTATGATTATTAACTAGCCTATGTGAAGATAGATAGGCTAAATGAGCGTCTGTTATCACTTGTAGCTCATGCCCGTGACAGCATCCGAATGAAGTTCGAATAATTTATTATTAATAATAGGTTATATGTTAAAAGAATATTTAAGCTACAAATATATATAATAAACTTCATTTGAATGCTGTCTATTGGCAACATAGCGCTCGCTATATAGACAACATTCAAATAATATATATTAATATAATAATTTCTTAATTCCGTGAGAAATAATGTCATTACCTCGACAAAATGATCTCGTGGCCACGACTTATCACGTTCTCACGAGTTAACATGTTGTGGCCACGACAAAAATAAGTGAACCGAACATGTCCTCTCCCAGTCACCGTACACTTGAACCGTACCCCAGACCACCCTTTTTAAGCGGACTCGAGTACGGTTCACGGGTGCGCACCCGAGTTCAGAAGACAGTGTTCACATCATCCAAACGTACCGAACCCGGCTGTGCACCAAAAGTGCTAATGTGAAAGCACCCTTAGTCATTCGCAGAGACCATGTTGATTGTTCGGTGTTCGTGTGAGGATCGTTTTAAACTTGAAACGGACAAAGCTACCAAGTAAGCAAGCCTGTATATTAAACAATGTTTGTTTTCCTTGTAAAAGAGATGTATTTTGTAGCTTTAGTCTCACCAGACCACCCCAAAGCGTAACTACAAATAGGAAATCAGTCTGCTTCAGTTGATGAACTTCAACATTATTTGTAGCTTTGTGCTTTTCAGTTTTTAATATGAAACAATGACTCAGCTTTCAAATTCTGTTGACTGTATCACAAAATTCAAACAATAAATGTGTTTTTGGTGCTCAGTTCAAGCGGCCTGTGAACTTCTTCCACTTTACTAGTTATAGCACGAAATAAAAATGAATAAACATCAGAAGGTATATTTTGAAAAATACAGTACACATTACTGAAATGTATCATCTCATGTAATCACTCGATCAGTGTTTAAAACTCAGTAAAAACGTCAAAACAATGTAAACAATGTCACTTAAAGTCACATTTACCTCAGGAAAGCTATTCAATGACCTTAATTCGTTAGTTAACTAGAAAAAAATATATATTTAGAGGAGCATTTTGATATATATATGCATAAGATTACATATTCATTGTTTTTTACTTAACCTGTTCATTATATTTTTACTTAACATAATGATTTCTTCATTATTCAGTGTAGGCTATGTTTAAATAAATCTGTCATGAAAACAAGTTAGGCTATTACTGCTGTTGTTTAAATGTTTATATTTCACCAAGAATTTGGAGTAGAAACATAATTATATTTTAAAAAGCGTTTATATAAAAATACATTGTTATGAGTAATTTAAATGCTTGTACAACTGTATTATTTGAATGTTGGTTATTAAATAAACTTTATTTTAAGTTTTTCGGCCGAGTGCATCCTGAATTTTAATTTCGGTGCATCAATAGTAGGCCTATGAATAAATTTACACAAGAATATACAGTTCATTCCTAAACAACGTGCTTCATGTAAGAACATCTAAATTAAAAGGGTTCATGCAAGTCAAATTTTTTTATTTAATCTGCATATCAACCTGACAAATTACATCAAAGAAATTAATTTAATTTTGTGGGTTAGATAAAGTAGAAGTAATTTTTGTGGGTTAAATAAAGTAAGAAACAGGTCTTGAAATTACAAATGGAGGTTAGGGCCTACCACTTTTTTTTTTTTTCTCTCCAGTGAACGTTTTAGTGTGCCACCCTGTTTTTTTACTGTTCCTCTCTGGCCACCCCATTAAAAATTTCCACTGCCAACACACCAGTTAACGTTTGCAACTATATTGTATTAATGAATAATATATCATCCGTATGATGCTGTCACTGACCTGGCGGGCTGTTCTCCATAGCGGCTGCTACAGGAGAATCCTCTTGAATTGCTAATGGGTCGGTGGTCTTTCCTCTAGCTGTCAGAGCGCCATCTGCTGACACTAGACAGCTAATGTTGAGCTCCACTGACTCCAGCGCAGGAGAAACGCTTGTTGTACTCACGATGAAGAGCTGTTAAACTCTCAGTCTCTGTCTGTACAGAATGCGAATCTCTGCTCAGGTGAATACCTTCGCTTACACTCACTGAACTTAAGTGTTAATAATGTTGCGAGCGCGAGATTATATAGGCCTGTCTGTGCTCTGAGTTTATGACGTCACACGCTCTATTTGTTAGCGCGTTCTATGAATCATTCTCCCAAACAGCACGGCGGTTCCATTAGAATGTTATGCCTAACCTCACGAAAGTATGTCAAGCAGTTTAATTAGTCGAGTTTGATTCCGTATAAGGATTGATTTAGAGTAATTTCCTCGTGAATCGGCACGATTTATTGATTTGATTCACTTACCTGCTCATAAGAGCCATTAGTTCGTGAATTGAACTACGCTCGAGACAAACAGAAGCAATAAACCAATTATGAAACACAAAGAGTACATCAGTAAGTACCATATTGAAAGTCCATAAGCAAAGGTCTATTTAAATGCGAAATTATTGACTCTAATGAGGGAGCAGCTTTTCTTGTAAACTTACAAATTCAGTGATTTTACTGACAAATTTTACTGATTACACAGAGCAGCAAGCCTTGAAAATAATGCTCTATAAACATGTTTGTCTACAGAATCTCAAAGTAGGCTTTTATTAAGCAAATCGAGGAGTGAATTACTCAACCACTACTTTAAAACAGATATCTGTTTCAAACGAAAAATGTTTCAAGTTTTAAACGCACAATAGCAGGCACACTTAATATTTAAATCTTACTGAAAATGGCTGATTAAGCAGTTTGAATTCTAAAATCTAAGTTTTGTTTTATTTCAATTAAATAACATTTGGATGTAAATGGTCCTCTTGCTGACATAATGCAAGAGAAGCTACAGAACAGAGCATCCTGCGGATCACCTTTATGAGCTTGTCTGGGTCCGGAGTCATCTTCGTCTGACTTTATTTTGGTTAGGTCCAGATTTCTCCAAGTAGGGCACGCTGCAGATTTCTTACACAAATGAGATTAGAGGAGGCGTTGGGAAGTTTGATTTGATTTGTTAATTTATTTCCAAAATAACAATTTAAAATGTAGGCCTTATTAAAATAACTACATTATATGCATATGCAATCAAATGCCATACTTCTGCTATAAAAAAAATATATATATATATATTACAATAAATTACTGTAGTCAGATATTTACAGTGAAATTAATGCATGCAGGGTCATTTTCTTACGAATTACTGTTAATCAACAGCAAAATGATACTTACATCACAGTAATTTACTGCTCTTGTTTTGCTGTGAATTCACATGATAAAGTTGTCTTTAACCATGCCACTGTAAAAAAAATGTTATTGTTCTTATTTATTATGCTCATTTACAGGTTGGTAAGAACACTTTTAGTTTTGGTTTCTTTAAATCCCACCTTCCAAAAGCCAAGTCTGCTCTTATTGGGCAGCTACAGTCTGTTGTGATGTACTGGTGTACCTCTAGCGAGTTCCAGGGATTTCTGAAACTCTGTAAACACTACTGTAACTACACCAGCAGTTCCCAATCCTGGTCCTAGCATCCCGGCCACTGTAGACATGGTGTAACACACTTGATTCAGATCATCAGCTCAATAGGAGAGAGCTCCAAGAACTGAACTGAGTGGCTGTGTCCAAAACTGAAAAATGCTGCCTTCAGAGGACGCATTACAAGGCAGGACGGCATCAAGGTTGCAAAATCCAAAATTGGCTTCACTTCCTGCCTCCTGAGATATCTTCAACTGATCGATTTTTTTTGAAGGCAGCACTGATGTATCCTTCTCTGTCTTTGTTTTTGGGGGTGTAGCAGGACCAGGATTGGGAACCGCTAACTATGGCGTCAGTTTTCCCATATCAGTTTGGCCCTGAGTCCAGTAATGACAGTCAAAAAGAAAAAGCTGATCAACCCCAACCACCTTTTGGAGCATTCCGTGTCAAATCAACCAAATTTCGAAAAGAAAAAAAAAAGAAGAAGAATTTTGTTCATATTTTTTTCTGTAGAAAGACAAACATAAATGGTGATGAAAGCCAAAATATTAAATGTCACAGATGTATATTTACTGAGTAATCCACTATTTTGTAGAGGGGGGTCAAAATAACAATAACAAAATGACTTTAGAAAGATGGCAGCATCCTTATTTTATTTTTACACATAGATTGGTAGGTCTATTACTAAAATCTGTTGACTTTAGCAATCTCTGTTTTATTTTATGCCAACGGTGACAGTATAAAAATGGAAAAAAAGCACTTCTTATGTTTTTTTGCCTCAGGTTTGTATGCCTGTAACTCAAAAAGTATTTAAGATACCTTAATATCCTTTTAGATTCTGGTTCTTAACAAACTTTTCTTATGGTATCTTCATTCATCTGTGACATTTAATATTTTGGCATTCATCACTATTTATATTTGTCTTTCTACAGAAAAAAAGTATTAACAAAATCAAAAATTTGAGCCGGGAACCTTTGGTTGAGTTGACACGGAATGACCCATGTATTGATGTTTTTCCTTCACATTGACAAAAACATGTTTCCTCGACATAGCGATAAACTATTCCTGGCCTTATAACTATTTTTGTTTGAAGGTGGGCCAAAGTAGCCAGTAGGCAGGCATGGAAACAATGACAGGACTACAAACTGGCTTGAGCCCCTGCCCCTTTAATCTAGTAAAGTGCCCTTTCGGTCATATTGCGGTGCCCCTCGGAGCGTGATTTCAACCGAGGGGACACTAGATGTTCACAGCATGAATGTGCAGCTGATAATCAGAAATCATGTTAACTTAGACCAGAATCTCAAAGAAATGTTGTTAGAATCCACATAGTTTGCTATATTAGTTAAAAGATTTACCTTCCGGATTCTTGAAATATTATCTCTGGCCACTCTTATGACTGGGAAAACTATTACAAATCTGAGCAGAGCACCAGAATAAGGCTGTAAAAGGCTGGAGAGAGGACTGATGCAGATATTACACTATCATCTGCATAGGCTGGTAGATGGCTGGAAGGTAAACTGCATTATGGGGTAGGCTGTGGTGGAGAGTGTAAAACAGACAACCTGAATATTGAACCTCTGGATTAACTTCTCGATCTATGGTAATGTTAAATATAATGCTAATTAAACTCACCCTGTGCTAATTAAGCCACTTCCTGTTTTAGACCGGTATTTATATTATTTTTTTTACATGAATTGTATACAAAATATTGTTTATGTGCAAACATGCATTAAAGGTGTATAATATAAACATATAATGTATATAAATAATGTATAAAACATATACAATACATATAGAAAATAATTTGCAAATGCCTCCAACTGTGACTTGATCCAAAAATAATAATATGTCACTTTTTTTTGGTGTGTATTATTATGGAATTTTTTGATGGACATATTTTTTATTGGTATATAACCCAATTAACAGATTCAAATTTCACTGTTAATATATTTTGTGGTGGCATATTGAAAAATTTAAAATCTGTTTTGTAGTTTAAGGGTTACGGTTAGAATTGAACTTAATTTATTTTTATAAAAGTTATATGCAAAGTAACTTTTATAAAAGTTCAATAAAGAAAACACTATATCATGCAAATTAATTTAAAGTTAATTGAGAGTTTTTGATTTTGTCTTATTTAAGATTATCAATTAAGTTCATCTATATCAATAAATAATCACAAATTTTATTTTAATTTATTAGTTTTAATTTGATCAAGCTATTAACATGACATGGTGAATTCAGGAAAATCGGGCCACTTTTGCCATTCATCAAAAATGTTTATCTGAATTTACCCTAATGCAGTGAAATGTGTACACCGATAAACATTTTATGAAGAGCAGAGTGAGTTGATTAAGATCAACAAACACTTTTTTGCAAGGTGTTTTTACTGTAGTTCGCCATTTTTTCAAGAGTACTCCAGCAGAGGGCACTACACCCTATGTTTTTATGGTTAAAATGAAAGACAGTGAATGTGTGCAAGCCTTACAAATGTACATTATTTACATTATTGAATAATTGTGTTTTCAGATAATGTTATTTCCTGACTAAATAAGCATTTTCCAAATAATTCTGCATGTTTCTTCCTTCCACAGGGGCCCCAAAGTGTATTTGAATACTTAAGAAACACTTAAATTGTGTCAATGTCATAACATTAGGCCTGCATAAAAACATCATGCTGCAAGAGCTTTCCTCAGACTTTTCTGATTTTGCTGTGGCTTTCAATCAGTTGGTATTCTGATGATTTTTAAAGGGCGTCTGACAACTATAAACTGTCCCAATACTTTTTGTCTTCATTTTGAACACTATAGGCCTATCTATTGTTTTCTCATTTCAAACATAACAAGTATCTTTTTTAAAGGGAGAGATGACTGAAAAATGAAAATCATCTATCATCATTTATTAACCCTTGTTTTAAAGCTGTATGCATTTCTTTTTTTAAAGAAGATATTTTGAAAAATGTCTGTGCTTCTTTCCATACAATAAAAGTCAATGGGGTCCAATGTTTTTTTTGTTTTGTTTTTTAAAATATCTTCCTTAGTGTCCTGCAGAAGATGAGACAAAATGAATAAACTCTTCCTTTAAGTGTCCAAATACTGCATTTTGTCTCTCTTGTGATTGTTGCTCATTGTCCTTTTTGTTCTCTTGGTTCTAAATTTAGTTTTCTACAGGAAGTGCGGATCAAATGGCCTCCCTTTGGCTCCTCCTCTCTATGCTGTGGCACAGGCTCAACAAACCCCACACACACAGTATCTGTTTTCTCTTTTAGGGGCCAATTGCCTGCTAGTATTTTTATAATCTCCATCTTTCCTGACCTGTTGCTCTTCTCCTGGCGCCAGTGGTCTCTGACCCCCCCATCCCACAGCCCCATGCGTCCCACGACTCCTGGGTGGATAATTGAGACCAGCTGTTGCAAGGTGCCTTGCTCACCGCCCCCTGCTCCACTGCACTTGCTGTTTTGCCAGACTGCTCGCTTAAAACCTGCTGCTCTCCTCCTTAAACTCTGCATGCCTTCTCCATCAATCTCTCTGATGGACTGATTGCCCTAATCTTAGCCTCTCTGTCTCTCTCTCTTTCTGTCCTCCTATTGGTTGCTTGTCATTTAACAGACAGTTTTCATCCAGAGAGGCTTACAGTACACTAATAGCAGAAACAGGCCCTCAGGGCAGTCTGGGGATACGTGGTTTGCTCAAGGGCACATTGGTTTACAACTGTAAAGTACTTCAAAAAATAAAATGTCCTGAAAACCATGTTGATACTATGTTAAAGGTTATACCACTAAACATGTGCTTTAAAATGTTTATAAATAGGTTTAAAGCTTGTAAGAAGCACAGTCAAATGTGAATTATTAATGTATACTATAAGTGGGCATAATATCTTGGAAAACACTGTAAAATAAAAAATAAAAGTGCCTACTTTTTTTCCAATTAAAGATCATTGTTCACTTTTGACCCAAAGACTGATGCTTCCTTCTAAAGGTGACGGTCCGTTATCAGCCAACATCAGGCCGTCACTGAGCATTACGGTGGCCATTTTTGTAACACCTAAATGGAGGACACTTTGCAGGATTCATTGAAGTCAGGTTAGTTCACCCAAAAATGAAAATTCTGTCATTAATTACTCACCCTCATGTCATTCTATACCCAGACCTTTGTTCTGTTGTAGAACCCGGAAGCATAAACAGCGTAGAAGTCTGACAGGGAAGAGAAGAAATTGTCGATTTATTTATTTATTTTCGCACAAAAAGTATTCTGTAGTCACATTGACTATTTTATCGATGTCTTTAATACCTTTCTGGACCTTGAAAGTGGTAAAAAAAAAAAAAACATTGCAGTCTATGGAATGATCATGAAAGCTCTCAGATTTCATCAAAAATATCCTAATTTGTGTTCCGAAGATGAACGAAGGTCTTGCGGGTGTGGAACAACATGAGGGTGAGTAATTAATGACAGAAATTTTGGGGTGAACTAACCCTTTAAGGGGTGATATTTGCACCCTTGATTTCCACAGGCACAGATGCTGCATTTGAAGTGGCATTAATGCAATTACACAGCTATTACAATTTATAAATGTTAAATACATAAAATATATTGAATATGAAATCAAATTATACTTTAAATATGAAACTAAAACCACCAGGAGGTCTTATGAGTGAGTCATTAATTCATCCTTTCATTCAATCGATTAATTTGAACAGCTGATTCATTTAGGAAAGAAGCAAGTGACTGTCTTTATCGCTGTGTCCCACTTCAGAGGCTGCATCCTTTGAAGGACTCAGACTTGAAAGGCCATGAAGGTCGGAACAAGCACTGTTAAATGGGACGGTCTAGACTACAGAGGATTGTTCTTGTCGCCTACCAACTGTGACAGCTGCCGTTGACGAGCGGCAGTAACGTTTGTACTGGACTTTTTTTTAAGTTATATTAAATTTTCTGAAAACAAAACAGGGTTCATAAACTGTCTGAATATGTTCGCCATGGTCAATTTCTACATGTAATAAACAGTATAAACTATATGTAATCACATCTTATATAAGTCAACATTTGAACCGATTTAAAAAATATATATTTTTACATTTTTATCATTAGATATTTGAGTAAGTTGAAACCCAATACTGTTTAATTCGGCAATTTCTCTTCACTGGCGCGCATTTAATTCTGGGGTAGGCAAGGCTGCAAAGGATCCATATGCTTCATTTCACGGAAAACAAAGGAGTCTTCAAATTGGGACAGCCTTTGTCACACCGCGGTGACGCAATTGGCCTTCGAAGGATGCAGCCTCTGAATTGGGACGCAGCTTATGAATGGGTCGTTGAATCATTGGTGCATCCAAATTCGCATACTTATGCACTATTCTATGACGTTTTTAAGTATGAATAGTGCGAGTAGTGCGTTCACACAGAAAATTCTAAAAAGAAAAAGTGCACTTTAAATACCCGGATGATGTACTAAATTAACGGAAAAAATGAAGTGTGGAATGTTACCCATGTGCTACCCAGTTAGCTACATGCTAATGCTAAACTGTGCTTTTAGAGATCCAAAACTTTTCTAGAGAAGAAAAATCAAAGATTTCTTAGCATTAGAAGTTTTTTTTTTTTTTATCACTGCCTCTGATAAAAATTGAGAGATTAAAGCATTCTTAATTGTGTGGCTTATGTGGTTAGAGGGACCCTGACAAAGAGAAATGAAAGATGATTCCACCTCCTTTCCAATAGAGTTCTCTTGAACACGCGTTCCTTGCGTTTCCCCCCCAGCAGTCGCCTCCGCACAACAAAAGCACAGTCAGACCTCCTCGTCCCCAGGGCGAGATCCACCGCCCTGTTGGAGGACCACAAGTAGCTCTCTGCTGGCAGTGATCTGTGTGAATATCCATTCTCTGAATTCATTCTGTCAGCATTCATTCTTTCATTTTATGTTCTCTGCCTCCTCTGACATTCATAGACCAATTAAAACTTGACCTACAATGTACAAAAGCACAACATAAATATATATAGGGGTAGGGGTTGAGTTAGACGATAGAAAATATCACTAACCTGATATAAAATCAATGGAAGTCTATGCAGTATCCTCACTAATATAGTGAAACAAATGTGTGTGTGTGTGTGTGTGTGGTCCTGGAATTCCCTACATTATGGGGACCATTCTCCACAAGGATAATTTTTGTAATTTTTGACCTTTTTGACATTTTTTGGTCCCCATGAGGACAGTTTATAAATCATAAGTGATGTTTTTTGAAAAAAACATTTGTGATGGGTAGGATGTTTAGGGGTAGGGGAGAGAATATACATTTTGTACAGTATAAAAACTATTATGTCTATAGAAAGTCCCCATAAAACAGGGAAACCCAACACCTGTGTGTGTGTGTGTGTTTGTGACCTATCAGGACACAAATTTGTATAATGACATGGGTATGACATAGGTATTACAAGGAGAGAGTGACTTATGAGGACATTACCCCATGTCCCCATTTTTCAAAAGGCTTATAAATCATACAGAATGTTTTTTTTTTTGTTTGTTTTTTTTTGAGGAGGTAAAAATGCTGAAAGTTTTCTGTGATGGGTAGGTTTAGGTGTAGGGAGATAGAAAATACGGTTTGTACAGTATAAAAACCATTACGCCTATGGAATGTCCCCACAATTCACAAAAACAAACATAGGTGTGTGTGTGTGTGTGTGTGTGTGTTGCATTCACTGGTTAGGGGGTCAGTCTCTCTGGCTCCACAACCTCATGAAAGTGTGTGTGTGTGCCCTTCATAAGAAGGTGTGTTTTTGAGTAAGCATATCTCTATTCTTATTAGAAATATGCATGTCTCTGTTCTTATTCGGTCTACATTTTTAATAATTCATCTTTCCATATAGCACTGCTTAAAAATATAGTTCTGTAGTAGCCTATGCTATTCTTGTAAACATTGCATGGGAGGTCTTTATAACAGATGTTCTCTGGTCTCTCTCCCTTCCCTTTTAAATGTGTCTCTCTACCCAACACCTGTTGAGGCACGAGGGTCCTTAAACTGCTGTGTGTGAGGGAGGGAGAGAGAGAGAGAGATGAGGTGTGGGGAACTTTAGAAGACAATAACTTCTTGATTGTAACAACACTTGTCTCCCTCCCCTCACACACACACGCACACACACACACACACACACACACTCCCAGAGCTCTTTGAACTGGAGAACGGAGCAGGCATAAGCTAATTAGCCGTTTGCTGCTCATTTGGCACCTCAGTGAAAGACAGTATTTAGCCTGTTAGCATTGCAGTGGAAGACAATAATGCAAATAAGCTAAATGGCATGAGACGCATTACATAAACACACAATTAGTTGAACTTAAAGGATTAGTTCACTTCAGAATTAAAATTTCCTGATAATTTACTCACCCCCATGTCATCCAAGATGTTCATGTCTTTCTTTCTTTAGTCAAAAAGAAATGAAGGTTTTTGAGGAAAACATTCCAGGATTTTTCTCCATATAGTGGACTTCACTAGGTTACAACGGGTTGAAGGTCCAAATTGCAGTTTCAGTGCAGCTTCAAAGGGTTCTACATGATCCCAGACAAGAAATAAGGGTCTTATCTAGCTAAATTATCTGACATTTAAAAAAAAAAAAAAAAGTATATATTTTTTAACCACAAATGTTCGTCTTGCACTGCTCTGCGATCCGCCATGCATTACGTTGAAAGGTCACGCATGACGTAGGTGAAAGTACCGTGGTAGGGCGAAAAACTCAAACTTTTGTATTGTCAAACTCAAATTTTTTTTTTGTAAAGGCTGTTTGACTTAATCTTTGCACATCTGCTTTGTCTTCTTTCTTTGTATGTAATCTCATAATTGTCTTTGAAATATGGTTAAAGTGTACTGCCGAAAATTACTGGCAAGCATTTATGGTAAACGAAAAATTGAATGGCATTTCTATTTAAACCTTTATTGTAAATAAATAATCATTTAAATAATTTGATTAATATTATTATTTGTTATAACTGTCACAGCGTGGTTACAGCAGGACCTATGTGCAGCAGAATTTTATTAATACATTTTTCAAAAATAGCCAAAATATTATCATAAATATTAAATATGAAAAACAAGACCAGAACAACCAACAAATGTGGACAATGACAGACAACTGAGAACACAAACTGAGGGCTGTAAACACACCTGCAAACTAAGGAGGAGACAAAATAATGAGCAACTCAACTAGAACAGAGATGGTCTTATTATTGGGAGATATGAGGGTCCGTGTCTCTACCATTGGAGAAAGCGTAACGGCTAACTTGGATCACGTGTGCCTTGATAACCAATCACATTACAGCATTGATGAACGTCGTTCAGTGTTTCGTCTGACAGTCAATCACTGTTTGCGGATACCATAGAAATGAATGTAAACTGAATCGTACCTGTCACATTGTCCTTGACTTCTTTTGTAAACTCAAAAGTAGATCAATCCAAAACGAACATTTTAGAGCCGTTTTCTCCATTGACATCCATTCAAAAAATGGCCTCTGGTCTCTTCTGACGTTGCATTATTATTATTATTATTTTTTTATTATTTTTTATTTTATTTTTTTTGCTAACCTTGCAAGCTTGCCTTCAAGTGGCTTTGACTAGAAACAGGTGATAAAAGTGATGAGTAACTTTGGTAACAAAATGAGCGGGAACCTGGGGAACAAAAGAAACAGAAACAGAACACAGGAAAGCAAAGTGATACAAACTAAAAGTCCATGGAAAACTAAACACAAACTCAGGCAAAATGTTATAATTACACAGTGATGAATTGCTAATTTAGTACAATATGCTTTCAACACATCAAAATAAGTGCACTTATTTAAAGCACAAGAAAAGGTTAAAACAATTAAATTTAAAATCAACTGAAATGTACTTTAGCATGTTGATTAAAAACATATTGATTAAAATGTGTGCTCTTTTTTAAAAGTGGCCTTTTATTTCATTACTATTACTGTAATATACCTTTAAGATTTGAAGTACACAGCAAGTGTACTAATAAGTGCACTTTTTCACAAGGGTGTGCTCTGTTAAACCTTATATTATTAATTATAACCTGATTCACACAATGGCATGAACAGAGTAGCTATTGCTCATTGACAGCTGAAATTCATTTTGATATGTTTTAACCATGTGTTGAAATTTGAACAACATGAATATAAATTTCAACATGATGGAATGTTTGGTTTTCCTACCTATATGATGTCACTTCCTGGAGTATGGCATCATTAAAAGAACTTGCTTTTTTTAGGAAAAGGGTTATTTAAGAAAAGACTAATTGGATGGAAAGACAAAATTGAGGACACAGGAAAAACCTATACATTTATTTCCAGTTAAAACAATATTCCCCGAACACAAAGGAATATTTCTTAATTAATTGCCATTTTTGTTTGTTGTTGTTTTTCATTCAAGAACATTAAAAAATGGGACACATCCTCTCAAACCAAAGTGATTTATAATTTACTGAAATGACTTGTTTATGTTCACTTAACTGTGGGGGAAAAAAAACTTTAATATGTTTATGAAGGACCTTTACATTGTTGACATTATTTTCTGACTGTGGACATTAATTTAAATGTTGTGTGTGTTTCTTTAGTGGCGTGTCTCAGCAGTGGGACGGATGTAAGCACATCTGGAAAGGCTTACGTGATGAAGCAGGGTCTCTGGAGTGTGTGTGTGTGTGTGTGTGTGTGAGTGTGTGGGAATTCTCTTGGCTTTCTCTGTAGGGGGGAGTTTTCTCAAACCCCCTTAAAACAAGCTTTAAAGTAATGACTTCAGTGTGAGTGTGTCCTCACATGCAGAAAAGACTGACTACATAGATAAACAATCACTATTTCTAAACTTTTCGTATCCATTTTTTTTCTTTCTTTTTTATTTGGTTAATGTCTGGAACACCGTGAGCACCACATCCTTTCCCCTCTTCAATCTGTCAGTCTGGCCCATGCATTTCACGTTAAGATTAATCAATTTCAATGCTTGACACTTTGTTTAATGAACAATTTTGGTACTGTGTTGGGTCACCAATCGATGTACAATGTAACATCTGGGCGCTGAAGCAAAACCATCTGAGTACAAACTACCCAGCAGACACAGACTCACATACAATATCTCTTTCCAACAAATACACACTTTATTAATGTATACTGTAAACCAGCTGTCACAGTTTCTATACTGCCACACATGCAAAGGGCTCAGATCTCTGCTCCGGGGGTAGAAAGCCTCTAATATCTGTCTGTTGGCTTTGGCTCACTGATGTGGCCTTCATGGTCTGGCTCACAGGGTATTTTAGGATCTCAGCACTGATAATTAAACTGCACATGAAGTCCTCGAAAGACAATAAATAAAGAGCCACTCAGGACAATGCATTACTAAATCATGTCTCTCCCTGTTAACATTATGAACAATACAAACACTAGTTTGGACGCAAAAAAAAATGAGTTTTTGTGTCCAAACCAGTGTTTGTATTGTTCATAATATTAGGCTGCGTTTACACTTGGCATTAACATGCGACCTGAATCCGGATGTCGTCCACATACACATTGAAAAGACATGTGTAAACACGCATCTGATCGGAATGTTGTCCAATCAGTCTGTCCTGGTCCAGAGGTAGTCGAGGACGCATTGTGATCGGACCTCAGTGTAATGCAATCCAGCTATTGTATCTACATTCAGAGGGCGACATCGTATAGATCCCCGCCAAGCCTCTCCGTGTGGCTGTGAGAAAATAATGGACAGACACATTTTTGACAAGAAATTAAACTTGTTTGAACTTAATAAGTTTAATAATAAACATCAATCTTTAAAACTGTTTATTTAGGCTTACATGATACCATGTGTGTCATTTTTCATTTTAATTGTGCAACATTATATGAATGAGGTGATCGCATGTACAATCACAGTCATGAGATCTTAATGAAGAGCTTCACGCTGCTTTGCCAGAGGAACAATCGGAACAATAATTGTACACTTTGTATTTTTTAATGGTTTAAAGGATTAGTTTACTGATAATGAAAATTACCCCAAGCTTTACTCACCCTCAAGCCATTCTAAGTGTATTTGACCTTCACAATCGGAGTTATATTAATAAATATCCTGACGCGTCCAAGCTTTATAATGGCGGTGAACAGGACCAACGAGTATGAAGCTCAAGAAAGTGCATCCATCCATCATAAACGTACTCCGGGGGGAGTACACATACAAATGAATAATGACGGCAACCAAGGAGATAGATGAGTGGTGGGAATCTGAACAAAGATGACACTTGACAATTGAGAACAAACTGAAAGTCCAAGAAAACTAAGACAAACCAAACGTGACTGTGACAGTGGGGTTTTAAATGATAAAAACAATACATATTTTGTACAAAATGACATTTTTGTGACACTTTGTGGTTGTGAAACAGTGTTGGATCACATTCATAGTTAATGTGATGTGATGAACTACATCTTTACTCACACTAATGTCATTCCAAACCTGTTTTACATTCTTTCTTCAAACATAAAGATTATTTCGTAGAATGTTGGTAACCAAACAGTATCTTTTTACCATTGACTTCTATTGTATTTCTTAGAATATCTTTGTTTATAATGCATAAAATAAAGTACAAGACATACAGGTTTTGAATGACATGAGGGTGAGTAATGACAGAATTGCTAATGTGTGATAAGATTTGAGTAATTTAATCTAATAGGTGTGATGGGAGATAAGCTGGCTAAAAGTCCTCACACCGTTGAGGAATGGGTTTGTTTGATTCCTGCTGGGATGAGCATATCCATACATACCTGCGTGACTAACCCCCCTGCAGCAGAACGGCCGGGGCAGGAAGGGGAGGTGGGACACTGATGGGGGGCAGGATGGGGGTGCTGTTGTTTTGGCTCAGGTGGACCGATATCTAGAATTACACAGTGACAGCTGTAGAGACACTTCAGCAGACCTCAAACCAAGCTGGCAGGTCACTATCTGTCACAGCTCAATGATCTGTGTGTGTGTTTGCATGTATAAGAAACAATGTCATTATTTCAATGTAAATCTCGGACACTTGACTCCACTGAACGAGTTTGACATTAGCATTTTTGTATCCCTTAATTGTATTGAATGTGCACATGTGTACTTCCAATCTTAAAATATATATATTTTTAAATGGTACTTGCCAATAATATAAGAAACAATTACACTTTATTTTAAGGCGTCCTTGTTACAGTGTAGTTATGCACTTAAGTACTGAATAATAATTATTAACTATATATACTGTACTTACTATAGGGTTAGGGTAGGATTGGTTTGGGGTTAGTTGTATGTAATTATGCATCATTTATAGTTATTACTGTAGTAACTACATGTAACGTGTAACAAGGACACTGTAAAATAAAGTGTTACCTAAGAAACTTTAATATTTATTTGAGTGCTATTATATTTTAAATGTACTAAATTGCAACTTCATCATTACAAGTGTGTAATTACAAATATTTTTAAAACACGTAAAATGTATGGTAAACTGAAATATAATTTCAGCTGAAACCTGCATTTTTATTTGGCAGTACACTTTAACAATATTTCATGGAAATTTAAGTAATTATGGAATTATACATATAAGGCACTTTTAATAATACGTTTAACTAATTGCATTTAATATAAATTTAAACTATAATACATTTTCTTTAAATAAATGCGGTGACATTAAATAACATGCAATTAAGTGTCCAAAAACTTTCTATTAAAGTCTATTATTTCCACAATAAGTACTATTTTTAAAAGTATGCTGAAGCGTACTGCTTTTTCACAAGGGAAGCCTTTGCTGTAATAAGCATAAAAATGTATTTCAGTCATGACAACTCTTAGGATAGTTTGTAAATCATTTTATTAATGTAAATAGAAGTAGGTTTGGTTTTGGCAGACTAGTTCTGCTACGTTGCTGCCATTGCAGAGCAATTATGACTTGCTTCTGTTAAATGTTCAGAACAGAAATGAACATGCTGCTGCTGCTAGAGGGAGGAAGACCCCGTAGCAGATCTAGGCAGGTGGTGCTGGGGAGGTGGAAGGGCTGGATAAGAATTTGCATAGCGCGCAGAGATTTGCATTAGTATGGATGCGTTGTGATTATAAAGAGAAATGGTAATGGATACATAACCATTTAGAAGGTGAACAGAGTTTCATGGCTGAACTATTCATTTAGTGAAATTAATTGATTTTTATTACAGTAGCCTATACTGAATGTAAAAAATGTAATCAACAGTCTTTGCATTGAGAGTGTCTATGATTCCTTAAAATGTTGTCTAGATATGCTACACAGGATGGTGTGTGTCTCTGTCTTATGTAACCGGAATCTTTAGTCTTAGTAAGAGGACAGGTGTGGACCCACCTGACCATATCCAGAGGTCACAGGCACCTTCTGTCTCCCCTCCATCCACCTGTCTGTGCCTTCTGTGCTGGGACCTCGGGTTCTCCAAACACTCACACCCATAGGGAAACTACTGCTCAGAGGTAAAGCACAAAGAGACAAAAACACTAATAAAAACAGGCACAAATGAGATTGCTGCTGATATAAGTATAGAGATATTAAATTAATATTGGATAGCAAATGCCAGATAACTTTATCTTGGAAGTCTTTGTTTAAAGCCCATGAGCTTCTATTCTCTGTCAATCTATTTGAATGGGGAAACTCCACAGCTGTTAGTCAATATTGTGTTTCAGTCTGACTACAATGGAATCATAAATCTTGTTTCTTTAGCTCAAGTCTCAAAACCACATTCTGAGCAGACATTTTTGAGATATCTTCTAGAGGGAACACATATGAGAAGCAGGAGACTTTTCCCTTTCCTATTAGATAGGATATGATCAGGAAGCATTGGGATACAGAGTCAGGAAATGACCACGAGCCAGGACTGGAAATCAGGTCAGCTGAAGTACTTCTGTGTCGTATGTAGGAGCACTGCCCAGAAGGCCATGGCTCCGATGAGAAGGAGGACACTTAGGCCCTGTCCCAAATGGCACCTTAAGCCCTCACGGTCTTCCTCCACATTTTTGAGAGGTAATGCTTTTACTGTTGCATTGAGGGCTCAAAAGGGGCTCACGAGAAGGGGTGTGCAGCGGAGCCAATATCTGTATCTGTATCTGTAATAATCTCTAAATTATTCGTATCTGTATTCGGATAAAACCAGTGGGTGGGGCCCGAAAGTTCATACATTTACTTGAGAAGACTATGTCATGTCTATGGTTTTACAGCCTACATCTGTTTTTTTGTAGTTATCACTGAACAAATATGCCTTGTATAAGTAATCAAATATTATTATTATAACTTTTATTTAAATATCTTTTGTTTTTGTTTAACTGTCGGAGCCCATAACCTCGTATAGGCAATGTTTTGAGGTGTAATCCGGTTGTGCTTCAGACGATTTAAGTTCGAGTCCCAGCTCGGGGACCTTTTTATTCATTATTTGTTTTGAAGCCATTATCCGTGCCTTTCCAAATAACGTATTCGGCTTCAGGCACACCCCTACTCACTAGCACCCTTCTGAAACCTAAAATGACAAATGGGACACTGCTTGTGGACTTCATGAACACATATGCGGTGGCCATTGTAAGTCTGCAGGATTATAACAAGTGAAAGCATGTTTAAATATTTTGGTGTGATCATAATTTCAAAGGTTTACATTTGGGACTATAGCCTATGTATTTTGATCATATTTGACCCAACCCAACCCCCCGCTCTAGTCTGCTAAAACCAACTATAAGGCTCCTCTTTTCCCAGTCTGTCAGTAACGCTCTGTTTAGTTCCTGTCTCTATAAAGCCCCTCCTTCTGAAAAGCACAGTGTGCTCTGATTGGTCGGCTGGACCAGTGTGTTGTGATTGGTCAAGCGCTTCGAGCATGTTTGGAGAAATGTCCTGCCCCTTACCATAACCGCCAGTTTCAACACACTACTAACACAACTCAACCAGGCCTCGGCCCTTTATTTTGTGTATGCATTGGGCAGGAATATTATGATGCATACGTTTTCAGAAGAAAACTTAAGACTACAATGGCACCATTTCAGGGAGGAAAAAATCACTTTGGAGTAGGGCTGCCCCCTAATAGTCAACTTAATGTTAGTCGACCAAGATTTTATTAGCTGGTTAGTCACAGGAAAAAAAAATTCCACAGGAAGTGTGAAATCACGCAGTCCGTCACGGACAGATCGCTAACAGCGGGTCCTTGTGATAATTACAGTATGTCAGACAGGAAATCCAAGAGTTCGCCTTTCATCCATCAACCTCAATTATGGCTTATCATTTGAAACATGTAAGTAGTAAGCTACTTTCCTCACAGCTATGAGAAATATATATAAAAATTTTAAAAAAACTTGAAACATCTGCTTTTAAACGAACCAATTCGAAAACGAATACTCTCTGCTTATGTAATCCATATGAAAGGTGCATTTCTCTCTATAGGCGAGTTACTGACATGACGAGTCAGCATCAACAACAGAAAGCATTATAAGTCCTCTTTAAGATAATATAAACATTAAAATCTTTGTTTTATATAAAGCTGCTTTGAAACAACATGTATTGTGAAAAGCACTACAAAAAATTCTCCATTTGCACTCCATTTAATCATGTCATTTGGGAGAAGTGTAATTTTTGTTTTCATGGAAAGTTTCTCACAGACACTTTAGTACAAAACAGTCCTCTACAATGCACCATTTACCCAATAAGGATATCACCGCAGGCCTTAAAGTTTCTATTTATATCTCTAAAAAGAGATTAGAGATGCTGTGTGTGCATAATTATAGCATTTTTCCCATATCCTCCATGAAATTTGTAATCTCATCAGTACCTTGAACTGATCAGCGCTGCATATGCTTTTTGGAAAAGGAATATAATATGCTGACATAAGTCACAGTAAGAAGACACCAAATCTTTGTCAAAAATGCACACACTCACAGATAAATGAATGCTCAGACTTATGAATGCGCTGAGTGGTTGTGAGATGAAGAGATACAAAGGCCGCCAGAGGGTGTGCATTTCAGGCAGGTGCAATTATACACCTGCAGGCTGTCTTTAGACACAAGTGTGTGTGTGTGTGTGTGTGTGTGTGTGTGTGTGACTTATGAGGACATTACTCCATGTCCCCTTTTTTCAAAAGGCTTATAAATCATACAGAATTAGTTTTTTTTTTTTTTTTTTGAGGAGGTAAAAATGCTGAAAGTTTTCTGTGATGGGTAGGTTTAGGTGTAGGGCAATAGAAAATACGGTTTGTACAGTATAAAAACCATTACGCCTATGGAATGTCCCCACAATTCACAAAAACAAACATAGGTGTGTGTGTGTGTGTGTGTTTTCATGATTTATGAGGACATAAAATTGTATAATGACATGGGTATTACACTGGTATTACGATGTAAACATAAAATATGAGGACATTTCATGAGTCCTCATATTTAAAATAGCTGTAAAAACATACTAAACAATGTTTTATTAAAAATGTAAAAGTGCAGAATGTTTTCTGTGATGGGTAGGTTTAGGGGTAGGGACAGTGTAGGGGGATAGAATGTACAGTTTGTACAGTATAAAAACCATTACGCCTATGGAATGTCCTCACTAAGATAGCAAAACAAACCTGTGTGTGAGTCCCCTTCACCTCTGCCTCACACAAGTGGCAGAACAATAGAGTTGTAAAGTGCTGCAGGTCTCAGAGCAGAACAAAAGTGCACCTTGCACCTTTCAAATCATCCAAAGTACCTCCTGAGGCCCCAAATACCTGTGGAGCAGTCAGAGAGAGACACTGCAGGTGTTTTCTCTGTAACCGCAGGTGCAGCACACAGTGAGAGACACGCCCTCAATTTCACAGTACAAAACACAGAAAAACAACTTTTTTTTACAGTGCTTGCGTAAAAGCGCTCTATGTAAAAACCCAGTGTACACGAATAACTCAAATCATGTTGCTTTTTGAGGTGTTCAGGTGAGCTATTATTATATTTGCATCTGGTGGGCAAAAAAGCCCATAGACTTATACTGAAGCCATGCTGTGACACCAGAATATCAAAGATACTTGGAGGGTAAGCTCTTCTGACTTGGCTAATAAGCAACCACAGATAAAACACAGTAGCAACTGCATATAGAAACATGCTAAAATGCATTTGACTATGTTGAAATCACATGACCCACAGTGTTTTACTAAACATCTTAGATATTAGATATACTGCCTGCTAGTAGCATAGTGTTGTTTGGTAATGCAAAGAGCGAAAGTTACACAATGAATCACACTTATTACCATGCTTTCCCAGTGCAGACAATGGGGCAATCAAGACCTGTACAGCCAAAGAAGCAGAAAATGTCTGAATCCAGAAGACTGACAAAGACAAAAAACAAGCGTAAATATCAGTATGACATACACAAGGTGGGAAGACTTGATGATGGAGAAAATCCTGAGTAGTGATGATGCCCAAGTGGTTTCTTTTTGTTGGAGAGGTAAGAGAAACTCTAAAACACACTAATATCAGTGTTATATTTACATAAAACTGGCAGTGATGAAAAAATGGAAGTGCAGCATCTAACATCATAGTAATATATTGGTATACAATGAACAGCAATGCTAACATTAGCTAAACAAATACTGAATGGCACTTTAAGGCTATGTCCACACGAAGCCAGAGCTTACCCTATCCGATCTTTTTTTTTCCTCGTCTCAAGAAATATCTGCGTACACACGAAACCAATGAAACAACTCAAAACGATGTAGTATACATGCCAGATCAGTATGTGGCGCTGTAATTCTGCAACAGAGAATAAACAAAGAATAAGACTTGGAGCATGCGCATAAACCTTATACAAACTTTAGTAAAGCTTCGACATAAAGCTTTATTTTAATAAAGCGTGCAGCATGAACACAAGCATTTAGTATGTTATTATTGTTGTTGTTGCTGTTTTGTGCTGTTAGCGGTGACTGACTAGGGTCGACACGTGGGGTGATGACATCATCGTTTCACAAAATATACGGATTGGCTGTACACACGAAAACGCAAAGGCGGCATTTTCAGATTTATCCACTCTGGGACCTGGTTTAAAAAAATAGCGGTTTCACCTTCCGAAAACGCTGGATCCGTGTGGACGAAACGCCTATCCGATACAAAATTTGTGCGTATACACAGAAACGCGGGTCTGTGTGGACGGGGCCTAAGTTTAAGCCTTAATGCTGTTAAAAACAAAAGTTCGCTGTTCACTGCAGAGCCAAATGATGTCCAGATCCCCCTCTCTGGACAAAATGGTTGGAGTTATAATTAGCAATAAGGTTATGGGTAAATTTAGGGTGTGGTTGGACAGTCTAGCTCCACTCATTACATCCAGCGGGAGGAAGGCTAGATGTCAAGCTCCACCCATTTGCTCTGCAGTGAGCAGCCTCTCAAAAAAGTTCTACAATGAAAATGACACTATTGACATTGTTAGTCACAGCCAACTTAAAGTTGCTCATGAATATAAACAGCACCTCTAAAACTGCTGTTTTGCTGTCTCAAAAAACTTTTCACTCTTCTGTAAATGCTTCTCCTCTTTCCTTATCTTCTCTTTCTTCATCCTCTCCTTGTATATATTGTTACACATCTCTAATTTCCTGCCCTCTTCTCAGTCTCCCTGTAAATGTGAATATTATTACACACAATTTGTTTTGTTCTTGCAGAGATTCTTCAACTGGGCCTGAAGCCATGAACACCAGACATCAGTGTGCTGCTAATGTGATGTTGTATAACATCTGTGTTTCTCAAGGTTGCTTAAATCCTTAACTAATAGACCACCACATTTAGAACCTGTCCCCTCTATTCACATGTTGACTAGTACAATGCACGGGTCCTGCTCCTGGAGGGCCAATATCCAGCAGTGTTTAGCTCCAGTCCTAATTAAACACACCTGAACCAGCTAATCAAGGTCTTTGGGATCACTAGAAACTTCCAATGAATTGAACGCTGCAGGAAAGTGGCCCCCCAGGAGAAGGATTGGATGCCCATGTGATAAATACTATAGGCCTACTAGATGAATACTACTACATACTAGACCAAGGGTAGACAAACCTTGGAGTTTAGCTCCAACCGTTACCAGACACACCGAAAACAATCAAGGTAGGATTAAATAGGATCCACCATCCCTGTGACCCTATAAGACAAGTGGTTTGGAAAATGGATGGATGGACCTTCATTACATGGAGTGATCTGAAGGCCAAGAATCAAGAGACTTAGACTGAGATTAAAGAGTCTCATATTCAAATTGGTCTCCACACTCGAATATAGCACATACAGCTCACTTTTGCGCAACACTTGCGTCTCTTGCTGAACTTTGATGTCATACACCGATCCGTCTGCACAGCGCCGCTTCAAGTCGAACAGACCTTAAATCTGCAATGGTCAGGTGGTACAGCGGCCACATGGAATGACGAAAATGACGACTTTACATATTGTAATTAAGTTGGACGTTACTCAGACTAGACCTGGCCAAACTTGGGGTCTTTCAAAGGAGATGCTTATGCCAGTCTCCCTTCACGAACCACTCCTGAAATGAGGATATTCGTTGCAGATGCGAACATCAGCCATTGCTTGAAGAGCAGATTCAGTAACGGCAACTGCATTCAGGCTACCATTCAAACTCCTCTGGCCAAATCGTCCTGCCCAGTGGAAAGTCCAACAAACAGCACCAAAAAAAATGGCCATAGACCCCCTGGCATGGAAACGTCTTGTAATCGAAATCAGGCAACCATTAGCATCCACAGCAGCATATACGGTCTTAGAAATCGATCCAAACCAAGCACCAGCAAGGGATTAAAGAAGAAAAGAAGACTACAAGCATGTTCGATACAAGAAGTTCTACAAGCATGTGAAGGCTTTTTACAGTTCAGAATCGTTATGGTAATTATGACATGCCGTGAACACACCTACAAACCTCAAACGTCAACTAATGTCAAACCTCATTGGTTCTCGCATGTCACATGACCAAACAGCATAACATTTGACATTTGTGTCACAATATTTGATGTAGACTTAAGCCACTCTTCCACAGCAGGAACTTTCCCCAGGAACTAGGGACTTAGGGGTGGTACTTGTGTTTCGAACGCTGGGACCAGGGTCTAAATGAAGTTCCGGGTAAAAATGTCCCCCTCAGAAAGTCCCTGCTCACGAGGTAGTACTTTTTCAGGAAAGTTCAGGAACTTTCAGTGATGAGACTTGGGCGCTGAACATGCTGATTGGTTGAATTCAAGCATTTTATTTTAACCACCATTATTAAAGGTCTGTTGCGGTGCGGTAGAGTTGTTTGCTATTCAAATTAACTACCGAGTTTAAAAAATACGATCGATGGACCGACAACGAGGTCCAGGCTTCATTAAGCTTATATGCGGAGGATGAAATCCAGAGGGAACTGGAAAGTCACGTGCAGTCCTACGTCACAGGACTAATTTGCCTAAACTTCATGGTAGTTTAGACCACGATTGAAATGCAAACAGCAACAGGTCTGGGGGAAAAATGTTCCTGGGACAAATTGTCCCGGGTAATTTCGGTGGAATTGCGGCTATAGAGTATAGAGTGTCGATACAGTCATACAGTCTGCAGTGGGAATTTACTAGCTTAGTCATATGGATTAATTTCATGCTATCTTTATGTTCTTTTTGGAGCACAAACATTTTGTGTCCTATTGACTTTTTTTTTTTTTTAATGCTCAAACATTTTTCTTTTGTGTTCCACAAAAGAACAAAAGTCATACAGGGTTGGAATGACATGAGGATGAGTAAATGATGAACAGAAAGTTACCTGCTAAGACACAATTGATGTTCAACAAGAGGGGGAAAATTTGAGGAAACAGAACCGGCAGGGGAGTTAAGGGCGTTGAGGTGGAAGGGGTAGGCGGCTTCCAAAGAGGGGTTGCATCTGGAAAAGAGCGAGAGAAAGAAAGCTAGAAGCCAAAGTATGTGGGTAATCCCCATACAAGAGCACAGTCACCCAGAACTCTGTTAGTAATCCAAACCATCATAACAGCTCCTGGCTCAAACACGATCCCTATGACTCAGCTCTCTAAACCACCACCTCAAACATGAAAAGACAAGAACATCACTGCTCAAATATGCCCCTTTAAAGGCAATGCACGACCACTGCTGAACACAGAGACTAGAACCAGGCCAAAGGCCCTCAAATTTAATATCTAGGACCAGTATTCCCAGGTCAAACAAAAATCCTCATCTTTGTGTCCGAAAACTGGTCTCAGATCTGTGTAAATGTCCAAAACAATCCACGTGAATAGGTTAGAGAATTAGGTTAGAGAAGGTATAGTTAACCTAAATATGAAAATTTCATCAATATTCACTCTTTCTCATTGCTCCAAACCTGAATGAAATCGTTGTAGTCCATCTCGAGTCGGACCAGGCTTCATTCACCCCAATAGAAATAGTTCACTTATATTTCACTTATGTTCTTATATATGACTCAGACTTAACCATACACAGGTCTCGAATGAGATGGTCTTAACTACAACACTGCTGCTTGACTTTCTTTTGTGGAACATCAAGTTTCTTCTTTAAAATGAAATATCAAACCAGGTTTGACGGCAATAATACTGAATATTGTCATTGGTTTTGGCCTGTCTTATGACTGCTCATCGTTAATGTCAAATCTTATCGAAGAATAACTTAAATTTGAACCCGTTCCTTACACAAAGCTCTGATATGTAATAGTGCATGAACCATATTGATCACTTAATGATACTTTTATGGTGTTCTTGGACTTTGACATCTCCATCCCTTTTCATTCGGTCTAATCTCCATTTGTGTTTCTCACAAAGTCAGTTGAGTTTGGAACGACATGAGGGTGAATAAATGATGAAGGACCTTTTATTTTTGCCCAAACTATTCCTGTCATTTTCAGCTCCCTTTCTAGTGCGCTCTAGCTAGCAGAAGGCGTTTCTCTACCCAGATGCTTCAGATGTTTTTTATCAGTGCTGCAAAAAGGCCAGTGTTTATATGTGACTGACAAGTCATTTCCTGTGTCCGACGGGCTCCTACAGAGGAAAGAAGGGAACGAGAGATGAGGTGAAAGGAAAAAGTAAGGTTAATCTAGGTCAACAATAGGAATAAGGGATTTTTCTACGTATGGCATGATTTCTCGAAGAAACTGGTGATGTCAGACCACTCTATACTGTAAAAAAGAATTGTTGGTTTAACTTAAAAAAGGATGTTCAATGAAATTAAAAATTTGAGTTAATACAATGAGCCTTTATTTGATTTGTTTAATCAACAGAAACTCAAAATATTGTTATCTGACCACATTAATTATTGAAGTTGATTTGACAAAAGAAAAAATGTTGTGATAACAAATCATGAAAATAATTTTTTAAAGTGTACCAATATTCCCATTGGTACCTTGTGGCTTTCAAATTACTCAAAAATTAGACAAAAATGTTCATATTAAACGAATATGTGCACGGCAAATGTGGTCTTCATGTCTTATTACTGACAGATATATAATATATGTAGCTGAAAGGCATTAAGAAATGTTCGTTCCAGCAGGGCAAACAAGAGGAGAAGACTGACAACAGAGCAACTCATACCACACTGCACCACCATCAATTACAGACATATTATCTCACCCCCTCACAGGTACCAGGGAACATTTTTTGGCTTTATGGGGAATTCTTACAGATTTGTGCCGCTTCGAGAGTTGAAAGACAATGACATCACCCACTGTCATCCATCCAGCCACCCACACACAGTTGTCATCTCCCTGTGAACATGACTCCATGGCTTCAATCCTCCACGTCTACTATGTCTGACTTTATGTCTCCAGTTGAGGCCAACCACATCAAACCCAAAAGCCCAAATGACTTTCGTCTACTGAGCACCAATCATATCTGGCCATGTCGGCCCACATACACCCAAACATACACATATTTGTTATTTAAATGACACTACTTGAAACAAGTAACTTAAGAAATATTTACCACAGAAAACTATTTTGACTCACCCATCAGTATTTTAAATACAGAGCTGTAATTTATAGCAGTGTTAATCAGCTGTTAATCAGCTTTTATGTTTATATTTACAGTTTTTATATTTCTGTATATCTTTAATTATTTTTTATTTCAGTTTAAGTAATTTCAGTACTTAAACTTGGTTGCTTTAGGCTGTCAATGCAACATTTCTCATTTTCATTTTTTCAGTTTTTCAACTAATAATTATACTTTTTTCAGCTTTACCAAAAATGATTTTTAAAAGTTTTAGTTAACGATAACAACACTCCTTCGCAGAAATGCATTTACAGTGGAAGTCTATGGGAAGCCAAAATTGGTATTTCTTGCTAATTCACTTTAATTAATTATTTAGTGAATAAATGCTGTTTCGGTGTGTAATGTTGTCTAAATTGTTATTTTAAAGTGGGACTTTTTTTGCTGGACTAACACAAACAAATTTGCCACATGTAAGCAGTCCTTTATGCAGACCGCCAAGGTTTTACTGGTTAGCATGGGGAGTTAGCCACTGCTAGTAGGCAACAAACTGCCATTGACATGAATGTTATGAATTCCTATGAATGCTAACTGAAACCTTTTTTTCAGGTATTATAGACCTCCTTAAAGATAATTACACCACATTACTTTTGTTTATCCTTGCACAAGTTACCAAGTTCACAAAGTTTAAATATTTCAAATGTATAATTCTTAATTAATGGCCCCAATATATTGTTTTTTTTATCATGTGCGGTGCTCTGTACTCAGTGAGCATGCTATTTTAGTGGTCACAGATGTTGCAGATGAAGTATGCCACAGATAGTTGCTTTCAGCCTGGAATATTTCTTTAAGTGTGCCCTCCCCCCGACAACTAGCTTCCCCCATCAAAATCCCACAGCTTTGAGCCTCCAAATCAGCAAAGGAAGTGCATCGTTACTCTAGCAAGACTGGTTGGCGTCAATGTGAGTCACAAGGGCTTTGTGGATTCAGATTGCTCGGGAAAGGGTGAGTTGCGGAGGCAGTCCACAAAACTGAAAACCTCAAAACTCTGGCCACATTCAAAGCACAGATTGTTGGCATTTCCCACATTTATTAAATTTCCCCTCGAGGAGGTATATCTATCTATTTGACAGATTGAGGTTCTGGAGCGGAGAGCTGGATCCACTGGTCTTAATGGTGCAGACTAGCCCATTTCTCTTCCTCATCTCTCTGGTGCTCCTCTAAGTCTTCTGCCTCCCTTTTGGTCTTTTTCCACCTGCAGTGTGTCTCAGACGTGAACATTTGTTGGCCATGTGTCAGCTAAACTGGGTTAGTGTTGTATTAGCGTTAGGCTAAGCAGAAAGTGTGTGCAGGTGTTCTGACCATCACTCAAAATATCTGACTGCGTCTAGACGCAGACGATAAATATTTATTGCACCATATCTATTCAGAGACATTTGGATGTAAATTAATGCATTCAAGGAATAATTCACCCCAGTAATTTTTTCTATATTCTTTAAAAATTCTGCTAGCTTGTATTCATTAAAAAAAAAAGCACAACATTTGATGTCAAACCTTGTGTAATATGCTCAAGCATTTGCAGCAAAAACCTATTGTTAGACTTCATATGTGCACAAAATGCTTAGACTGCTTTTATGGTTGTTGTTGTTGTTGTTGTTGTTGTTGTAAAAGTGCAGTAAGAACATTCTGCTAAACATTTCATTTCATATTCCATTTAAGATATAAAGTTATACTGGTTTAGAATGGCATGAGTAAATGAATACAGAGAATTAATTCATTTATGGGTGAACTTTTCCTTCAGCACATTCCACCTTCATAAACACACAAATTAGACACTTTTCTGCTAAACAAAGAACATAAATTACTTTATTGGAAAAACATAGCAAGTGGAAATACACTAAAACATCTTTGCTCAAAAAAGATTGCATAGCATTTGGATTGTGTTATACGTCCAACATTTAAACTCTAGAAAGGCAGTTTCATATATCATTGTGGCTTTGGAAAAAAAATATGTTTGAAGAGGTCCTCTCAAATGAGAGACTGCAAATTCCCTTCAGTTCAGAAGACCTGGAGTAAACTTTGTACATAAAACCGAATGACCTTCTTCTTGTGTTTCTGACACCCTATTCAGTCTTTAAGAATATAAAAACATTCTGACGCTGATTCAGGAGTCAGACTGCAAATTCAGGAGATGGCGAATGACGCAATACCTCAGAGCTCGAATTACAGAGACAAATTCCATTGCCTAATTGAACTCCTTATTAAAGTAGGTCTTTGGTGCTTTTCAGCCATCAGTCTAGGGAAACCAATGCATTTGTCGACAGCCCTGTGCTGCAACAGCTGTCTCAATACATCCCTGCAAGTCTGTGGAGATCTTGGTGAGAGATGACCTCTCACCACACACGTTTTATAGCAGCTGCCCCTTTACAGTCCCGGACCAGCCGGCACCGAGGTGCATCTTGGGAATCCACCGAGAGCCAGTTCATGGGCCCCCTTCCCACGACAAAAATTTTGCAGTCTATGTATAACAGACCCTCACTGTGTGAATGCGTGCAAGACTAAAACTGGTAGAAAAATAGCATCTCTTCTTTTTGCTTGTGGAATAAAAGATAAGGCACTGTGTGCTACAAAAACAGCATCAGTACATTCACTTATGGCTTAAACCCGTCCCAGCTCCACGCCGAAGCAGCTGTCTTCTCATCTAGGCGGACGGACAGCAACCGGAGAGGGTGTGTTTGTGCAGGAGGGACATGCGGCTGAAGGTACGGGAGCACGTTCCACACTGGTACTTCTTCACTTCGGAGTGGGTCTGAAGGTGAGCCCGCAGGTTCGAGCGGTCCGCAAACGCACGGTTACAGTGGGGGCATGAGAAGGGACGTTCACCTTAAAACAGAGATTTTGTTTTTAGTATACACACAGATAGACATTATGTGTAGATGGTCACTGCGTTGAAGACATTTTATGCATTTTGACCTCTACGGTTTACCTCGAATGCAATTCAGACAACTAGATTCTGCAAAGTGAACCTACAAAACTTGTGCCATAAGTAGTTGAATCTATGATATTCTTGTCTCTAGATACTACCATTTGGAAGTTTTGAATCAGACGATCAAGGTTTTACTAGTTAACATGAGCAGTTAGCCACTGCTGTTAGAGAAACTGCCATCGACAATAATGGAAATGCTAACTGAAAGCTTTCTTCAGGTATTATAGACCTTCTGAACTTTGAAGATAAATTATGCCACAGCACTTTAGTTTATCCTTGCACATATCATCAAAGTTACCAAGTTCACAGTGTTTAAATAACCATGACGCAAGATGAAAGATTGACTATAACAAACTTCACATGATATGTTGAAGAAAAAAATAAATATCGTGGCAATGAATTAAGAATTCATGCTCTTTGTTTTAGTTCATTCCCTTGTTTCAATTGAGGCCATGATGTAACTAAAACAAGGGAACAATTAAGGAATTCTTAATTTGTGGCCCTGATATATTGTTTTTTTCCCCACATGCCATGGCTAAAAGAGCCCAACCCCAAGTTTCTATAACATTCTTATCTCTGTAGATGACAGTTTTGGATTTTTAAATCACTTTCATTGTCTTCCAGATGTAAAATCCGGTTGCTTAGATTGTACTGAAGTTTAACACACCAATTGTTCAGCTGACGAAACGTCTTTCAGTAGACAAAAATTCAATGAATCAGTTTTAAAAGTTGTGAAAATGACATGATCTAGGATCTTTATAGCCTACAGTGCGTGTCAATATAAAGACTGTGGTCCTGTTTACACCTGGTATTTAAATGTATTTTGGTCAATCGGATCACAAGTGGACGACACTAAATACATGTGTAAACGGGGTCTAAAACGTTTTGAGCTGGTCCGCTTTTGACCACTTCCAGAGGTAGTCGAAAACGCCTTTGACCGGATTGCTTTAATAGTGTAAACGCTCATGTGGTCAAAATGCATCATGTGGTCAAAATGCATTCGAACAGCCACAAAAGACCACCTACTCTCCGCCTACTGACCTAATGCGTAAACATTATGGGAAGAGCGATAGCCAGACGGGATTTAAACTTTGTCGGCTGAAGGCCCAAGTTTGGTTTAAAGACGAAAAACACACCAAGCACAATGTTCTCTCACTTAATACCAGGTGTAAACAGGGCCTGTATGTCTATCCCTCACAGCTTCATTTTCATCGGTGTTAAATTCAACATGGCATCTAACCTGATTCTTAATCTGCACAGTTTTGGGCTTGTTAAGGAGACAGGTCAAGATTTAGCATTGGTTTCCATACCCAAGTTTAATACTTCAAATGTTCTGGTCAAATCTTGACTTAACACGAACCACTAACAACTTAACTCACCGGTATGTGTACGAATGTGTCCTCGCAGTAGCCAGGGTCTGGAGAAGGCCTTTCCACATGTGGTGCACACACAGGGGAGTGTGTGTGAGCGGATGTGCATCTTCAGCGCACCCAGACTGTTGTACTCTTTGGGACAGTGCTTGCAGTGAAAGGCCGCTCTGGTGGCTGTGCTGGTGGTTCCTGTGGCAGTGATGGCTGTTTGCGGGCTGGCGGTGCAGTGCGTCAGCTGATGGCGGGATAGAGCAGCCGGGCTGCTGCAGGTCTTGCCGCAGTGGGCGCACTGGAAGCGGTCAGAGGGGTCTGGGCTGGGCGGATCGGACGTGCGGCACTCGTCCTCCTCTCCGCTGCTGGAACTGGACTGAGAGCTCAGGTCTAGAGGCCCAGGAGGAGAGGGGATGCTGGGTGAAACCGGTGTGAAGGTAAGGGGTAATGCACTAGTGGCCCACACAAGCATGGAGGGATAGCTGGGCACCACAGAATCTCCTTCCTTGGAGTCATCCAGAGGGAAGCATTGTGGGACGACAGCATAGCGTTTGTCTGGGGAAGAGAAAAGGTTGTTGGATTACATGAAAATGGTCCATTTTGTTAGGTTTTATATGGTAGTACTTTTCTGTTTTTATATTCTCCAGTTTATCAAAAACACAGTTTATTTTGGTTCGTATCTACTGAATATCTACTCCAAACTCTAAATAAGGTGCATTAACATGCTTTCACTTTTTGACTTATATTAATCAAATTAAATTGTGAAATTTTAGTTTAACTACATCCTGCAGTTTTTGAAAAAAATAATACAATGAAAAACAAAATAACTGAGAGTAACAACATAACTATTTAAATTATAAAAGTAAAATGCTAAAACTGTTAAAAGCAGGATGTACAACTTTGGGTGGCTCAGATCTGCTAAGTTTGGGCTAATCTTAAACTCTTTCAATTCACATACTGATTTTATATACAATAACAAACATAAACAAAGGCACACTCACCAGTTTGACTCTCCAGTTCGCTGTAGTTTGGCTTCTTGTTGGAGAAATACTTCTTGACAAGAAATGAACGTGGCATTTTGTAAAGATCCTCTCCAAACTTCAGCCAAAGCGTTAGAGCAACTCTAGATAGACTCTCTGAAAAAGCTACAGAGCTTCAGAGTCAGGGTCTGCTTCAGATGTCCAGTAAACTTTGCGCTCAGGGAACGTTAGTGTCTTCTCTGCACGTGAACTACTGCCATTCAGTCCACACGAGTCTCTTCATATGAGGCTGGCTCGAGCTCCATCCACGCCCCCTGAAACACCCACTGACCGAGACCAGCCTTCTGCAGGTGCCCGCGGGGACTCACCACGGCTTACAGCGCGTATCCTTAATTCATGTTTATAAAACTTTAAAATATCTGCTCACGTTTTAGATTGGATGAGCAGCTGTAAAATAGTAGATAACCCTTTATACAATGAGCTGCGTTGCTCGGCGGTAAACGTCGCACAGTTAGAAGACTTAAAATGGCGGTGGTCGTGGAAGAACTGTTTGATTATTATAAATGGGCTACATTTGTGAAACTGTTATTTAAACATTGGAGATTTATTACTGACTTCATTATTAATGTCCAATGCAGGTGGATACATTTCATAGACACGAATAAACTGCCTAGTTATATAAAGTGAATCAAATATAAAGTGTACATTTGAACTTGATAGGCCTATTCTTTATTGTGAACAATATGAGGGGTAAGTTGTCTCAGTGGAAAACTTAAACGTTAAAACAATTAGCCTGAAACCGCTGTGATGGCAAATACATTTTTAAAATACGCGAAAGCTTGCACTGACTTGCCATTTCTGAAAAGTGAAATAAATCCTTCATTATAGGCTATAGTTAAATGTTTTTAAATTCTAGTTTAATTTTTTGAAAGCAGACTAGACATAGCTACGTGACAACTAGCCCCGGTCACCCCTATAAAGGGCGGAATACACAGGCTTAAATTAGACACAAAGCACAATCGCAAGTCATTTAATAATCATTTGGAGCACAAGCTCCTATTGATCCTTCATCTCCGGGATCAGAGGACATTAGACTGATCTCCAGCATGGGGCTCTGCGGGACGTGAGAGGCGCTCGGCGGGTGTGTGCCTGAAAATTAACCGACTTTGGCGAACAAAAGTGTCCGTCCTGAATCCTCCTCTGTTATTTCCATCTCAAGCCGCAGGCACATTCACTGCTCACATATTACTGCCCTGGAAAATGAGGTGCTAAAATGTCCATCGGTTACTTTGCGAATTAATCTCTCATTGTGTCAGTCAGTTAATGTGGCCATTCGATTATACAGAGGGTGTTAAGTGTCGCGATTTAGCGCTCATTCATCCCGGGCTGCACCTGTGCACGGGTCAGATTGTTCCTGCCGTCTGGAATGTGGCGCATGTTAGCGGCTCTTCACACGCCGACGCCGAGCAGACGCGGGTCAAACGAGCAGCACTGCCCCTAAAACCCCTTCCACACCAGCCACATTCCAACAACTCACACCCATTCCCCTTATAAACATGACAATAAACAACAGCGTGTGCTGTGGAGGCGTTTGTCTCTTTTCATGAACATAAAATATACAAATACACACTATAATTTTAACAATACTTAACTGTAACACAGGCTACAAGTAGCCTATATTGTCTTGTTAAATATAATTTTCACAGTAAATTATAAAGTCACATTTAATGTATTTAAAATAATAAAACGGCAGGTCTTATGATAAGGACTAAGTAACCAGTATTTTTTATTATATTTATGATAGATAGATAGTGTGTTCACTTTAAAATGCTTTACTCACCCTCAAGCCATCCGTGTATATGACTTTCTTCTTTCTGATGAACACAGTCGGAGTTACAGTATATTAATAAAAATCCTGACGCATTCAAGCTTTATAATTGCATTGAATGGGACCAACGAGTTTGAAGCTCAAGAAAGTGCATCCATCCATCATAAACGCACTCCACACGGCTCCGGGGGGGTTAATTAAGGCCTTCTGAAGCGAAGCCATGCATTTGTGTAAGAAAAAAAAAAATCCATATTTAACAAGTTATAAAGTAAAATATCTAGCTTCCGCCAGACCGCCTTCCAATTCAACTTTTTTCGTAAGTTTAATATGGAAGGCGTAGGACTTAGCAGAAGCATTTTGAACTGCGAGAGGCATTACATTTTCTGGTGGATGCTAGATATTTTAACTTGGTAAATAACTTGTTAAATATGGATTTTTTTTCTTACACAAATGCATGGCTTCGCTTCAGAAGGCCTTAATTAACCCCCCCGGAGCCGTGTGGAGTGCGTTTATGATGGATGGATGCACTTTCTTGAGCTTCATACTCGTTGGTTCTGTTCATTGCCATTATAAAGTTTGAATGCGTGAGGATATTTATTATATAACTCCTATTGTGTTCATGAGAAAGAAGAAAGTCATATAGACCTATGGCTTTAGGGTGAGTAAATATTGGGGTAATTTTCATTTTAAAGTGAACTAATCCTTTAATTAACAGAAAAAAAACGAAAAAAAAACGAGTGCTGAATTCGGAACTGCATACTACTCTTACTATTTCTGCCATAAGATATGGTAAAAGTAGTAAGAGTAGTATACTAGTATGCGGTTCCGAATTCAGCAGAAGTGTGGAATTTTGGGCTGCATCCGAAATCACCTATAGAGTAGGCAAAAATCAGTAGGCTATGTGACAAGATTATGTCCGAATTCACAGTACTCATAAAAGAGCAGGCAAAAAGTGCCCCGATGACCTACTACTATATGATGGACACTTTACTATCCCATGATAGGCCACGGGAGAGGATTTATGAATGGCAGTGAAGTGACGCAACTGACGCTGGTATAGGTCATGTGATAATGACAACATGGTAAATGTAGTACGTCTGGATTACATTGATACTACACACATTCATACTATATAGAACATACTTTTTAGCGGTCACAGGTACTTATTCAAAATAAGTACATACTCAAGACGCAGCCTTGGACACTTCATGCACTCGACTGTAGGTGCTTTAATTACGTTAGCGGAGGGGTGGGGCTATCAAACTCTGATGTTGAGTGACAAAATAAGCTTATAAAATTCATACACTACACAGTTGAGTACATATAAGTGCATAGTGTGCAGTGCGTCATTTGGGACACAGCTAATGTCTATTTTCTGACTGCAACGCACGCATTAACTTTGTCCAAAACATCTCACATATACAAAAAGTTTTAGTGTTGATTTGGCGTTCATATAATTTGCTGCATTTTATGCTTGTCAGTACACATTAGAAAACAGCCACAGGTTGTGTTTTGTGACCAGAGTGCCATGATCTTTTGACCTGGACACAGGGGGCGTATAAAGCACAGAAATGTCCTCAGTTGAGAACAGATGTTTTCCTTGTGTTGCTCAGGGGGAGACGGACACTCACTCACCACAGTCATGAAAAGAGCATTTACACTTCATTCAGCACTGAGCCTATATGAGTCATATGACTTCATCAAGAACAGACATGTGATCAGACTTCACTCACAACACGTGTGTGTTTGAAACACGTATGATTGCTGCTGAGTACAGAAATATGTCTTGCATAGCTTTGATTCTCACAAAATAAACAAGATGCTGAATTATAAAATATTTTATAGATAAAAGGCTTCAAATGTGAAGGCTGTGAAATTAAAAAATAAATTAAAACACTAACACAAATACAGGACAAATACAAAATTATAAATAGGCACATTTATAATATTTGAACATTTTACTATTTATAATATTTTACTGTGAAAGTACAAAGTTATATAGACTGCAGTTCAAAAGTTTTGGGCGGTAAAGTCTCTTCTGCTCACAGAGGTTGCGTTTGTTTAAATAAAAAATATAGTAATAACAGTAATATTGTGAAATATTAATACAATATAATATAAGGTTTTTTTACTGTAATATACTGTAAAATGTAATTTATTCCTGTGATGCAAATGCAGTCTTCGGTGTCACATGATCCTTCAGAAATCATTCTGATATGATGATTTAAATTTTTTTGATTATTTGTGGAAACCGCGACATTTTTTTTTTCAGGATTCTTTGATAAATAGAAAGTTCAAAAGAACAGCAATTACTTGGGATGAAAAATAAAATATTTCGTAACATTATAAATGTCTTTACTGTCACTTTTGATCAGTTTAATGAGCTTATTGAATAGAAATATTTATTTATTTAAAAAAAAATCTTACTGACCCAAACTTTTGAATGGTAGTGTTTATACATTGTAAGGTAACTCATACTTCGTACTTCCTAAAAGCATTACAATAACATTTTAAATTTTAAATGAATTAATTCAAACCAGTACAGTGTTTCACTCTTAGTTCATCTGTTTTACATCCCTTGGTGCTTTGAAAGGTCTATTATAATTAAATAAAGGAGTGAAAGCTTCTGCTTGACTTTATAGAAGCTGATTGTATGGCGAGACTCATAAGAGAAGGGAAATCACAGAGAGTCCTATAGCGCTTCATGTAATGGGGGAAGGGAGCGGTGGGCTGTTGGAGGGGAGGTGGTCATCTTCAGATCCCCTGCCCCACACAGCATGAACTAGATAAGGTACTGCATGAAGACAAGACCCCCGCCAGAACTTAAGCTTAAACATATGGTGAAACGCTCCTGTTGTCGGAGGAGGAATTTTACTTAACAACCCTTGTCTACCTTGATGACCTGTCTGTTTAGACTCAGCTATTCCTCTGGACTCGACCTCAATCAAAACATGACCGACTCTAAAGCAAACAAACCAATGTCCTCAGATGAACTGGCTGGGGCTGGATGCTGGGTGACACTCACCATGTGTTTTTGGGCCGTAGTATGTGAAAATAACCACAGATGTTGCATTAAACACTGCCTTTCTCAGAAGTATGAAGTGTGATGATTCTGCAACAATAACAATGTCAATATAGAGTGTGGTATTTACAGACAGTTTACAGCACATTTACTTTAAAAAAGAAAAAAGAAGCACTTCATAGAGCACTTGATCCAAAGAGGGAGTACAATTCCTCAGTCTTACTTGGTCTAAAAACTCAAAACATCAGCTTCTTCCAAATCACTTACTGTTAAACCAACTGTGGCTTCAAGAACTTTCATGCAACAATGCTTGGAAAAACAAGTGAGCTGTCCATATCAAGTGGATAGAAGCTTTTAAGCTTTTTGTTGTTTTGTTTAAATTATATCAGTCATAATGTTGGTGTTCCAGTCACAGAGATGCTAAACTTTGGGTTAAAGTCTGACATCTGTTGCAGTTTGAGTAAGTTTGTGTGTTGCATGGGGTAACCCTAGTGAAAAAGAGTGTGCCTAACTGTGTTGAATGTGTCCTTTAGTGTACTTCAAACCATAAATGTACAGGTGCATCTCAATAAATTAAAATGTCGTGGAAAAGTTCATTTATTTCAGTAATTCAACTCAAATTGTGGAACTCTTGTATTAAGTAAATTCATTGCACACAGACTGAATTACTTTAAGTCTTTGGTTCTTTAAATTGATTTTGGCTCACATTTAACAAAAACCCACTAATTCACAATAAATTAGAATACTTCATGAGATCAATAAAAAATGGATATTTTAAACAGAAATGTCAGGCTTCTGAAAAGTATGTTCATTTCTATGCACTCAATACTTGGTTGGGCCTCCTTTTGCATGAATTACTGCATCAATGTGGCGTGGCATGGAGGTGATCAGCCTGTGGCACTGCTCAGGTGTAATGCACCCCAGGTTGCTTTGATAGCGGCCTTCAGCTCATCTGCATTGTTGGGTCTGGTGTCTCTCATCTTCCTCTTGACAATAGGTCTGGTGAGTTTGATTGCCAATCAAGCACAGTAACACCATGGTCATTGAACCAGCTTTTGGTACCTTTGGCAGTGTGGGCAGGTGCCAAATCCTGCTGGAAAATGAAATCAGCATCTCCATAAAGCTTGTCAGCAGAAGGAAGCATGAAGTGCTCTAAAATGTCCTGGTAGATGGCTGTGTTGACTGTGGACTTCAGAAAACACAGTGGACCAACACCAGCAGATGACATGGCAGCCCAAACCATCACTGACTGTGGAAACTTCACACTGGACTTCAAGCAACATGGTTTCTGTGCCTCTCCTCTCTTCCTCCAGACTCTGGGACTTTGATTTCCAAATGAAATGCTAAATTTACTTTCATTTGAAAAGAGGACCTTGGACCACTGAGCAACAGTCCAGTTATTTTTCTCAGCACAGGTAAGATGCTTCTGACGTTGTCTTTGGTTCAGAAGTGGCTTGGTACGTGGAATGTGACAGTTGTAGCCCATTTCCTGAAGACGTCTGTATGCGGTGGCTCTTGATGCACTGACTCCAGCTTCAGTCCACTCCCTTTGAAGCTCTCCTAAGTTCTTAAATCGGCTTCGCCTGACAGTCTTCTCAAGCCTGCGGTCATTCCTTTCACTTGTACTCCTTTTCCTACCACACTTTTTCCTTCCAGTCAACTTTCCATGAATATGCTTTGGCACAGCACTCTGCGAACAGCCAGCTCTTTCAGCAATGACCCTCTGTGGCTTACCCTCATTGTAGAGGGTCTTGATGATCGTCTTCTGGACAACTGTCAAGTCAGCAGACTTCCCCATGACTGCTGTTGGGATTACTGACCTAAACCCTGTATTTATACCCTGATAATGGTAATTTAATAGAACTTGAAATTAAATATTATAATAATTTGAGATACTGATTTTTTTATTTTGATGAGCAGCAAGCTATAATCTTCAGAATGAATACAAAAAAGTCTGGAAATATTTTACTTTATGTCTAATAAATCTAGAATATATTTAAGTTTTACTTTTTGAATTAAATTACAGGGGGAAAAAAAAAACTTTTTCATGATATTCTAATTTATTGAGATGCACCTGTATGTATCAAATTAAAAGTTTTACTTTAAAGTACATTTTAAACCATGTTTTAATAAGTACACTTATGTTGACTAACATACTAAAGCACATGTAAAGGATTTGATTAATCTGAACTGTAGTTTGTTATTTGATATAACATTAGATACATACACTAATGAGCCAAACATTATGACCAGTCACAGGTAAAGTGAATATCATTGATCATCTCCTAACAAGGGCACAAAATAAGGTTTGGGTAGATTAGATGATCAGTTTTTGTAATCAGCATGTTGGATGCAGGAAAAATGGGCAGGAATAAAGATCTGAGCGACTTTGACAAGGACCAAATTGTAATGGCAAAGCGATTGGGTCAGAATATCTCCAAAACGACAAAGCTGGTGTGGTCAGCAGTGGTGAGAATTTACCAACAGTGTCAAACCACAAACCTGCGACAGGGTGTTGGGCGCCCAAGGCTCATCGATGCACAAGGGCAACTGTCTGGTCTGAGCCGACAGAAGGTCTGCTGCGGCACAAGTCAAAATGTTAATGATGGTTATGGGAGGAATGTGTCACAACACACAGTGTATCACACTCTGCTGCGTATGGGGCAATCAGCGTGCCCATGATGACCCCTGTCCACCTTTGAAAGCCTCTACAATGGTCAAGCGAGCATCAGAACTGGACCTTGGAGCAGTGGAAGAAGGTCGCCGTCTGATGAGTCCTGTTTTCTGTTGCATCACGTGGACGGCCATGTACGTGTGCAGCGTTGACCTGGGGAAGTGATGGCACAAAAATCACTGTGGGACGATAAAAACCAGTGGAGGGAGTGTGAAGCTCTGGGCAATGTTCTATTGGGAAACCCTGGGTCCGGCCATTCATGATGAACATTTGACACATGCCACCTAAACATTGCTTCAGACCAGGTACACCTCTTTATGACAATGGTGTTCCCTGGTGGAAGTAGCCTCTCTCAGCAGGATAATAGACCTTGTCACACTGCACACATTGTTCAGGAATGGTTTGAGGAAGATGATGAAGAGGTGTTTCCTTGGCCTCCAAATTCCCCAGATCTCAATCCAATCAAGCATCTGTGGGATGTGCTGGACAGTGTTGGGTGGAATTAATTACTAAGTAATCTAATTACTGTAATTTAATTACTTTTCCCTTTAATGTTAAAATGTATGTTTTTAATGTAACCTTCTCCCTTTACAAACTTTAGTCAGATCAAGAATAATTTATGCAATTTTATAGTATTTATTTGAAATAATTAAAAGAGCAGTTTGGTGTCTATCCTTGTATTGTTCAACTGGTCGAGGTCGATATGGGATTTAGAAAGTAATTAGTAAGTAATCCAATACTTTTTTGAGAGAGTAATTAGTACAGTAATCTAATTACACTGTTGAAGATGTAATTATTAGTAAGCAGTGTTGGGGAATGTTACTTTTAAAAGTAATGCGTTACAATATTGCATTACTCCCTAAAAAAGTAACTAATTGCATTAGTTATTTTTTATGGAAAGTAATGTTATGTTACTTTTGCGTTACTTTTTTCACATGGGTTGTGCTTGTTTGTTTTTTAATAACAAAAAAATCTACTTTTTTTGGCAAATGTAAAGATCCTTTCACACCAGAAGTGAAATGAATAAGCATCAGGGTGATAGAAATGCAAATTCACATCTGTACAGTTAATAAAGTGAGATTAAATACATAAAGTATATGTGTTATTTATCATATTTTATTATTGCAGGTTTGCGTAATATTCTTGCATTTCACTGTTTTCATTCATTTTGAGGAATACTGAAAACTCTCGATTTCTCTCAACATAGGGACAGGAGAGCTGTCAGTCAATAAATGGGAAAACAATGTAACTTACGTTACTTATTTGAAAAAGTACCTCAGATATAGATATTTTGTTGTAAATTTAAAAGCAATGCATTACTTTACACGTTACTTGAAAAAAAAAAGTTGTCTGATTACGTAAAGATCTGCTACTAATGTCTTAGTGCCAGATTTTGTGTTGTAATCTGTAATGTAAAGCTATCTATGAGGTTGTCATCCATTTTTGAGGTTTGATATCACCACCTCAGATATCTGCTTCATCTTCTTTATGTGAGGTGAAGCACAGGTCCTCACTTTATAGAGCACAACAAGGGTGTTTTACACAAGCAGGTCTATCTGTTAGCATTTCCATTCATCTCAACGACAGTTTCCTGGCTGTACAGGATGTACTGGATGAAATTACACAGTTTGAAAGTCTTTGCTCATGGGACATAATATTTTTTAGCCAAACACCTGAGTCGTAAATTAAAGGTGACAAATCAATCTGAAGCTGCAGTGACAATGAGTGACGTCACGACAACTCTGATTGGCTGATGGAACAAGTACACACACAGTACCAAAAACCCTTCACTATATTGACTATGAGCTGTGACATGAAAGACAGCAGACAGGGAAAAATATAAGAGCATTTCATGCTCAGAATATTTAAAAAAAATTTGCTAACCAATCCTTGACTCCTTGGTTGGACGTCCTAAATGCCCATAAGTCACCCTGCCTCTTACTTATGCTGCCATCTACAGGAGAACACCAAAACTATGCTGACCCTGAAAAGTCTACAGCAGGGGATTTCAAATCTGGCCCTTGAGGTCCACTTTCCTGCTGGGTTCAGCTCCAACCGTGATCAAACACACCTAAACAGGCTAATCAAGGTCTTCAGGATTACTAGAAAGGTTTTGATTAGGGCTGGAGCAGGAAAGTCGAGAACCCCCTGGTTTACTGACTGCAGTCATGTGATCATTAGCCTATCTGAGAACATCTGGGCATTTATTTCCTTTGTGCCATTAAATTGTTTTAATTGTTATGCAGATCAAACACAAAAGCCAATCAAATATATTTATTGTGACTTAAAATAGGGTCATTTACTAAAAGGTTAATTGACCTTTTACCAGTTAATTAACTGCTGGTTAATTCAAATGCAATTTTAAAGCACTTCGGATGATTTCCTAGTGAAAACAGCCAACTTATTTAAATACTGAGACAATGAAATGGGCGATTTATCCAAAGTGAACCAGAAAATCGCCAATTTCATTGGTCAACTCGGTCATTCACCTGCACCTCAACAAAAGTTCATACTTCATGGATTAAGTTCGACAAACAAAAATGCTATATATCAGGATACCAAAGCTATTATAAATGTTACGGTTAGGTGTTAGTAGTATTTGTTTCAGCGTTGTGTGGGGTTCGCGCTTAACTGGATTGAGGGAGAGAAAAAATCACTCCCCCACAAGCACTCTCCCATCAAAGCAAGCTGCATGTAACAACGGCTAGTGACTAAATGGAATGAAAATGATTTTCAGACTTTATCTAGGGCTAAAATTTCAAATAAAGTAAACAAGTAAATAAGACAGGGCAGCATCTGTGGCTGTACATTAAGCTCCTCGCCACTAGAGGTCAGACAGGCCAAAATAACGAACTGTTCTGTCGTCATTGTTTACAAGCGTTTATAATTTTCTGCATGTAGGAATGGCCATTTTAAGAATATTAACTGGAGATCGATTTGGACTTAATAACAAATATTGTATCAATAATAAAGTTAATGAAATATACTTTAAAATTATACATATCATTTATCCAATAAACCAGTCCATAAAAAGATATAAAAATGATCTTTCTGAATCTTGTGTATTTTATAAAATGGATACTGTGGTCACGTTTACACAACAGCAGAATACGGTTGTCAGTCCTGTATTTTAATCCTTAATACGGTTACGTTCACGCGCAATACGGTTATTTACGGGAGTGACAACCGCATTCTATAACCGAACTCACACCTGTAAACTTTCAGGACTCACAACCGCATTCTCGGAATATTCGCGCTGTGTGAACTGGACCGTACTGGACAACTAGTTCTTCTTTATTTTTTTATTTATTTTTTTCTTCCTCTTTAATATGTGAAAATATTTTTCTCTAATATCTTTGATATGAATGTTTGATATGAATCCTTAACGTTCATCATATACAATAGCTGATGTTAAAAATGTTTTATGATGCTATGGAATTCCTAAGAGCATTATATGTGAAACATATGTATCTTTTAAAATTTTTTGGAAATAATATAACTATGAACATAAATGTTAAAATTGTAGTGGCAAATAAAACTTTTGTATGTGGGTGGGTGTTGATTCAAAATAATGTCAACTTCTCTCCGTGTGGTCTGTTACATTTATTAATTTACTTTATCACTGTAGATAGCTGTACAGCACTGCTTAATGCTAACATAAAAGAGTAAATATAGGGTCTATGCCTTTAAAAATATTACACATACAAAACTGCCGCCTTACAACGGTCAGAATGTGCGTGTGTTGACAATATAAATGTTTTATTTAATAAATATAATTTATTTATTTATTTGGGATGGGAATTAATGGTTAGAAAAAGAGAAAAATGAATGCCTTTTGATTTATTTATTTATTTATACCTTGTTCTGATGAAAAATAAAGGGGGTGTCTTAGAAAGTTGCCTACTTGCAATATGAAGCTTTACATTTCTGTAGCTCTATAATTTTAAATTGTAATTTTCGCTCCTGAAATAGTCGTACTACTGATATTACCTATTAAAAATCAAAATACAGTCGTGCTCAAAAGTTTACATACCCCTTGCAGAATCTGCAAAATGTTAATTATTTTAACAAAATAAGAGGGATCGTGCAAAAATTTAGAGTCGGGGGGTTAAAACTTTTGAACAAGATGAAGATGTCCAAATTTGTCTTATTTTGTTTAAATATCTTTTTTTTAATTTTATTTAGTACTGGCCATTGGAAGCTACAGAAGATACTCACATGTTTCCCGGAAGACATATTACGTCAAATTTATCTTGATGTTCAAATTCAAAAAGTTTTCACCCCCCGGGTCTTAATGCATCATGTTTCTTCTGGAGCATCAGTGAATGTTTGAACCTTTTTTAACAGTTGTGTTTGAGTCCCTCAGTCGTCCTCAGTGTGAAAAGACGGATCTCAAAATCATACAGTCACTGCTGGAAAGGGTTCAAATATGCAAAAGATGCTGGAAAACTGAAGAATTTGCAGGACCTGAAGGATTTTTCTGAAGAATATTGGGCAGTTTAACTGTTCAGAATAAACAAGAGACTCATGAACAACCATCACAAAACATAAAAACAGTCGTGGATCATGCAGGTAATCACACACAGTATTAAGAATCAAGGGTATGTACATTTTTGAACGGGTCATTTTAATAAATTCAGCTATTTTTTGACTATATGTAAACATCTTTTATGCAAAATACCTTATTCAGGACAGTGCTAAATAAAAAGTAATACACATTTTGCATGATCCCTCTTATTTTGTTAAAATAATTAACATTTTGCAGATTCTGCAAGGGGTATGTAAACTTTTGAACACAACTGTATATCTCGATAACGGAAGTATAGAGAGAGCAAATGGCAGAAATAGTACTGTAATCATAATATTAAGCAATATTGTTTTGTCGTATTGCTTTTATACAACTGTAACTTACATTTTAAACACAATGTTTTCCAGTTACTTTGTCCATTTTCCTTCTGTCTTGAAGCAACGCATAGTGCTTTTGAACAAACTGGTTGAATGAATGATTGCATGACTTGCTGTAACAATGTCATTTTTCACTGAAAAATCCCCAGAAAATACCATGTGCTGCTTTGAGACATTTAATGATCGAGTCTGCTTTGACTTAATATACTACACATACAAGAAACCAACAAGACATTGCATTTGAGATTGTGACAAAATATGCAAAGCAGTGTTTACCGCAAACAAGCTTGTAGTTTTTCCTGTTTAAAAAGCAGCCCTATAGCAGAAACTGCCACCAGCTACTGCATATGGTTTGTGCCAAACATAGCCATTTCTTTCAGGTCAGTGAGTTCAACTTTAGGTTTAGTTTCAGGGTTTTTTTTTTTTTTTTTCCCACATGGTTTCAAGTGTAACATCCCAACCTGCAGTTTCACCTTCACAGCACTAGAGGTCACTCTCTGTGACTACTGACACATGTTGTCTTCTTCTTCAGGTTTGACTGTTTATTGCTTTTAGTCAGAGATGCCCTGCGTTCCACTGTGCATACTATCCATCCTAAATAGTATGTGAGATTACAAATAAAGCATAGTATGTTGAAAAGAGTATGCCAAAAGTTCCAAACATCCCAAAGCTTGTCTACTCTTTTGCTACACACTTAAAAGTATGTACTTTTTCTTTACAAAAAGAGTACAACTGGCATGCAGCATTCGTCTTATTTTTGGGAGATATGAGGGTCCGTGTCTCTATCATTGGAGAAAGCGTAACGGCTAACTTGGATCACGTGTGCCTTAATAACCAATCACTGAATTTTGTTCAGTTTCGTCCGACAATCAATCATTGTTTGCGGATACCATAGAAATGAATGAGAAGTGCTGTAAACGGAATCATACCTGTCACGCTTCTCTTATAAAACAGCATTTTTTTGGTGTAAACTCTAAAAATAGATCAATCCAAAATGAATGTTTAAGACCAAACATGTTGAAGATTAGCCGATTGGCTGTTGATTCATTAAATGATAAGCTATTTCCTCACAAAAGCGGTTTATTTAGCGTAGTGAATGACATCCATTAAAAAAACAATGTCCTCTGGTCTCCTTTCTTTGCGTACGGCAGCGTAAGCTAGTGATTTTTTTCTTTTTTTGCTGACCTTGCATTACTCTTCAACACCGATGCCATATAAATATACTGAGCTATACCGCAAAAAACTGATGTTCAAACACAAAATTCTAAAGATGGCTGTGCGCTTGTTTCTCTGGCCCATAAGGTTACCTCAAACTCTCCCACCATCTGTCTTTAAAATGAATTATAAGGATTCGCCACACTGCATCACATGACCATAAATTATAAAATTACTTCTTTGAATTAAAGCTGCAGTCCATAACTTTTTTTTAGTTGAAAATTATCTAAAATCAATTTTTGAGCAAGTACATAATCAGCCAGTGTTCAAAATTATCTCCTTACCGTAGCCGATTCACAACGATAAGCTTGTAATAATGTTTTCTAATAAAAGTGGTACTGGTGGGTTTTCCGCGGGAAATTCAAGCACGCAGCCGTTCGTCTTTGCATCATTACGTCACGTCTGTTTACATAAAGAAGGAGTCACAACTAGTAGGCTATATGGCATGTGGAGGATGCTGCATGTGGCGGATCATTTATAGCCTTTTCTCACAGCAGCTGAAATAATTAAATTTATCATTTTGATGGCGGATTGTAATCCAGAAAGGTCCAAATGACAATCATCAGTGACAACTGGAGATTCACCCGTAGTCAAAAGCAAAAGACTTCGGACTTCGAGTGGCTACAGATTAAAATCTACAGGTAACGCTAATACACACTAAATACATATAGTCACGCAATGCTGATGTTGTTAGAATTAACGATTTGAGAACAAAGTATAGCAATAATAATGATTTGCACAGTTTGACGTGATCTGAGCTAAGCGATCATTAGATTTAATAATCATTGGCAGCACAATTTATTGCTTTTTTCTCCGTTGGTCAGACCAAAAGTGGCAGACATGTTACTTACTTGTTCAGATGATATTTTCCGGTGAAAATTCTTATTTTGGTCATACTTACAAGACGTCGAATCTGTGATTCCGAAGTACAGTATCCACACCGATGTGGTGATTGACAGCAAACATTAGATTCATGCCAATGCACAACCCACGTAAAGATGATAATTCCACAAATATCTGCAATTGCAGGTTTCAAACAGAGATGGCGACAAAGAGGCAAAACTTACGGACTGCAGCTTTAACAATTTGAGAACAAAGTATAACAATAATAATGATTTGCATGGTTTGATGTGATATGAGCTAAGCGATCGTTAGATTTAATCACCATTGGCAGCGTGATTTATTGTGATGCTTTTTTTTCTCAGTTGGTCAGAACAAAAGTGACATGTTATTTACTTTTACATCACATTTTCTGGCAGTAGCAGTTTTTGGCACAGGTGGCATTTTTTCATGATACATGGGGGGTTAAAAATAAATAAATTATTATCTATTATTATTATCTATCATTTCACTGTGTGGGGAATTGGCAAACTGGCGCCCCTGCTTGCTGAGAAAGTGCCGTGCACAGAAGCTGTGTGAGAAGGGGAAAGGGGAGGGGGGCGCGGGGGATAGTTCACCTCTGGGTCTCTCCCAAATGGCAAGGGGGGCGGGGGGGGATCCACTGTATAGAGCAACACTCTAATGGAATTAGTGGGCTAAAGTCAGTCACACCTCGACTTTCTTCCAAATAACACACATTTCATTCATAATTTTATAAATACAGGCCTATAGTTCCTGCACATTTTTGTTTTTCTGAATTGTGTGAAATGGCTAATAAAAATAGTAATACAAAACAATTATGTGGTCACCAAGGTGAAATGGTTTAGTCTTGACTTCTGGTTGTAAGTGACAGTGTTGGGGGTATGGGAAATCTGTTGATTGTCGAGTGCCAAATAAACACAGAGATGGACAGGAAAAGGTCAAAGCCATCAGGTGCCCAATTTAGAAAAAAAAGAACAGAAGAAGAGGAGAAACGAGCAAAAGATAAAGGTATGCAACTATGTTCTCTCTGCATGATTATTAGGGTATCCATGTCATGAATGAAGAGCTAATGTTAATTGGTGGGTATAACTCTTAAGTTTGTTAGCCGTTTTTGCTATGATGCTTGCTATGCTTATACAACAATAATTCGGTTTTAACTCAACAAACACGAGATCTAATTTCACCATAATATTGTGCTTTGCAACAAAACTGTTACAAGTTCAGTTATTATTTATTTCCATCAGTTGTGTCAAATGTTAGATTCTCTCTTTAGTGTGTTTTCACATTTGTGTGATGGAGTTGTGCTATTTAGTATATTTATTCTATATCTTATTTATATATTAATCTTAATATTTTTTATTATTGTTGCTCTCTGCTCTTGTTACATTTTGTTTTATATATCTGATTGTATATATTTTTGGCACATTTATGTATATAGTGTATATTTATTTAAGTTCTGATTACTTATACTGTCATATTTTGTGCAGAATTGTGTTCACTGTGTTTTGGCAATGTTGGAGGTGGAGATTGTGCACCTTAAAAAGTGTGTTTCCTGTTGTAATTGCAATAGTTAAATAACTGGATTCTCTTAAGTGTGTTTTTCAAATGTTCTAATAAAGGATTTGTGCAATTGAGAAATGTAATTTTATCTTTCACTTATGTTGTTATAATAAAATATAACTGTTTGTGCAGAAGGGGGTCTCGCCCAGGGTGTAATTCAATGTACAACCGCCACTGTTTTCCAGTGAGAATCTGTGATTCCGAAGTACAGTATCCACACCAATGCGGTGACTGACAGCAAACATTAGCTTCATTCGCGCTGAGGAGCCATGCAGATGCACAACCCAAGTAAAGGTGATAATTCCGCAAATAACTGCAATTGCAGGTTTCAGACAGAGATGGCGAGAAAGGGCCAAATCTTACGGACTGCAGCTTTAACCATTGCATCTTTCTGTAATAGAAGGGATTTAGGCCCTGTCCCAAATGGCACTTCCTACGAGTCTGCATTTTCGTGACGTAACACCACTTTGACTGTTGGGAAGAAGTCGGCTGCGGAGCTTGCTTCAGTGCGGGCTCGACAACAGTGTTAATTTTGACAGCAAATTTTGATTTAGTTTTAGTTATAGTCTTTTGACTAAAATGCCATTTAGTTTTAGTCATATTTTAGTCATCGGAAATTATTTTAGTTTTAGTCTAGTTTTAGTCGACTAAATATAATAGGAATTTAGTTGACTAAAATCTAATTTAGTTAAATTGTAATGCATTAAGTAAGCATTTCTCTAACAATACACAGATCCAATACACTGATATTCTCCAAACTGTTTATGTTTACTTAAGACAACCAATTGTACTTTACTCGCCAAAGCAGGCAGGTTTTGACCGTTCAAGTGCAAAAAGACACAAAAGAGAGTTCAATTCAGTACTTGTCAGGGACTGACACACTTATCATTAAGGTACTATTATAGGCTAGTTTTTGTTTAAAATTTTGATTCGATTTGATTTTAAGTTTTTCTGCTTTCATTTGCTTTTGTCTTTTAGTTTTTGCTTTTAAACGTCTATATAGTTTCTTATTTCTGTTTTAGTTATTTTAGTACATCAGGTTAAGCTAAAGCTTGGAAACTAGATGACATTTTTTTGTATATATTTATTTTTTATTTCAGTTAAGGTTCATTTCAAGTAATGAAGATTTTTTTATGGTTTTAGGTTTAGTTATTATAACTATAACCCTTATACTTGTAAAATATATTGAATAATTTGTCAAATAATGTTCTTAGATACAGTAGTTTGCTATGAATTAAATAGAAATTGAATTAAATAGTTTATTGTGTAAACAAAATAATATATATAATAAATAATATATAATAGTATATAATTATAAACCATCCCGAAATACGCCGTGACTCTTATTTTGACTTATTTTGAGCAGGCTGCTCATTTAAGTTCAGATGAGGGAGATAAAACATGCATTCTTACAACCGTCTAAAACATGCTACCAACATTGTGACACATTGTCATAATTCATCATTAGCTTATAAGCAATGGCTTGGCATAAATGTGTGCCATTCATTAATTGCAAAGCAGTCTGAAGTGCAGCTGCGCGAGCCTGTAGAGCACACAACAGCGCCGCGTTTTCCCGTGGTTAGGTCAGCACGTTACATTTAAAATGTGCGCATTTTCCACACAGGACAGCAGTCCTGACTGGATATCTTCCCAAATCGCCCCTCTCTATCATTTTTGTATCGTTTTTATTCATTGACGAAAATTATAGTAGATTTTAGTCATAGCTTTAGTCATTTTTATTAAGTCATCGTCTCTTTTTCATACGTGAAAAAATGTTTGATTAAGCGCAAAACTACCATTTGGACATCGCACATTGATAATTTATAGTTCACAGCATTGTGACATGTTTTTGATTGATTGATCAAATAAATAAATCAAATAAACACATCCAGAACTGCAGTATTAACAATCAGACGACAGAAAGTATGTAGTAGATTGTGTGCAACAGGTTTTTCAGCAAAGTTTTGGTCCTGTTAGAATTTCAGAGGCCTCAGAAATTAATGTTTTAAATATGACACTATATATGCACTTTGCATGTTATATTGCTGCATTTTGGACAACTTTACCTGAACCTGTTTTTTATTATGCCATCTGCTGGCCTGTCATGTCTCTTCATGCGACCCCTGCGACACGCACAGGTCTATGTTATAAGAGTAAAAGGAGACACGGCCCCGGGGAGGATATTTTAGGACGGGGCAGAGAAAGGTTATGCAATCTGAGGTTCAAACTCACCCCTGTGCTGTTCTACATATTATTTATCAACCCGGCCAGTGTGTATATACGTAAAATACTGGACATCGATGAAACAGGCCAAATAAGGCTGTTCTAGACTGATCCAACAGGAACGGATCGTGTTGTGTAAAGTGGTCTGACAGGAGGGAGGAACTGATGAATCATGCACATTTAGACCAGGAACATGAAAGTAAACAGTCTTTTTGATTTCGTGATTATAAACTGTTGCATTGTGATCTAGCAAAAGGTTAAAATTGTTCTTTTGCTACTATTCCCCGGTGGAAGTGTCTGATCCCCAGTGAGTCTGCGTGCTTTATATTCGTGCCAAGGGCTTTCCACTGGGACTGTTTGTTCCCATCATGTTGAGACACATCTGACGAGCGGAGAACACCATGAGGAGGAGGCCTGTGAATCAGATGTTATATAGACACTCAGCAGAGGGAACAGAGCAGGAAGTAGGTCCATTTTCCGGCACAAATGAGCCCTTTCATCTGTGCTTGTTTACTTGAGTCACTGCACTCATTTGCAAACAGAAGTAGAATTCTATGCAAATGTTTCATAGATAATAAAATGATGCCTCACTCTTCCTCTGTAGTCTACCCCAGTGTTTCTCAACTGGTGGGTCGCAAGTCCGTTTTGAGTGGGTCGTGAAGTGTGCAGTCAAAGAAATAACAACAAACGTAATCCTAATGCAACATTTTAATTTTGAAACACGCATGTGAAAGCAGTTGACGCTTCTGTTTAAAGGGATAGTTGAAAATGAAAAAATGAAAATTCATTTACTCACTCTCAAGTTGTTCCAAACCTGTATATTTCTTTGTTCTGCTGTACACAAAAGGGTTAGTTTACCCAAAAAAGAAAATTATGTAATTAATTACTCACCCTCATGTCGTTCCACACCTGTAAGACCTTCGTTCATCTTCAGAACACAAATTAAGATCTTTTTGATGAAATCAAAGAGCTCTCTGACTCCTCAATAGACAGCAATTTAACCACCACATTCAAGGTCCAGAAAGGTACTAAAGACGTCGATGTGACTACAGTGGTTAAACCTTAATTTTATGAAGCGATGTGAATACATTTTGTGCACAAAAACAAAACAAAAATAACAACTTTATTCAACAATATCTTCTCTTCTGTGTCATCTTCCTACGCTGTTTACATCCAGCGCTTCCAGGTTCTACGTCAGAACGCTGACTCATTATTGGCCAGCTCCTGCGTCAGCATCACACGCATGCGTCGTGCTGCTCACATGAACAGCGTTGGCCAATAATGAGCCGGCATTTAAACACGGAAGTGCTGAACTGCGTTCACTGCGTCAACTGTGTATGAGACTGACAGAGAAGAGAAGAAATTGTTGAATAAAGTAGTTATTTTTGTTTTGTTTTTGTACACAAAAAGTATTCTCTTCACTTCATAAAATGAAGGTTGAACCACCGCAGTCACGTCGACTGGACCTTGAATGATGGTAATTACATTGCTTTCAATGGGGGATTAAAAAAACCTTGGATTTCATCAAAAATATCTTAATTTGTGTTCTGAAGATGAACGTTGGTCTTACAGGTGGAACGACCTGAGGGTGAGTGATTAATGACAGAAATTTCATTTTTGCGTGAACTAACCCTTTAATAGCCTTACCTTATACTGTTTATTCATCAGTATTAGTCATATTCTTATGTTAAATAAAGTGTAATACATTTGCATGTTTTTTTAAAAGCAAATTTATTATAATTTTTATAGGCAATTTTTTTCCAGCTAAAAAATGGGTCATGGCTTAATGGTCATGTAAAATGTAGGTCCCATGGCAAATTGTCAAAGCTTGATTTCTTTTTTACTACATGAGCTGTTGTAAATCCAGCTAGATTTTTGTATGTTCTCATGTGAATGTGAGTGGTGATTAGCCTATGCAAAGCACTATGGTGCCAGGGTTTTGTGGGTTGTTGCCGGGTCATTCAGTTGCATTAACACCGTCACCATCAGGGTTGCCAGGTCAGCGTAACAAAACTGGCCCAAATAGCCCAATGACCATATCCTAAATATCAAAACTCAAAATATGCCATTCCCATATCTAAAATACATATTTTACAGTCACTGTTATAAATCTCAAATGAAGCTCAAATGCTCCTTAACAGTGGCCCTACTTCACTAAACATAACATTTAGAAAAGTTTTATCATTGGTAGAATATAAAATATTTAAATACAAGCATTTCAGTCAAATGTAACTTATGCAATATGTCAAACCTTTAACCTGTGGAAAAATCAACCCGTGGCAATAGTTACTCTCAAAACTAGTGTTTTCATCATCTTCAAAATCATTTTTTGTTTACTGACAGCTTTATCATCAGATCCACCATCAATAATATTTGATTATGCACCTGCTCTGCAGTAAATCATAAAAAAAAAAAAAAATCAAGATTTGCTGATGATTGCAGCGTTGACAGAACCGGGCTAATATGGTCATACTTCCTGGTTCTAGTAAGAACTCTAGCTGCTGTGTTTTGGACCAGCTGGAGTTTGTTTATTAAGCGAGCCGGGCAACCACCCTGTAGGTCATGAACGCATGAACTAACTGTTCCGCATTGGTCATTGAGCGCATATGTCGTAGTTTAGATATATTTTTAAGATGGAAGAATGCGGTTTTACAGATAACGTGGCTTTCAAATGAAAGATTGGTATCAAAGAGCACACCCGGTTTCCTAACTGACGACGAAGACTTGACAGAACAGCCATTAAGTGTTAGACAGTATCCTGTGTTAATACATGCAGAGGTTTTTGGTACAATAATCAAAATCTGTTTTTTCAGAATTTATTAGTAGGAAATTACTAGTCATCATTTTATATCAGCTATGCATTCCGTTAATTTTGTGAATTGGTATGTTTCGTCAGGACATGAAATAAAGAGCTGAGTATCATCAGCATAACAGGAAAAACTAACTTCTTTTATAATTTTTTTTTCTTGTCATACTGTTGATAATGAATAGATTGAGTAATACTAAGAAGGTGGAGGTCTAATTAAAAAAAAAATGAATGAATTGTCAGGTGGTTGTGTGAGTGTTGTGGGTGATGGCTTGGGTGTTGCTACAGGACCGAAGTCAACAGACTTTGTCATTCCCTTTTCTAGATATGACCTATAGGTCCTTCCTTCAGTGTAAGTCAAAGGGATTTCTATTTTTGTCCATTTTATAAAGTTTATTTGAAGTATGTTGGGGACCAAACAACATGGACCCTATTTTCCATATGGCAAATATATATGTTGTAAACAGCACAGCCAACTGAAAATACTATAAACTAAAATTTATTGAAAATAATATAAAAATATATTTTAAAATATATATTAGCAATTGAGCTTTTGTATAGTTTTTGTTTCATATATATATTTTTAATATTTTTTAAAAATATATCTGAAAATAATTTTGTTATATGGTTCATCTTTTTTCTTTTTTTTTGGACAAAATTAAACACTTTTATATCTTAAATATCTTCTTTTACGTTCCACAGAAAAAGTCATACTGGTTTGGAATGACATGAGGGTGAGTAAATAAAATTTTGGGGCAAACTATCCTTTTAAGTACTAGTTCTAGTTCAACATTTTGATAGCATTAGATGACAAAAGACCAACAGTGACCAAGTTTTTTTTTTGTTATTCTTTTTAATACAGTTATAAATAACAGCAGAAAGCGGTTAAAGACTTGCAGCTAGATTACTGCGTGTCACCATATCCTATTCTGACCCAGAAACGCTCCATGTGAGCTATAAAGATAAAGAGTGAGAGTCGAGTCAGACAGCAGGCCTCAGAAATTACCTCAGTCTTATCAAGAGTGAGAGGATGAAGTACAGTTTGTAATGGACTTTCTCTGACTGTCTGCAAACATATCTGTTCTTTAGATTTAAAGGATATGCTGTATATTACATGTGATATTTTAATGGAGACAAACAGTTGAGTTTAACAGCACAAGGAGATACAGATTGGCTTTGTTCCAAAACTTTAGTCAGCTGCCTACCTAGACAGCATTATTATGCATCACATGACAGGTAGCAGGTAACAGCAGGTAGGAAAATTATACTGCCTTCTAAGACGCCTTGTTTCACAGGCAATCCCAGAACCAGAGCAACAAGCTCTGTGAATAGGCTCAAAGTTTGAAAAAACATTTTAAAAAATAAAGGTTCCAGAAGAGAGTTTTCTAAGCAATGCCACAGAAGAACCCTTTTTGTTTCCACAAAGAACCTTTCAGTGAACAATTCTTAAAAGAATGATATTTTTCTTAGTGTGAAGAACATTTTAAAAATCTAAAGAACCCTTTTCCACTATAAAAAACCTTTTGTGGAATGGAAAGATTCCATGGTTGTTAAAGGTTCTTTATGGAACCATCAATGCTAATGAAGAACCTTTATTTTTAAGCGTGTAGAAGACAGCAAAGAGTTTCACTACCTGGCTTGGAACTGAGCTATTAAAATGACCATAAACAAAGCATTTAGTGTACCAACAAGATTGTGCAGATTAGAAAACATATTTGTCATCATCTGGATTCCTAACATAGTTAAATTAGAAAGAGATCCTTCATTGAATGTAGCTCAGGTGTGTTACTGTGACTAAACTGAGAAAGGCTTGACCTCTCCCTCACAGGTATTTGTGTTTATGTGTTTCCATAGAGTCTGTCCTGCACCTTGTTTATTTGAGAGTTTGTAATGAAGCTTTCATCTGGCCCCTCCTCCAGCCCATCCTGACTTCAGGCACTTCACACCGTTCACTGCAACCGCATCTGTTTTTAGCGAGGACACTGGAAAGGTTAAGAGGGCCATGAAGGTAACGTCAAACCATGACAGCGTCAAGGCTAGGGAGCTCCAATAAAATCAGTTGTTGTAGTGTTTGTTCTCAAAACAGCTATTTATCTCGGCGTTATCTGCCATCTTGAGTACATGCAATTTTCCAGTCTTTCACGGCCACTTTAGCATCCTATTTGCAAATCTGTATACTCTCCAAGCTAGTTACAGTGTATTTACTACACAGACTTAAACTAATCATACTCAAAATAAATTTTTACCATTTTTACAGTGCTTGGGTTTCTGTGATGCTCATAAACAGTGAAGAGTGTTACTCTAGTCGAGGGTTGTGTACAGGCTGCTAAAGTGAACAGTATCACACCGCCGCACAGTGAACTTTCACCCACTTTTTCACCTTTAAGCTAAGGTGAAGGCCTACAGAAAGACACCTGCCAAACAAGACGACAACACTTGAGCTTTAAGAAAGGAAAGGGCTGCCAAACACATACATAAAGTATGCAAGGGAGGAAACGCATAGACATCTAGGAATCTACTTAACTATGTTTTAAAGCTGTGGTGTGCAACTTCTGCAGCAATAGACCTTAGTCAGGGTAGTGCCATATTTAATTTTTTACAGGAATGAAAACAAGGCTGTGAGGGACAGAATACATTGCGTTCAATGGATTGTACTGTTGTTTAACTACACACCGACTGTTCAGCTTGACGAAACGTCTTTCAGTAGAGAAAAAGAGTTGTGAATTGTGAAAATGTAGGATGTAGGACCTTTACACGGTGGGTGTACGTCTACCCCTCACAGCCTTGTTTTCATCTGCGTTAAATTCAGTATGGCGCCTAACCTGACCAAAGTCTATGGCACCAAAATGAATTGCAAAAATTGTTTTCGAACAGGTTTTCCAACCACTCCTTCCACTCAAAGTCACGCTATTGGTTGCAAACAAAATTGAAAGCAAACAACATGCACCCATACTAAATTTCTCCACCGATAGCCGATTATTCAGAGTGATATCTGCTGAAACCAGTACCGATAGTTTGGGGGTTCTGGCTTTTATACCTTCTTTTAAATTAATTATAATTTCATTATATTTTTAATTATTATTTTTTGAAAATAAAAACTTTATTCTCTCCATTTCATCAGCTTGTTTCAGAGTAACTGGTATCAGTTAACATAAATACATTACTCAAATTAATATTAGCACACATTAACTAAATTCTGAAGATTAAATTAATATATCTTAACTTTCTGAATGTCTGTTGATAGCTGATAGTGTGAAAAATTGCTTTTATATCGGTGCAGCTCTATAATATACACGTATATAGTTTCTTGTAGTACAAATGAAAAATCATGATCATAACCTTTACCTCCACAGCGAAGTCTCAGCTGGACAGACATTGATTCGTCTTATGAATTGTTAAAATATTGGTGTCCGGGACACAGAGAGTGCTCATAAACGGCTGTTGAGATATGGCTGATTCCCACCTGAAACACAGAAGAAAGGGCCCGTAAAATGGTATTCGATACATCATAACTTAACAAGCGGATTGTACATGTAATTAAATATATAAATAAATACAGGTGACAGGTGATTATTGATACTGAGATTTATTAATCATATTATGTAATGTTTCAGAAAATAAGTTTATTTTGTATGATAACATGTTTATGGATAAATGAAAATTGGTAAATGTGTATATATGTAGTGAAATGTGATTTAATTAATGTAAAATTATTTCATTTGAATTCTACCTCCTTAAATTCAAACAATTCTGCAATTAACTCGTAGTTGTCTATGGCCTACCTAAATTTGTTGTGCACATTAAACTGCATTCATGGTTGTGAAACATCCCAGTTATTGACAGAACACTTTGTTTGTTTAATATGTAATATCATGTACCAAACCGAACAGCTGGGGCATGTTGTGTCCTGCCTGTTTGATTTCATAGGTCAGGTGTAAGATAAAAGTACCAGCTGGAGGCTTGTGTTTATTATTATTACAAGCTGTTTCAGCAGTTTTTTCAAGGATCACGTCCAAGTTTATTGTTATTATTTTATTAGTAATGATAACCACGTCCAGGGTGTAAAAGCCCAATCAGCAGGTGAGGAGTTGTGAGAAGGTGTCATTGTATCAGCACACGCAATAGGGAGTGTGGAAATGGCTACGTATGGTTATTATAATATGTGTTCTCACTTGCTTACACTTTGTGATAACTAGAATGTGTGGAATGACTGGCAACAACAACTAATGTCTGGTGGCATTCATATGAGCATATCTACAAATAGTGATTGATGTAACAGATCATTCATAACCTATATAGGCTACAGAATGTTACTATTGCTCATTCTGCCGCTAGGATTTTTGGTAGGTATATTATTGAGATTATTAGTAATCCTAAAATGCATGCAATCAATATAACATTAGCGGTCTGTGTTAACATCATGCACGATTCTTATATATCTGCTAGCATTAAAGCAAATATGCAGATGAAAACAATCCAAATTACATGGAACTACATTTGAGTTTTTATCTAAAAATCCTGAAGCTTAGAACGCCAGTCAACCATCAAGGTCTTTTCAAATATCTGTAGTTCTCCATAGGCTGCTGACATGTCTGTGTTCAGACCATGTGTTGTGATTGGTTACTTGTGACACGTGGCAGTCTGTGTCCCGCCCCCAATGTGAAGAATGTGGAGAGGGAGGGGCAGGAAATATTTACAAACACTGTTTAAAGAGACAGCTCACAAAACCAGACCTATGCTGATCATATTACCTGCAGCATCAGAGTACATGCACCTGATCCAAAACCAGCCCAGTGACATAACATTTTAAACCGACGCCAATGGAAATCAAAAGAATGATGCAAGCCAAGGAATTACTGTGAAATCATCACTTTATATCTTTAACTACAACTTGTTTGGCCTTTATTTTGAAATCTTTTATGGCCATAAAATTCTAACTCTACATTTTGATTTTTTGATTTTTTTTAAACTTTTCTAAATAAACTACATAATCAACAGTGTAAATACCTCTGTAAACCCTTATTCTTCTTCAGCACTATTCTATACAAAATAAAACAACACAAACCAAACAAATGCTGTCCTCTCGACGCTAGTAGGGTTATGCGGTTTCAAAGGGGACAAGGAATGAGAGGCAGTTCACTGCAGAGCCATGGCTGGAGCTCTCCCTCTCTGGACGTTATTTGGGCGTAATGGGTGGAGCTAAAAGGTCCAACCACACCCTAAAACTACTCATAACCGTATCCCTCCACCCATTGGATCCACAGAGGGGGAACTGGACGTCATTTGGCTCTGCAGTGAGCTCCACTTGCAAGGAATCTTTTGATAAGACTATCAGCCCAACCCCCACCGTTTCACTTACAGCTCTCGATCTTGTGGAAATCTCTGATTGGTCCAGCTAGCGGAGTGGGCGGAGTCAGGCCGTTGCTACGAGCGCCGTGACATCACAATCAGCTGTTTTGTACGCTCTATATTCTGATCTGCGGATCAGCTGGGCGAAGCAATAACATCACAAACGATATCTGCTGGGAAAAAAAACACATAGGTTGCAGATACTACGATTCAAACGTCGTGTAAATCAGAATTTACACGTCGATTTCTTCTGAGAAGAAAGACTTTTTCATATTTTTTTGTGAATTTACTACCTCATATAAAAAGAATGCCTAAAGCTATGCTTTAAGATTTTTGTTGTTTTTATTGTGTGGTCGTCGCGTTTACAACTTGAATAATTTTGCAGGTAAGACAGGTAAGATGCTGAATATACACCTCTCCTTCTGTCTTTTAAAGCGAGATCTGTTTTGTAGCAGAATTGAGTCGGTCTGTGTTGAAACTGCACTAGATCAGACCTGCCTTGTATAATAAAAAGCGATAACAACAGCTGTCCATTAACTGTAGAGTAGACGGTCCATAAATGGATCTGTATTGGAACAGTATTTTATTCTGTTGTCAGTTATTACGCGCTCTCATTCCTATCATACGACATCATCATTATTTTGCTCTCGTCATAGATCGTTTTCTCGACGGTTTTCTGATTGCTCTTCTTACAAAATTCGTCTTAAAATAACATTCATATGCCAAAATTGTGTTTTCAAGTCGACGTTTAATGGCAATGGATTTAACTTTTGACATTTTACGTTAGGGGCAAGCTTGTATCTGCAGCAATATTGCTCGTTTCAACCGTCGGTTTTTGATTAAACCAGCTCTATTATTGAATAGAATGTGATTTTTAGGGTTGATGTATACAGTCTGTGGTTATGTGAGTTATTTGAGAGCGCTGGTAATACCCTTGATCCGAGCTGTCATTGCTTTGACCCTTTGCGCTCAGTCTCTCTCTCTCTCTCTCTCTGCTCTTCGCATTATATGCTCATATTCGCTGCTGTTATAAGTTTATCATTCACGTCCGCTTTTCTGCTTGACTATTTTTCAAATATAAGGCTCAGATTCGGACAGGATCATCGGTACACACAGGATTCGATGTTGTTTTTCAAACAGCATCTGTCAGACGGGCTAAAATAATATTTTATTTATCAGCGCATTGTTATTTTTGATGTATGAATTCCATTTATTTAAAGAAGAAAAAAACTATTTTTATACCTTGTTGCAAAAGCCGTATTCATAAACAGTTTTTTTCTTTTCTTGTTTCTATCAAAACGACCCTGGTTCCTTTCTGTTGTTTCGTACTGTGTCCGCTAGTGTTAAGAGGGCGGGGTCAGTTGCGTCTTTTGCGTCAGCATTCAGCAGTCATCGGAAGCCCCGCCCACTGACGTCAAGACTCATAGTCTCCCTGTAGGGGAGCCATTGGGACTGATTTTTTTCTCTCGTTTCAGTGAATGAAAATAAGATTATAAGGTTATGGCATTAAAATTAACGGTTTCTATTTAATTATTTAACACAAGAAAACAAGTATGGATATAGACTCATCATCACCTCAAAGATAATTGCTAATGTGCATATATGAACATTAGATAAACTTGTAAATGTATGAATAGTTGATGTGATTTTAAATCCCTCTAATGTTTTTAAATTTAATTCATTTTAATTTAATTGATTAATCAGTCGAAATGGATGTGAATGAACTAACAGGCAGAGAGAGACAGACAGACAAATAAGTTAATATACTGGATAAATCTTACGCAACCAGTCAAGAACAGGTACTGGTCATATTATATATATTCATATTCCAGTCATAGTTAACAAGTACGGTCATACATTTTAATCCAAAATTATAAAAATAGATGACATTTAATTTTGCATAAAGAATGCAGTGTATTTACGACCATTATGATTTTTTCCACAGTGATCTTTTCATGAAAAAGCGCATTTCCCCCCAAATACCAATCCTGCAATGATATATACATATATATATATATATATATATATATATACAATGTAACTTATTTATAGATTGCACTATTACATTACATTACAAAATGGCATAACCTTAATACTGGTAGTGCCATCAAGTCTGTAGTTCTACCTGTTGTTAAATGTTATTTCTATGAAATGTTACTCCCAAATATTTTATGATATGGTTTTCTTGACCATCCTTCCTGTTCTTCTTTTTTCTGTCTTTGTCAAACATAGATCTTTGCACCACAACCAAGTGAGACCTTATATTGTACTGCGCCTTCTCTGAGACTCCTTTGTTACAACAAAAAAGGCCAATACGTCTGTGATCAACCAGCTATTCGTTACATCACTGAAAAAAACAACAACAACATTAGTCACTAAAGTTAATAAAACAGGAAAAAAAACCTTCTAAGGCAGCTATCCCTCAGGAAACAAAAAAACTGTGACTTTTGACCTCCGAGGCAGCCATGTTCCAGCGGCTCAGCAGTCTGTTCTTTGGAAGCGTGGAAGAAGTTACTCCGGAGCTGAAGGGACCAAAGCCCTGTGTGACTGAGGCAGATGAAGAGGGATGGCTCCTGGTCAATCTGCCCGGTGAGTGTCCTACACAAACAAAGAGAAACACTGTCTGTAATGGGACCTAAATTTATACAGGTTACTAATTAAAGGCAAGGCATAAATTATAGGTAAGGTAGCTTCAACTTTGAAGAGTATATTGGGGTAACAAGGCAACATTCTATTGTATGTAGTGGATTAATCTATATGAATTTGGAAAACACTGGCTTGGTTCCAAAACCTAGTGAATTGTCTTAATATTAACTGTCTATATAGGCAATTATCTTCTAAGACATCGTCTCCTGTCTATATGTTGAGAGAAATAAAGTGACTAAGTTACGCAATTAGTTACTTTTTAGGGAGTAACGCAATACTGTAATGCATTACTTTTAAAAGTAACTTTCCCTAACACTGCTTCTAGTATTATACTTCTACACAATACTTCTACACAAGCTCAGTTTTGTGTGTTGAGTTCTGAACTGTGCCAGACTGCAATTAATAATGTAAATGCTGCTATAGCGTACATTAGCATAATTAGCAAAATTAAGAAAATTAGCTTTCTATTCCAGATCATCTACTGTCATACTGTCGACAGTTTAAAAATAGCTGTGTCTGAAATCACATCCTGTCTACATTTGGTTTGAAAACTTAAGCCATTAAAAAAGTATGAAAGAATATATCTGCTGTGTTGCCACTGTCACATGATCTACCAACATCAGATCATGTTGCGTCACTTAATTGCCATTCACAAATCCTCTCCTGCTTCAGGGGATAGTAAAGTGCTTATAGCAGGGTGTAAAACTCAGTTCTTGGAGGGCCGCAGCCCTACAGAGTTTAGTTCTAAGCCTGCTCCAAACGCACATACCTGTAGTTTTTAAATAGGCCTGAAGGAGCTGAATTAGGTGCGTTTAATTAGGGTTGAAGCTAAACTCTGCAGGGCTGTGGCCCTCCAGGATCTGAGTTTGACACCCGTGGCACTCTGTTTATAAATACTTGAATGATAATCTGGTTTAATGAACAGACATTCAAAGATAACTTTGTTATCCCCTTGAACTCTGAGGTTTGTCACACCCACAAAACATACAGTCATGCTCAAAAGTTTACATACCCCTTGCAGAATCGGCAAAATGTTAATTATTTTAACAAAACAAGAGGGATCATGCAAAATGCATGTTATTTTTTATTTAGAACTGTCCTGAATAAGAAATTTTACATATAGTCCACAAGACAAAAAAATAGCTGAATTTATAAAAAATGACCTCATTCAAAAGTTTACATACTCTTGATCCATAATACTGTATGTCGTAACCTGGATGAAACTGTTTGTTTGTTTTGTGATGGTTGTTCATGAGTCCCTTGTTTGTCCTGAGCAGTTAAACTGCCAAACGTTCTTCAGAAAAATCCTCCAGGTCCTGCAAATTCTTTGATTTCTCAGCATCTTTATGCTTAATGTATGATTTTGAGATCCATCTTTTCACACTGAACACAACTATTAAAAAAGCTGCAAACATTCACTGATGCTCCAGAAGGAAACATTAGGCATTAAGAGCCAGGGGGTGAAAACTTTTAAACAGAATGAAGATGTCCGCATTTTTCTTATTTTGTTTAAATATCATATTTTTTCAATTAGTACTGCCCTTCAGAAGCTACAGAAGATACTTGCATGTCTCCCAGAAGACAAATTAAGTACAATTTACCTTTATCTTCAAATTCAAAAACTCTACACCCCTTGCTTCTTAATGCATTGTGTTTAATTCTGGATCATCAGTGAATGTTTGAACCTTTTTTAATATTTTTGTTTGAGTCCCTCAATTGTCCTCAGTGTGAAAAAATGGATCTCAAAATCATACAGTTACTACTTAAAGGGTTCAAGTATGCAAAAGATACTAGAAAACCAAAGAATTTGCAGGACCTGGAGCAGTTTTCTGAAGAACGTTGGGCAATTTAACTGCTCAGGACAAACAAGGGTCGTGGAACAAACAGTCATGGATCATCCAGGTAACGACACACAGTATTAAGAATCAAGGGTAAGTAAACTTTTGAATGAGGTCAATTTTTATAAATTCTGCTATTTTTTTTTTCTTGTGGACTATATGTAAACATCTTTTATGTAAAATATCTTATTCAGGACAGTACTAAATAAAAATTTTGTATGATCTTTTTTTTTTTTGTTGGTAAAATTATTAACATTTTGCAGGTTCTGCAAGGGGTATGTAAACTTTTGAGCACGACTGTAAGTAAGGTGGTAGTGTGAAATTTCTTTGCCAGTCTCCCCTATTAGCCATTATTCCAGATATTCCAGCCCCAACTACTGCCAACAGTTGAGCCAGTGTTGTTATATTTCACTAGGTTTTAGGACAAAGTCATTGAGACTTTATAAAGTAGTACATGGTGATTAGGTAATATTTTAAAAGGGTTATAAGAAACTAATGACAGTATTCCTATTCTCTGTGTTTTTCTGTTGTTTCTGTATCCCTTCTCATTTCTCCATATTTGATTGAATTCCTTTTACTGGTATGTGTGCTCATGGTACTGGCATCCCCCACTCGCATGGCTTCAACCAAACCTTTCATATTCTGGAAATACACCCTGTTCTGTCTTCCATCACGTCCTACTTCACTTAAGTCGAGGATGGGCCAGAGGCAGCATCAGTAGCACGCCCCCGTCCCCGCAGTGAATGTCATGCATCTCAGATATGTGGCCCCTCTCCTCATACCTGCAAAAATCGCAGGACTAGAGCAGGCAGGACACAGGCAGCACATCCTTCCTCCCCTTCCATCTGCCCTCCTCCTGATCCCGCCTCCTTCTCTCACCTTGAGTCAGTAGAAGTGAATGTGTTGTTAAGCGAGCGGGGCTCGTGCTCCTGTAGTGACTGCAGCATGGATGAGAGCTGGTTTGTCACCCCTCCCCCCTGTTTTACTGCAGAAGGAGCCACGGCGGAGGCTAGTCCCATGGAGGACCTCCTCATCGAACACCCCAGCATGTCCGTGTACGTCTCGCCTGGCCCTCTCCCTCCGGTGGAAGAGAGCACCACCAGCCTGGCTGGCAGTATTAGGTAAATTTCACTCCCACTGTTAGCGTACATCTCCATATGTAACACTGTGTTGTAAACATGACATGACATGAGTCAGGTGTGATAGATGAGGTATCAGTGCTGGGGGTCCTCCGGGACAGGTTTGAAAACCCCTGATTTAGCAGACTCTTTTATCTAAAGTGACTTACAATAGAGTAGAGGTCACCAACCCTGCTCTTGGAGCGCTACCGCCTTGAAGAGTTCAGCTCCAACCCCAATCAGACACACCTGAAGCAGCTAATCAAGGTGTTCAGAGTTACTTGTAAATTACTTGAAAGCAGGTGTGTTGGAGCAGGGTTGGATCTGAAGTCTGCAGTAAGGTAGCTCCCCAGGAGAAGGGTTGGAGACCCCTGCAATATAGGAACATCAGCAATTCATCACAGAGCCGACAATATTTGTAGTCATTCAATTCCAGGTTTATTAGACAGTTAGATATATAGTTTAACTCAGGGATGGACAACTTCGGTCCTGGAGGGCCACAGTCCTACAGAGTTTAGCTCCATCCCTGATCAATCTTACGTGTGTGTAGCTTTCTAGTAACCCTGAAGACCTTGATTATCTGGTTTAGGTGTGTTTGATTAGGGTTGGAGCTGAATTCTGCAGGGTAGTGTCCCTCCACTTAATTGGAGTCCACCCTGACTTAATTTTGACTTCAATCCTACTACTCTTCTCATTTTAACTTTACACCATTCTGTCCATTCTCACTCAATCATTTACCATTCTTCCTCCTGTCTGCATTGTTCCAGCAGGATGTCTGAATCAGCAATGCCCGCCATGACCAGGAGCAGCATGACCACACGGGTGACCCGGGGAGCGGCCGCACAGGCAGGTGCCCTAGCTAAAGTTACCCAGGTCTCCAGGGTCCAGAGGGCCAAAGCCCGCACTGAGCGTCGGCACCTGGCACGCAATCGCATACAGCGCCAAAACCGTGTGCGTGAACAGGTCCAACGGCGTGCGACCCACACCCGCAACTCCTTCCTGCACCAACCGTGCCAGCGCAACATCTGCCACTGAGGCATCAAAGTTTACATTGAGGGCATTATTACACATAGACACCCCAAGTAACCCATACCTACCAATGAATCCCCTTCCTTCTCAATTGTCCTCATTTTGCTTCTACGTCCATAATTTTATTCAGTTTCATATTAATCAGGTTTGTCCTTGAGCACAAGCCAGTTTATCTTTATCTTCTTCTCACTCTTATCTGGCTGGCAGGCCACCACCAAGCACAATTACTCTGTCTAAGATGATCCATATATTTGCTTAAATGCCATGTACCTCCTTGTGTCCTTGTAACACCTAAATCAGTTTCCCAATCTGGGAGCATAGCTGAAAAGGAGACACATGTAAACTCTGTATCTTTACATACAACATCCCTCTAAATGTATAACACTGACACTTCAGGTACATCAGTGCTATTTGTTGAAATATAATCAGGTTAATTTTTCACATCCTTTTAGTTTTGCGTAAAAATGCCGAACATTAAACACATTAACCCTAAAGCCCCGGGTATACTTCATTTTCCGTGTCCCGCTCTGAGCCTTTCAAACTATACTCCTTGGCCGTGAGTGTGGAAAGACGCTTTATATTGGACTTTTGTTTTTAAGTGCTCAAATCAATCGCATGTGCCATTGTACGTGCACTGTCCACGTGGACACAAAAATTGGGCTGCATACAGACCCATCTGATGATGAAAATTACGTCACACGGATGGCCGAAGTATACTTTGGGCTTAAGATTATCAGAAGAGATTTGTACCTACCTAGTAATGTCATATAAAAGTACTACAGCAACGGAAGAGTCACCTGAAAACAACAAGAATGGAAAGTGTGTAGATAAATGTGTAAGCAAGAATTAAACAGGTAAAAGCAGTTGAGAATTTACAGACCAAGACAAATATAGCGGGATATGTTTGTAAAGAGGTCATTTCAAAGTAGATGTTGCTGCCTGATTTTCAACATTACGGTGCTAACTTTCAAAAGTATTTCAACCCCCAAACAATTTAATTTAATTGATTGCTATTATCTGACCTCTGTTCCAAAACCTAGTGAGCTGCTTATCCAGACAGCATTTAGGAAACACCTTTCATAGTTGTGCTTCTGCAAAGGCAGAATCCTTACTAGAGAAGGCAGTTCCAGTGAAATGAATTATTCAAGGTGGTGGAGAAAGCGGGCAACATCAATTTTATACATACTCTGCAAGGAAAGAAATGTATTTAAAAAAAATAGATATTTTCACACAATATGTATGTGTACTATGCATTTGTTTATATTAGAGCATTGCCTTTCATTAGCTTAGCTTAGCATCATGCTAACATCAAACTTCATTGAAATCGAGTCTCTTGAGGCAGCTTAAGGAATCTAGCTCACTAGATTTTGAAACGGCCTTTAGTTAAACTGAGGGAGGGAACATCATGGACAGGACTGATACTATGCCAACAACATGTTACTAAGAAGATTCATTAGTGATCTTTTAGGGATATAGCATTTCCCTAAATGTGACATGAAGCTGAAGTATAGCTCCCTTTCAACATTTGATCTAATAGGAAAAGATCATGGGAGTATCAGGGCAGTGTGCAATGTCTTTACAAGTCACATGATCAACATATAGAACTGAGGAGAGGATGTGCAGGATTGTATAGATTATGAGTGTTTATTTGCATTGTGGAGGATTATTGATGGATGAATCTCACAAAACATGTCAAGAATCTTAAAATATCCTCAAAATAAAAAGGAAAACAGTCCTTTTTATGGACAGATTAACCCCCCCCCCCCCCCCCCCCCCCCCCATATACATATACGTGCTTGTCCATTGATGTAGATGGGTTTTTTTTTTTGCAAAGTTTTCAGTGTAGCAAAAAAGGCTAGAAAGTTCCCCTGTCCAGCACCTAATGCTTGTGTAAGAAATCACTGTGACCACAGAGACAAAGAACGAAAACTTATGACCATTTCTGTTTCTCAAATCATCCGTTTTTCAGAAGAAGTCATTATTTGCATTTCATTATACCTCTTATATTGATTATATGATTGTGATTTACATCTTCATTGTACTCTGATGTTTGTCTGTCAGAGGTTGTTGGGTCAACGCCTCTCATGTGACAGACTCGGCACACATGAACTCACATTAACACGTACGTTGAATCCAAAAATGTGCTCTTCCTCGATAGTCAGCAAATACCCTCGGCACATTTACAGGAAACCACATTGTGATCTATCTTATATGTGTATTCAGTAATGAATAGACTAACAATGGTGCTGAAAGTATATAATTATATGACTGTTTGTACATTTTTTGAGACTTTGAGAAGTTTGCACTGTCATATGTTTTATGGAGAATCATGGTATTTAGCAGTATGTTTTCGTTTGCATTGGTGAATGAGATGCCAACATGCATGAGTTGGGGGAAAAAAGCTACCTTAAGAGGTAAATAATTAGTTGCATTCAAATGTATATAATTGCAATCTATTTACAGTTCAGTGTTTGCATTTTGTAACATCACCTTCCTGTTTTCATGGTATCGTTTAACCGTATGTTGCTCCAAAAACTTGAGTACACTTCCTTCTGTTGGGTATTTTACGATATTTGTCAATACCACTGTTCATGCATTAGGAGGATTTGATTTTACATGCAATTTTCTTTTATTTCTTCCATCAATTAATGTTTAATCATTTTAGGAATTCTTCTTGTAGTCTTTCCTATCCACCTGCCAAAATCTGTAAAACTATTATTGTAGTAAGCTATCTCTTAACAAAATAATGTAAGTATAATGTAAATCTAAATATGCTTTTATTTCTTTGTTTTCATTTAAAACGGACTGATTCTTCATCATATTGACTCTACAGAGAGAGCAGTACGAATGTCAGTGGTGTATCTAGGAAAAGCCAATGCCTTATAGCCTTACAAGGGTCCTTAACATCATCCACTTGAAGGTCGTCTTCTATTCGCATTGTTTCTATGTGTTAGATGAAGTGGACAAGGCAATATCACGTAATGAACATAAAATCAGTGATCTCCGCCCTCTGAAGAGATCCACCGCTGTTGTTCACTGTCACAGCTGGGCACTGTATACTCTGTGTTATTTTTCTCTCTCTCTCTGTGTGTGTGTGTGTGTGCTCAATATGATTAATTTAATTTGTGGGACTATAGAATGATGTCCATTAGGCCTCATGAGAGGCTGGTGGAAGCGAGTATAGTTATTGTGATTTGAGAGTGGATTGACTGAAAACATGAAATGAGAAAAAAAAAATAAATATGCTTGTATTTTTCCTCATATTGTTATTTAGAAGAGATGTTCACCTTAGTAACAAAGTACAAATAGAGTATTATAAAGATTGGTGTCTATGATATCTATGGTGATTGTGCCTTTCACTATTCTGCATGGTTTTCATGATGTGCCGACTGTTTCATCCATATGACATGGGCATCAGAGACCTATGCAAAATACTATGATGGGTTTCCAGCATCCTTTCAGAAATGCAGGTACCAGACAATAACAATAAACACTCAGGATGCAACTGCAATCTAGACTCATTATTTACCTGTGTGCTAATTTCTGTAGAACTGTCTTCATGCACATGACTTGAAAATAAGGCTATCCACAATGAATACGTTAAAAATAAGTTAATATTAATATTAAATTACTGAAAACAATAAAATAGCCTCTCTCTATATAAATATAAAAATCAACAAATATGTTAAAATAAAACAAAACCTCACAAAACGTTTCTTATACACATATTTCAAAGAATACCACAATGCTACCATGGTACATGTAGCTAGCTAGTATTTTGTTTGCGCTGCATGCTACGTAAAAATAAGGGTTAGCTACAGTGTAAACTTACTAATTACACCGACATTGTCCATTTTTTTGTGAAGCCTCAGTGTGTTTGACGTACATTTAATTACACTGACACGCACACCTTCTCCAGAGAGTTGATGAACCTGTTCTGCGGGATAAGCGTCTCTTCACTCCGAGGTGTGACGCATGCGCAGTGTTTGATTCATTTAAAGAAGTGAATGCACTAATTCTCCAGCACTAATATGTGAAAAGGGAACTGAACCGCACATTTCACCTGTAAGTATGATGAAAAGGCTGGATTTAAAACATTATTGCTTTTGTTTAATTGCTAACGTACGTCAGACTGGGGTCTTTGGCCGTTTTAGACGGCATGTAAGCTAAAAAAAAATACACAATCTTTGAAGAACATCTCAAGACTGTTGTGTTCTGTTTTATTCCCTTGCTCAGTCTTGGCATTTTGAACAAAATAAAAACGCGTCACGCGTACACGCCCGCACACCTGCGTCTTTAACATTGCGGTGATGATGTCAGCTGATCCTTCGGGTTTTCTGCTCCGTATCCGTGTGAAAACAGTGAATGTGTAATTCATCTGTTTACATGACACATCTCTGATCTCCCGAGTCACGGATGTAAATACAGATGGATGGAAATTAACCGATGTCGCGTTGAGTGGGCTGTTTACATCTCGCCGCGTGCTCCGGTTTATTTTAATGTTGTGTCTGACGAAGGAAAGCCCATGCGGATGTATATCAGTCGACACTGATTATTTTGAGATCCTTTCGGAGGTGATCTGTAACACTACAGTGATGTTGTGAAGGGGATTCATCCAGAAAGCGTCAGCTCTTCACATGCGCATTTCCCGTTTTATATGGTATGATGAGGTGTTTTATTATAGCATATCGACTAATTTTCATGACAAATTGTTGTTTCTAGATATCGCCTGTAGGCAGACGATGCGGTCGATATTAGCTAAACGAACATACCAGGCCTTCATTGCTGTCAGTAAATAAAAGATATGGAGGGAGGCCTGTGTTATTATGTTATACTAGAAGTGTTGAATTCTGAGATCAGTTTTGTATTAGAGATTTGTGTTATATTGTAAATGTCAGAGGTCATTATAGTTATAATAAAAGGGACCGTTTACAAAATGCATTTAAAAACTTTTTTTTCTTTTAATAAACATCAATATTTTTTAATGCATTAGTGAAAAATGTATATTTTAGGTCTGTAACTGGTCTTTATTTTTTCACTATTTCAGTTAGCTCTAGTGTTGTGACATTCTGTAAATATGGTCATAAAAATGGCATACCTAGTAAATATAAAAGGAGAAGCAAAATGCTGTGTAAATTGTTTTGGGTGGAGAGTTGCGTGTCAGCTACCCATAATTATGTACGTAAACATGCAGTCAAACTAAGGCAAATAAAAGTAGCTAATAGATCAACGCGAGGCAGAAAAATCCTGTATATCCCGGATGAAACTCTAGAGCCGGGGTGTCCAGTCCTTCTGGAGATCAAGTATATTTATTTATATACACTGCCCAGCCAAAAAAAAAAAGTCGTCGTTTGGGTTTAAATAGGCAAATGCTTAAGAGTCTATGATTGGATCATTATTGCTGTGATTATTGTTTTTTTAGCATGTTATATGTTTGGAAAAAGCTCTTTTATTTCATTTAATTTCTTAAACAACCATGTCTGAAGATGTATCATGGCCATATTCCAGGATGACAAAGCCAAGATGCACCAGGCTCAAAGTGCGAAAGAATGGTTGGGAGGGAGCATGAAGATTCATTTTCACACATGAATTGGCACCTTTGAGTCAAGACTTAAATTCATTGAAGTCATCGTTGTTTGGGATGTGCTGGAGTAGACTTTACAGAGTGCCTGACTCTTGCATTGTCAATACAAGATCTTGACCAAAAATTGTATGTGTGTGTGTGTTTCGGGTTTTGGCCTACAAAAATATGTATTCCTTGCAACACTCTGTATGTTTTAGAAAATAATTGTGCTATGAATTTCCAGCACAATGAATGCAGAACTATGCTGAATTTCATGTCCTCCTGTATTGGTGATTTCAGGTAAATCATGTACACTCCGGCAGCCGATACGGGAGTGACAGTGGTTGAGAAGGATGCAGCTCTGAACAGTGCATACTCACCTGTGGACTACATGAGCATCACTAGCTTCCCAAGACTACCGGAAGATGATGTTTCAGCCGACAACACCCTCAAATCACGCAAAGACGATGATAACTTCCTCAGTGAGCAGGACACGGGTAAATGCATTTGATCATAGTACTGCTTGATTGTCTGATTAGGCCCTGAGTGGTCACCCATAACTGCTCACTTAACATCGTGCCCTGAATTCTGTCCTGTCTCTCTATGTAGAGCCTGATCTGTTTCTGAATTCAGCCCGACTGCAGCGGCTGCCCTCTTCTGCCTCTGACTTGGCCAGGCATGACATCTCTCCACTGAGAGAGACCACTAGAGACCCGCTGGCACAGGATTGCGCATGCACACGTGATGGTCTGACCGTCATCATCACTGCCTGCCTGACCTTTGCCACCGGGGTCACCGTGGCCCTCATAATGCAGATCTACTTCGGAGACCCACAGGTGCTGTGAATCACACAGGAGAAGAGATAAATAAAAAATAAAAGCAGTTAATTACATAAAGCCTTTTTCAGTGTTGGTTAAGCACTGGTTTAAAAAAAAAAAAAAAACAGAGTTGTATGCCTATTTAATTAAATAAATTGTTTTAATTATTTTTTATCTTGTTTTATATGTTGCCAGTGTTGGAAGTAGTGTTAATCAAAGGTAAGCAGGGTTTATAGTTAGTTAGTTGGGTAGTTTATTTTAGAGTGTTAATCAAAGGTAAGCAAGGTTTATAGTTGGTTAGTTTATTTTAGAGTGTTAATAAAAGGTAAGCAGGGTTTATATTTGGTTAGTTGGGTCGTTTATTTTAGAGTGTTAATCAAAGGTAAGCAGGGTTTATATTTGGTTAGTTGGGTAGTTTATTTTAGAGTGTTAATCAAAGGTAAGCAGGGATGGTAGTTTGGTGGGTAGTTTTAGAGTGTTCATCAAAGGTAAACAGGGTTGATGGTTGGTTGGTTGGTTGGGTAGTTTATTTTAAATTGTTAATCAAAGGTAAGCAGGTTTGGTAGTTGGTTGGGTGCGTAGTTGTTTTAGAGTGTTAATCAAAGGTAAGCAGGGTTTATATTTGGTTAGTTGGGTAGTTTATTTTAGAGTGTTAATCAAAGGTAAGCAAGGTTTATAGTTGGTTTGTTTATTTTAGTGTTAATCAAAGGTATGCAGGGTTTATATTTGGTTAGTTGGGTAGTTTATTTTAGAGTGTTAATCAAAGGTAAGCAAGGTTTATAGTTGGTTTGTTTATTTTAGAGTGTTAATCAAAGGTATGCAGGGTTTATATTTGGTTAGTTGGGTAGTTTATTTTAGAGTGTTAATCAAAGGTAAGCAAGGTTTATAGTTGGTTAGTTTATTTTAGAGTGTTAATAAAAGGTAAGCAGGGTTTATATTTGGTTAGTTGGGTCGTTTATTTTAGAGTGTTAATCAAAGGTGAGCAGGGATGGTAGTTTGGTGGGTAGTTTTAGAGTGTTCATCAAAGGTAAACAGGGTTGATGGTTGGTTGGTTGGTTGGGTAGTTTATTTTAAATTGTTAATCAAAGGTAAGCAGGTTTGGTAGTTGGTTGGGTGCGTAGTTGTTTTAGAGTGTTAATCAAAGGTATGCAGGGTTTATATTTGGTTAGTTGAGTAGTTTATTTTAGAGTGTTAATCAAAGGTAAGCAAGGTTTATAGTTGGTTAGTTTATTTTAGAGTGTTAATAAAAGGTAAGCAGGGTTTATATTTGGTTAGTTGGGTCGTTTATTTTAGAGTGTTAATCAAAGGTAAGCAGGGTTTATATTTGGTTAGTTGGGTAGTTTATTTTAGAGTGTTAATCAAAGATAAGCAGGGTTTATATTTGGTTAGTTGGGTAGTTTATTTTAGAGTGTTAATCAAAGGTAAGCAAGGTTTATAGTTGGTTTGTTTATTTTAGAGTGTTAATCAAAGGTATGCAGGGTTTATATTTGGTTAGTTGGGTAGTTTATTTTAGAGTGTTAATCAAAGGTAAGCAGGGTTTATAGTTAGTTGGGTAGTTTATTTTAGAGTGTTAATCAAAGGTATGCAGGGTTTATAGTTGGTTAGTTGGGTAGTTTATTTTAGAGTGTTAATCAAAGGTAAGCAAGGTTTATAGTTGGTTTGTTTATTTTAGAGTGTTAATCAAAGGTATGCAAGGTTCATATTTGGTTAGTTGGGTAGTTTATTTTAGAGTGTTAATCAAAGGTAAGCAGGGTTTATATTTGGTTAGTTGGGTTGTTTATTTTAGAGTGTTAATCAAAGGTAAGCAGGGATGGTAGTTTGGTGGGTAGTTTTAGAGTGTTCATCAAAGGTAAACAGGGTTGATGGTTGGTTGGTTGGTTGGGTAGTTTATTTTAAATTGTTAATCAAAGGTAAGCAGGGTTGGTAGTTGGTTGGGTGCGTAGTTGTTTTAGAGTGTTAATCAAAGGTAAGCAGGGTTTATATTTGGTTAGTTGGGTAGTTTATTTTAGAGTGTTAATCAAAGGTAACCAAGGTTTATAGTTGGTTTGTTTACTTTAGAGTGTTAATCAAAGGTATGCAGGGTTTATATTTGGTTAGTCGGGTAGTTTATTTTAGAGTGTTAATCAAAGGTATGCAGGGTTTATAGTTGGTTAGTTGGGTAGTTTATTTTAGAGTGTTAATCAAAGGTAAGCAGCGTTTATAGTTGGTTAGTTGGGTAGTTTATTTTAGAGTGTTAATCAAAGGTAAGCAGGGTTTATATTTGGTTAGTTGGGTAGTTTAGAGTGTTAATCAAAGGTAAGCAGGGTTTATATTTGGTTAGTTGGGTAGTTTATTTTAGAGTGTTAATCAAAGGTAACTAAGGTTTATAGTTGGTTTGTTTATTTTAGAGTGTTAATCAAAGGTATGCAGGGTTTATATTTGGTTAGTTGGGTAGTTTATTTTAGAGTGTTAATCAAAGGTAAGCAGGGTTTATAGTTGGTTAGTCGGGTAGTTTATTTTAGAGTGTTAATCAAAGGTATGCAGGGTTTATATTTGGTTAGTTGGGTAGTTTATTTTAGAGTGTTAATCAAAGGTATGCAGGGTTTATATTTGGTTAGTTGGGTAGTTTATTTTAGAGTGTTAATCAAAGGTATGCAGGGTTTATATTTGGTTAGTTGGGTAGTTTATTTTAGAGTGTTAATCAAAGGTAAGCAGGGATGGTAGTTTGGTGGGTAGTTTAAGAGTGTTCATCAAAGGTAAACAGGGTTGATGGTTGGTTGGTTGGGTAGTTTATTTTAAATCGTTAATCAAAGGTAAGCAGGGTTTATATTTGGTTAGTTGGGTAGTTTATTTTAGAGTGTTAATCAAAGGTAAGCAGGGATGGTAGTTTGGTGGGTAGTTTTAGAGTGTTCATCAAAGGTAAACAGGGTTGATGGTTGGTTGGTTGGTTGGGTAGTTTATTTTAAATTGTTAATCAAAGGTAAGCAGGGTTTATATTTGGTTAGTTGGGTAGTTTATTTTAGAGTGTTAATCAAAGGTAACCAAGGTTTATAGTTGGTTAGTTGGGTAGTTTATTTTAGAGTGTTAATCAAAGGTAAGCAGGGTTTATAGTTGGTTAGTTGGGTAGTTTATTTTAGAGTGTTAATCAAAGGTAAGCAGGGTTTATATTTGGTTAGTTGGGTAGTTTAGAGTGTTAATCAAAGGTATGCAGGGTTTATATTTGGTTAGTTGGGTAGTTTATTTTAGAGTGTTAATCAAAGGTATGCAGGGTTTATAGTTGGTTAGTCGGGTAGTTTATTTTAGAGTGTTAATCAAAGGTAAGCAGGGATGGTAGTTTGGTGGGTAGTTTAAGAGTGTTCATCAAAGGTAAACAGGGTTGATGGTTGGTTGGTTGGGTAGTTTATTTTAAATCGTTAATCAAAGGTAAGCAGGGTTTATATTTGGTTAGTTGGGTAGTTTATTTTCGAGTGTTAATCAAAGGTAAGCAGGGATGGTAGTTTGGTGGGTAGTTTTAGAGTGTTCATCAAAGGTAAACAGGGTTGATGGTTGGTTGGTTGGTTGGTTGGGTAGTTTATTTTAAATTGTTAATCAAAGGTAAGCAGGGATGGTAGTTTGGTGGGTAGTTTAAGAGTGTTCATCAAAGGTAAGCAGGGTTGGTAGTTGGTTGGGTGCGTAGTTGTTTTAGAGTGTTAATCAAAGGTAAGCAGGGTTTATATTTGGTTAGTTGGGTAGTTTATTTTAGAGTGTTAATCAAAGGTAACCAAGGTTTATAGTTGGTTTGTTTACTTTAGAGTGTTAATCAAAGGTATGCAGGGTTTATATTTGGTTAGTCGGGTAGTTTATTTTAGTGTTAATCAAAGGTATGCAGGGTTTATAGTTGGTTAGTTGGGTAGTTTATTTTAGAGTGTTAATCAAAGGTAAGCAGGGTTTATAGTTGGTTAGTTGGGTAGTTTATTTTAGAGTGTTAATCAAAGGTAAGCAGGGTTTATATTTGGTTAGTTGGGTAGTTTAGAGTGTTAATCAAAGGTAAGCAGGGTTTATATTTGGTTAGTTGGGTAGTTTATTTTAGAGTGTTAATCAAAGGTAACTAAGGTTTATAGTTGGTTTGTTTATTTTAGAGTGTTAATCAAAGGTATGCAGGGTTTATATTTGGTTAGTTGGGTAGTTTATTTTAGAGTGTTAATCAAAGGTAAGCAGGGTTTATAGTTGGTTAGTCGGGTAGTTTATTTTAGAGTGTTAATCAAAGGTATGCAGGGTTTATATTTGGTTAGTTGGGTAGTTTATTTTAGAGTGTTAATCAAAGGTATGCAGGGTTTATATTTGGTTAGTTGGGTAGTTTATTTTAGAGTGTTAATCAAAGGTATGCAGGGTTTATATTTGGTTAGTTGGGTAGTTTATTTTAGAGTGTTAATCAAAGGTAAGCAGGGATGGTAGTTTGGTGGGTAGTTTAAGAGTGTTCATCAAAGGTAAACAGGGTTGATGGTTGGTTGGTTGGGTAGTTTATTTTAAATCGTTAATCAAAGGTAAGCAGGGTTTATATTTGGTTAGTTGGGTAGTTTATTTTAGAGTGTTAATCAAAGGTAAGCAGGGTTTATAGTTGGTTAGTTGGGTAGTTTATTTTAGAGTGTTCATCAAAGGTAAATGGGGTTGATGGTTGGGTGGGTAGTTTATTTTAGAGTATTTATCAAAGGCAAGCAGGGATGGTAGTTGGGTGGGTAGTTTTAGTGTTCATCAAAGGTAAACATGGTTGATGGTTGGTTGGGTATTTTATTTTAAATTGTTAATCAAATGTAAACAGGGTTGATGGTTGATAGTGGGTAGTTTTTTTTTAGAGTGTTAAAGGTAAACAGGGTTGATAGTTTTTTTTTTTTAGAGTGTTAATCAAAGGTAAACAGGGTTGATAATTGGTAGGGTGAGTAGTTTTTTTTTTTTTATGCTGGGTTGGTCTTTTTTTTTTTTTTTAGAGTGGTAACCAAAGGTAAGCAGTAGTTGGTGTGGTTGGTATTTATTTGTTTGTTTGTTTTCTTCAATCTTTTTCAGGGACCTGAGATGCAAATTAGCATATGTTATATTTTCTATGTGCAATGCAAATGTTTAATTTTTTACTACCACATTTTTGGGTGCCTTTCTGGTTTTAGTGAATGATACCTCATATTGATTTGCTCATTGAGAAAGGTGTGCTATTACTGTTCTGTCCAACGAAATGTATAGTTTTGTTTGGCTGGTGTAGGATAAATTCCAACTTCTATTCCAATAGAACTTTTACTTATTTTTACTTCTTTCCTCAGGTGTATAATCAAGCTGCAGTGGTGACAGATGTGGCCCGCTGCACATCTCTTGGCTTTGACGTTCTGGGCAAACAAGGGTCCAGCATTGATGCTGCCATAGCCGCTTCCCTCTGCCTGGGCATCATCCATCCCCACACTTCAGGCATCGGCGGGTATGAGCACTAGTTCTGTCTTTAACAAGAGTCTTTTTTTATTTTGTAAGGGAAACTTTAAAGGGATGGTTCATCCAAAAATTATACTTGGTAAAACATGTTTGAGTGGTTGAGCTGAGATTGACCATATTTGATGAGCTATATGAATGTGAATTGATTAATGTGAATAAAAGACTAAATTAAATCTGTTTATCTTCTAAACCGATCATGTCTCTTCAGAACTCTGCTCCAATCATATGGATTACTTTTACAATGTCTTTATGAACATTTTCAAGTGTAAAAGTTTGGTGTAATGGACAGTCAATGGATCATTTGTGTGTGAGTAAATGATGACAGAATTTCCATTTTTGAGTGACCTAACCTTTTAAAGATTACAAGCTAGAGAGAAGTAGAAACAGGGTTCCCACTTACATGGAAAAAAACAACATATCATGGGATTTCAAAATTGTGATTTACACTGGAAAAGAAATGGAAATATGCTAAATATAATTTATTTATTTAGTTATTTTTGCTCTGCTGTAGAATATTTTAAATATCTCTTTGTGAGTGTTTGTCTAAAGTAAAACTTGCTCAGAAATCAATGTGAAATTGTGTACTATGTCTCCTTAAGTATAATTGTGTTAATATTATTTCAAAAGTCCAGCCAGAAATCTCTGTTAAAGGATTTTTTTATTATCACAAATAACTGGAAAGGTCATGGAAATTCACTGGTCAAAAATTCCAGGAAGCCTAAAGAAGGTTTTATAAGAATGCATGTGTGCAGGGATAGAGAAATTGATTTTGTGGGTGAGTCATCAAAAACAATAAATGACTCTATCTTGCTTTCTTCTCAGTGGTGGCGTGATGCTCATCCATGACATCCGAAACAATGAGAGCCGGATCATTGACTTCCGTGAGATGGCACCTTCTGGTATTCACGAGGACATGATGTTAAATCTTAATCAAAGGGTAAATCTTGGCTTAATGTGCATCATATGATGATGTTGAAAATCTGAAGCAAATTAATAAGTGCAAGTGTTTTCACAAACACAGTATCTGCACTGTGCTTGTTCTACAGTCACTGATGCGTCTATTTCCATCTGTTAGTCAGGTCTGTCCGTGGCTGTTCCAGGCATGCTCAGCGGACTACATCAAGCTCATCAGCTATATGGACGGTACAGTTGTGTACTCTCACACATCATGTAGAGTTTTGACTATTGGCATAAAGTCTGGTCCACACTACAGCTTATTTTGACTAGGAACCACCCACTTAGGCAGAAAGAGGCTTGCACATGTAAAGCGACCAATCACAGGTTACTTTCTCACAAACAGTGTGTCCTAACCAGGTGAATCATATCCAGATTCCAGTGACAAATACTTCTTCTGTCTGCACTGATTAAAAATCACAGCCAATCAGAACACTGAGAGAGCTGAGGAACTTAAAATGGATGCAAGAAACTCATTTCTGCCCATATTATGCTCATTTGCAAATTCATGATTGTATTCTTTTGGGTCTGCTAGAATACTTTTACATGATTTAAGTTTTAAAGTTTCAAAAAGCCCAGTCTTTGATTGTTCAGCTGGCCCAGTCTGTTGTGATTGGTCTACCGCTTAGAGCAGGGGTTTTCAAACTGTGGGTTGTGCAAATTCACTTGGCTGCAGCTAAATTTACGTTTCAGTGAATGACACGCACATTGCACATGCAAAAAAAAAATTGAAAATATGCCAGTAAGATGCATTTCACATGTACTCACTGAACGAGCATGAGATTGTTGAGCGTGATGAGTTTAACAACGCTCGCAGCGTGGATCACAGTCCATATCCAGAACAGAGCGATTGCATTTCAAGTTTTGATGGCCATATTTCATCTACTCTAATGCTGCAAACGTGAACCAGCACCATATATGCACACATATTCAATCACGTCTTCTTAAAATGAAATATATATGTACATTATATAGCGGTACGTCTGATCGTGAACACAGAACTTTGTTGTCATGGTTTTATATATTTTTTTTAAATACAGCAAAGTGCCCCCAACACTTATTTTTTCATTGTGTCTGCATAATGAGTGTGTTGTAGGTCTGTGTTTTATTATTCTCACGTAGGCAGAGCTTCAGACTGATGGCAGAGTAAAGTAAATTTCATTGGCCAAGGACCGCCCAGAGACCGTCTGACTGACATGTAAAGCAACCAATCACAGTTTGCTTTGTTCTGCATCATGTTTAGGGGCGTGAAAATGTAAAGTCGGTGTCTCTACAATAACAGACCAGCGTGCATTTAACAAATTATTTATTCAAAAATGTTGTGCAAGTTTACTGCAACAGTGGTGCTGCAAACTTCACATACTTTTTTAAAAAATCCTGAGTTTAGTTGATCCCGGTAAACGCTCATTGTCACTGTTGTAAACACGACAGCTTTTCTCTTCCATGAGGGGGTTTGGCTTCACAACAGCTTTGTTTCTGGGTGGATTATTGATAATGTACCATGGTGGGTCTTGAGATTATACTTGTCTGGTGGGTCCTGGAATGGAAAGGTTTGGGAACCCCTAGCTTAGAGTGTGTGTCGGAAATGTAACACCCTTTACCATAATGGGTTTTCAGCTCCCGGGGCTTTATGAGCAGCTGTAAACCTTTATTATATCATGTTTTTTGCCCTTGCAGCGAAAAAAAAAACAAAACAAAAAAGCAGTGTCTCCTCAAGAGAGGACTTTCCCAACTGTTTTTTGAGGGCGGGCCAAAACAGCCAGTATGCAGGCATTATGCAAATATGTTAGCATTATCTTTCTTATGTTTATCTTTCTTAGCATTATATTTCTTTGTCACAGAAATAATGGAAGAACAGCAAACAGGGTGTTTCAGGCAGGTGTTTTCTGTTCAAAATCTAGTCATCTAGTGTTTAGGAATCTACATGATCGGGAATTTCCACATGCATACAGTATTTCACAAAAGTGAGTACACCCCTCACATTTCAGCAACCATTTTAGTATATCTTCTCAAGGGACAATACTAAATGAAACTTGGATATATTTTAGAGTAGTCAGTTTGCTGCTTGTATAGCAGTATAGATTTACTGTCCTCTGAAAACAACTCAATATACAGCAATTATTGTCAAAATAGCTGGCAACAAAAGTGAGTACACCCTAAGTGATAACGGTTGTATGTTGTTTAACCATGCAAAGCCACATGTCCTATTCATCATGTTTATATTTTTGTCTGCTTGACAGGACCATACAAATGTGTGGATCTTGTATTAGAGCAGTTCAAATTTGGTGCTTGGAGTACAATTCTCTCATACTGATCACTGGATGTTCAACATGGCACCTCATGGCAAAGAACTCTATGAGGATTTGAGAATTACAATCGTTGCTCTCCACAAAGATGGCCTAGGCTATAAGAAGATCGGAAACACCCTGAAACTGAGTTATAGTACAGTGGCCAGGGTCATAGAGAGAGGTTTTCCAAGATGGGTTCCACTCGGAACAGGCCAAAGAAGTTAAATCAAAGAAGTTAAGACCTTGTGCTATGCGTCAGGTGCAGAAGCTGGCTTCAAAAAACAGACGCATGAGTGCTGCCATCTTTGCTTTAGAGGTTGCAGAAGCAGAAGGTCAGCTTGTCAGTGATCAGACCATACGCCGCACACTGCAACAAGTCTGTTTGCATGGCCGTCGTCCCAGAAGGGAGCCTCTTCTGAAGCTGGCTCACAGGAAAGCCCACAAACAGTTGGCTAAAGACAACCTGTCCAAGAGCATGAATTACTGGAACCATGTCCTGTGGTCTGATGAGACTAAGATAAACTTGTTTGGCTCAGATGGTGTCCAGCATGTGTGGCGACGCCCTGGTGAGGAGTACCAAGAAAATTGTGTCTTGCCTACAGTCAAGCATGGTGGTGGTAGCAGCATAATCTGGGGCTGCATGAGGGCTGCATGAGTGCTGCTGGTACTAGGGAGCTCTGCTTCATTGAGGGAAACATGGATTTCAACATGTACCGTGACGTTCTGAAGCAGAACATGATGCCCTCCCTTCAGAATCTGGGCTGAACGGCATGATAAAGACCATAAACACACCGCCAAGATATCAACTGCCTTGCTGAGGAAGCTGAAGGTGACTGTGATGGAGTGGCCAAGTATGTCTCCAGACCCGAACCCTATTGAGCACCTGTGGGGCATACTCAAGCGGAAGGTGGAAAAGCGCCATGTGTCTAACATCCAGGAGCTCTGTGATGTCATTATGGAGAAGTGGAAGCAACAACCTGTGCAGCTCTGGTGAATTCCATGCCCAGGAGGATTAAGGCAGTGCTAAATAACAATGGGGCTCACACAAAATATTGACACTTTGGACAGTTTTGACATGTTCACTTAGGGTGTACTCACTTTTGTTGCCAGTTATTTAGATACTAATGGCTGTATGTTGAGTTATTTTCAGAGGACAGTAAATCTGTACTGTTATACAAGCTGCACATTGTCTACTCTAAAGTATATCTAATTTTCATTTTTATAGTATTGTCCCTTGAGAACATAAAACAAAATGGTGTCTGAAATGTGAAGGGTGTACTCACTTTTGTGAGATACTGTATTTAGCAACAGTTTCAAGCTGGTCACACAGATTCGCCATGTTGACCAACAGAAAGCTTCTTTGTTTGAAAGTGACTTCTGTGTGAGCTGTGCTTCATACATCGCTACACTATTGACGGGGGACAATGGACCTTTTTTCCTGTGAAAACTGCACGTTTTAAAGTAACAGAATTGAAAAAAAAAAAAAAAAACCTATGACCAGTCTTAAAGACAAAAACTATTAGTTGCTAACTTGTAAGACTAGTCTAGGCATTTTATGCAACTGGCAGGAAATGAGACTTCTGTTTGTGGTTTTGTGATATTGTGGTTCATTTTAAAGTCCTATAGATCATACTGTGCACCCACCTGAAGTTGTGCACAAACAAATAGTAGACTTCTTTCTGAGTAATAGAGAGTTATTTTTCATATTTTTATCAATTCTCACTTTAAATGATGGCTAATGGAAAACAGCTTCACATTGTAGCATGTTCCCTCTTCTCTAGAATGTCGTGGAATGACGTCATCACTATGGCTGCAGATGTGGCAAGGAATGGATTCAACATTACGCATGAGCTGGGTGAGCACACAACACACACGTGACACACGTGCCTGAAGTCTACAGGAAGTGTCTGTACGCAGTAGGGCTGTTGTTTCAGTAGTCTGTACCTATACCAGTAAAATTTTGTAGTTCTCTGTACTTATTTTGGTACCAGAGCGAAACATGTTGAATTAAGTACTTTAAATATGTTTGTCCCGTTTTTTTTCTTGTCCGTTGGTTATCACTGTCAATCATCGCTGTATCAAATTCAGTCGCACATTTATTTAAGTTCCCCTGTAGTTAATAATTTTATCCGTTAAAACTCATCTTTGATTACCAAAATTACATATTTAAACGTTTTTCCTATGAAAATAATTTCTTTGTCTTAAAATAGCTTGAATGTAACTCTACACCCTTGCTTCATTTAGTATACGCGGCCCATGAATATGCAAATTATCCCCACCTCCACTCACTCACACCAGCTCAGAGATCCACTCAGTAGTAAACGCTGCACAATGGCAAGTGGAAATAATGGTTTAATTCAGCTATATGTGTTTGAACCAGAAACTGATTCAGAAGAAGTGGAAGAGTGAATTATACAGGTTCATCTACAAGACAAGTCAAGTCAAGTCAAGTCACCTTTATTTATATAGCGCTTTTTACAATGTAGATTGTGTCAAAGCAGCTTTACAGTGATAACTGGTACATTATTTTGGCTGCACAGCAGCTCTTAAAGAATAGTGTCAATGCAGGCAGATCAAAGCACTGTTGAATATCAAATATCAATTGTCAAGTGTCCCCAACTAAGCAAGCCAAAGGCGACAGCGGCAAGGAACCCAAACTCCAACAGGTGACATCAGGTGGCAAACCGGTGGCAAACAGGTGTTAAAATGTCAGTGTATCAGAATGGTAATGCTTTTTATGAATCGCTCTCTACAACGTCGGACACATATAATTGGCCTTTTGCTTGGCTACATTATCAAACAGCTAATAATGTGTTGGTAATGTTACACAAACCATGCTCCCGTTCGCCATCTTGGAGTCAGACAGCTTCCTTCTAAATATCAGTATCCTTACAAATGCTTTGAACAACTTAAAACATCAGTGGAGAAAGGCATATAGTTCATCATAACATCATAATATACATCATATACATAATTCACCCCCTATATCCCTAAATGTACAAGATTTTTCATATCAACAGAAACATATACCGTGATTACCAGGCTTCTCTTGACACTCTCCTGCTTCGCAGCATAGTAATGATATGCTAAAGACCGCCCACACGTTGATGTGATTGGTTACAACATGTTTGTGATTGTAGGAAATGGGGGATTTCAAACCGCGATTTCGGGATTGTCTTTGGTTTACTGCAGTTTTAAGGAAAAAATACTCAGCAATGGTGTTGACTGATGAATTTGCACATGGTTTGTATAAAAGCATATTAAAAACACCACATGTAAACAACATTAAAAACTTTTTTCACCACAGGGGGTCTTTAAATACAGTTTGCAATACAGTGCGGACTATTCTGACTAACTGACTGACTAGTACCTTGGATTGGCCATTGCGTTCACGCGCTCAAAGGATATGATTGTGATTGGCTACATTGCTCAACGCTTGTAAAAACAAGCTGTAAATAGAAACCTTTGAAGCTCGGAGAGCTCTCAAACAAACACGAACGAGAGCGTTTGAAAGCGAATACCGTATATACCGTATATACCGTATATACCCGTACCACCGGTACTGCAGAAATGCTGGTCCTGTCAACTCAAAAAATTACCAGTAGTATCAGTACATTTGACAACCCTAGTATGCAGGCTTGGAAAGTAAGGCTTGGTGACGACAGCCGAAAAGAAATTCTTTTTTAGAGGAATGTGTAGTATGAAAAGTAAATGTGTGAATTTTTGTTTTTATGTTGACTTTAAAGCAGTTTGGTGTAAGTTCCTTCATCTTTCCACAGCTGATGCGTTGTCTAAAGTGAAGGAGCAGAATGTGTCGGATACATTCAGAGATCTGTTCCTGCCTAACGGTCAGGCTCCACTCGCTGGACTTTTCGCTAAACGGCTGGATTTAGCTGCCATTTTGGACAAGATTGCAGCCAATGGAATATCAGAGTTCTACAGTGGGAATCTGACTCAGGAAATGACATCAGTGGTATGTCTCTAGTGTTACTTTAGTATTATTTATATAGTATTTATTAATATTTTTCATTTTTATTTGAAATGCTTTCAAACACTGCCATTTTAACCATTTTGCAGATAAGTTCTTTGTGCTACCAATAAATAATAGCATAGAACATATTATAATAGTAATATTATTATGTGTTTTTGTGACCAGGTTCAAGCTAAAGGAGGTGTACTGACAGAAGATGATTTCAAAAACTACTCCACTATCATACAGAAGCCACTGCAAACTCTTTACCAGGGTAAATGCCCATTTCATATCAAGTTTATACCAAGAAGCTCTAAAAGAAGCTATAGGTCTTTAAAATGTTTGTCTGTTGCAGTTTATTACTTGATTAATTGCAGTAGTTTAGGTCTCTGTTGACCTTTACAGATGTGAAGCAGAAACTCCAAACAGTAGAGCAATAAAAAAAAAAAGGAAAAAAAAAGAGAACCTGCTTTAGCTTTAGCCTGTATCAATTTCATAAGTAGTGCACAATTATTGTTGCTATTTGACTTCTCAGAACTGGATGGACAAGAATTGCAGGTGGAAGTTCAGCAGCATTTTATAAAGTACACAATAACCATTCTTAGGTAAAGATATCTGTATGGAAATTGACTGAATTAAAAGTTGAAGTAGTCATTGATTCATTGAAAACACTCAATTTTGTTCACACATTACTATCACGGAGTCATCTGTGCAGGTCAGTTGTTTTCTGTGGTTTGCAATCATCAAAAAGAAACAAAGTCAAGAAAGATATTTTTTTTTAAATGTAGTGAAGTGTAAGTCAACACAAACATTTACTTCTGTACAGTAACTGAGTTCCTCTACACCTCTGCTATTCAGACACACAAATTATGTTGTAAATTCTACACATTAAAATAACATGCAAATAGTAAAACGAGCATCATAAAGTAGGTAGTTCCGTTTCTGACTCCTGATTGGATGATCTGTATTTGAAGCCGTTGTAAAACGCACACCTGTGACCACACATATGTTAATGTGCCAAGTTCCTGTCTTGCTTGGTAACCTTAAACAATCCACAGTTGACTAATGAAATTTGATTTATTTCTTAAGAGCACCATTTTCTCTGTTGTACTCACTATAATGATTTCTCGTGGCTTATTGCTTTATGAATAAAAATATAACTGCACACTCAATTAAAAATAAAATTTTAACAAGGGTGCGGCAACTAGCCTTTGTTTAAGGTACAATTTCCTCAAAATGGAGAACAAAGTCAATAATTACTCACAGGTGAAAATAGTGACAATCAGTGTTCAATAATTAATTAACAAGATCTTGAACAACTATTACAATTGAGATTACAGACATATAATCCGAAAAAAAAAAAATCCAAAATCCAACACAGCACAATCAAGAATCCAATATACAGACCAAACATATTCACCAAATATACTCACAGCTATAGACATTCCCATATCTGCATACACACACTTTATATTAGCAAGTTTAGCTTCAATTTTAATTACATACATAACATATAGTCATTTTTAAACAATAGTTGGGTTAAATAAAACTACCCAGCAGGTTGGGCAATTTAACCCAACTAGTGGATTAAAACAACACAATTTTTTTTTTTTTTTTTACCTTTATTTATATAGCGCTTTTTACAATGTAGATTGTGTCAAAGCAGCTTTACAGTGATAACTGGTACATTATTTTGGCTGCACAGCAGCTCTTAAAGAATAGTGTCAATGCAGGCAGATCAAAGCACTGTGGAATATCAAATATCAATTGTCAAGTGTCCCCAACTAAGCAAGCCAAAGGCGACAGCGGCAAGGAACCCAAACTCCAACAGGTGACATAAGGTGGCAAACAGGTGTTAAAATGGAGAAAAAACCTTGGGAGAAACCAGGCTTAGTCGGGGGGCCAGTTCTCCTCTGGCAAAAAGTGCTTTGTTACGACTCAGGTTGCTATCATAAGTCAGATAGGATGGCAACATTCAAAGTATTTAATTCAGTTCCATCCAGTTGAGGATCGTATTCATCACACCGGTATGGACGGTTGTTTGAGGAGATGCGCCACTGGTTGTCATGTTGATGAGGCCTTCATAGTGGATGATCTAGTTGACTCAATCTCTGCTGATACTTCAGGGCTGCGTTGTGGTCGTGTCACGGCGCAGGTCCTCGATCTCACCTGGATACGGCCCGGATACGGCTGACTACGGTAAACCTCGGGATAAACAGAAAGACTAATATTAGCGTAGATGCCATTCTTCTTCTGATGTAACGAGTACATCTGGTGTGATTGGAAGTGTTCCCGGTTCCGGCTGACCTAATTTATGCAGCCTAATAATCCTTTAACGGATTTGAAAAAATAAATTGATAATGTGTTGTGTATGCCAGGTTAAAGAGATGTGTTTTTAGTTTAGATTTAAACTGACAGAGTGTGTCTGCTTCCCGAACAATGCTAGGAAGATTGTTCCAGAGTTTAGGTGCCAAATAGGAGAAGGATCTACCACCTGCAGTTGATTTTGATATTCTAGGTATTATTAGCTGGCCTGAATTCTAAGATCGTAATAGACGCGAAGGACTATAATGCATTAAGAGCTCGCTCAGGTACTGGGGAGCTAAACCATTTAGTGCTTTGTAAGTAATTAGCAAGATTTTAAAATCTATACGATGTTGTAACAGGAAGCCAATGCAGTGTTGACAGAACCGGGCTAATATGGTCATACTTCCTAGTTCTAGTAAGAACTCTAGCTGCTGCATTTTGTACGAGCTGTAGTTTATTTATCAGGCGAGCAGAACAACCACCTAGTAGAGCGTTACAGTAATCTAGCCTTGAGGTCATGAACGCATGAACTAACTGTTCCGCATTTGTCATCGAGAGCATATGTCGTAATTTAGATATATTTTTAAGATGGAAGAATGCGGTTTTACAGATGCTAGAAACATGGTCTTCAAATGAAAGATTGGTATCAAAGAGCACACCCAGGTTCCTAACTGACGACGAAGACTTAACAGAGCAGCCATCAAGTGTTAGACAGTATTCTAGGTTATTACGTGAGGAAGTTTTTGGTCCAAAAATTAGAATATCTGTTTTTTCTGAATTTAGTAGTAGGAAATTACTGGTCATCCAATTTTTTATATCAGCTATGCATTCCATTAATTTTGTGAATTGGTAAGTTTCGTCAGGGCGTGAAGAAATATAGAGCTGAGTATCATCAGCGTAACAGTGAAAACTAACGCCATGCTTCCAGATGATATCTCCTAAGGGTAGCATGTACAGAATGAAAAGCAATGGTCCTAGTACCAAGCCTTGCGGTACTCCATATTCAACTTGTGATCGATATGACCTCTCTTCATTTACTTCTACAAACTGATAACGGTCAGATAAGTATGATTTGAACCATGACAATGCAATCCCACTAATGCCAACATAATTTTCGAGTCTATTTAAAAGAATATTGTGATCAATAGTGTCAAATGCAGCACTAAGATCCAGTAACACTAATAGAGAGATATAACTACGATCTGATGATAAGAGCAAATCATTAGTAACTCTAATGAGAGCAGTTTCAGTACTATGGTACGGTCTAAATCCTGACTGGAAATCCTCATAGATACTATTTCTTTCTAAAAAGGAACATAGTTGTGATGATACTGCCTTTTCAAGTATTTTTGACAGAAAAGTGAGATTTGAGATTGGCCTGTAATTGACTAATTCTCTAGGATCAAGTTGTGGTTTTTTAATAAGAGGTTTAATAATAGCCAGCTTAAAAGTTTTTGGTACGTATCCTAGTGATAAAGATGAATTTACGATATTAAGAAGAGAATCTATGACCTCTGGAAGCATCTCTTTCAATAGCTTAGTTGGTATAGGGTCTAACATACATGTTGTCGATTTTGTCGATTTAACAAGTTTAGACAATTCTTCCTCTCTTAAAGGAGTAAATGAATAGAATTTTTCCTCAGGGATACTACAATGCACCGTCTGACGCAATACTGTAGTAGACGGTTGCGTGGTTATAATTTTTTTTCTAATATTATCGATCTTGCAAGTAAAGAACTTCATAAAGTCATTACTGCTGTGCTCTTTGGGAACATCAGAAGTTGAAGCTTTATTTCTTGTTAATTTAGCCACTGTATCAAATAAATACCTAGGGTTTTGTTTATTTTCTTCTAAAAGTTTTGAAAAATAGGCAGATCTAGCAGATTTTAAGGCCTTTCTGTACTCAACCATTCTCTCTCTCCACGAAATGCGAAATACTTCTAGTTTTGTTTTCTTCCAGCTGCGTTCCATTTTTCTGGCTGCTACCTTTAGGGCCTGAGTGTGCTCGTTGTACCACGGCGTTGGATTAATTTCCTTAATCTTTTTTAAACGCAAAGGAGCAACTGAGTCTAATGTGCATGAAAAGACAGAGGCAATAGTTTCCGTTGCAACATCGAGGTCTTCTAAGCTGTCTGGTATGCTAAGGCGATGAAACTGATCAGGAAGATTATTTATAAAGCGTTCTTTAGTGGTAGAAGTGATGGTTCTACCTAATTTATGGCAGGGAGGCAGTTTAGCTGTTTTGACTAAATGTAGTATACACGAGACTAGGTAATGATCTGAGATGTTGTCACTCTGCTGCAGAATTTCAACGGCATCAATATCAATTCCATATGACAATATTAGATCTAAAGTATGGTTACGACAATGAGTGGGTCCTGACACGTGTTGTCTAATACCAGTAGAGTTTAGAATATCTGCAAATGCCAATCCCAATGAGTCTTTTTCATTATCTACATGGATATTAAAGTCACCAACAACAAGGACTTTATCTGCAGCTAGTACTAACTCCGATAGAAAATCAGCAAATTTTCTGTATGATTTTCAAAGTCTGTATGGTGTCCTGGTGGCCTGTATACAGTAGCCAACACAAATGTCAACTTACATAATGTTACGTAAAGTACCATCACTTCGAAGGAAATCCCTCCAATTGCTGGCTTTGTCCATTTTCAACCCAACTTGGGTTGTTTTTAACCCAGCATTTTTTAGAGTGTAACAATAATGGAAAGATAAGGGTTATCACACTGTTTTTTTTTGCACCATTTCCTGCCAGTCTGTCATCATAGTTATGCATCAGGTACAGTACATGGCAAGTTTTCTCAAGAAAAAAACAACAAATTTGATGCTTCCCGCTTCAAAGAGTTGATGAGTTGATTATTGCCTTATGAAAACATCATTAGTTATATTTAGACTAGACTACAGACTGCCTGTCTTTTCTTCAAGTCATTGATGGCTCAGTTCTTCAGTGAGATCAACACCTGTCTCGACAGTCTTGAGTGCCTCAGCAGTATTTTAATTGAAAGGTTCACAGTGCTTTGCCTTACATTCCTCTGTTAGGCCACCGGGTGTTTGTTCCTCCTCCACCCCACGCGGGAGCCGCCCTCCTCTCCGCTCTCAACATCCTGGAGGGATTTAACATCACAAGCCAGGTGTCCAGGAGCCAAATTTACCACTGGATAGCTGAGGTACTACAGTGCTTTAACTCACTTCATATTACATTTGATTTATTGCTTTTAACAGTGACTACGTTTACATGGACAGCAGTAATCTAATTATTCAGAATAAGGTCAAGAAGACGATATTATGACTGAGGTGTTTACATGAGTTGCTTTTTAGAATATTCCTTTTATGTTGCCGTTTTACATGTTATAGAACATAGATCGATTAATGGCAAACATCATTACGTCCAGTGGTGTAGTCTAGTTTTTTGTAGTGAGTATACTGTGATTTTTCCCTTCTAGCCTCATACTCACCTGTCCCAGAGCGCACCACCACACTCACTAATGCATATAGTATGCAACTGATCTAGGCTACATGTTATGAGAGCATTCTGAAAGACTGCTTATGTGTGTTTTATCAAAATGTCAATTTATTATAATCAACAAAAGATTTTAACAGCCAAACACATAGCATCCATAGAGATAAACACGAACAAGAACTCCACGAAACAAAAAGACCGCTCAAGAATGCTGACTGCAAACCAAAACAAACAAGACTTCATACTGAGTACATGGCAAAAGGCATACAGCTGAAACCAGTAAACTAATAATGAGCAGTGGGTTCTGGGAAATGGAGTCCGAAATATCAGTCTCTAGAGAGAGGCTGCCATCTGCTGGTACATGATAGCATCAGCAGCCTACAGGTGTAATATTATGTGTAGTAAACGAAAGCGTGCGATCTGCACCTTTAATTCACACTAAACAGACACACAAAACTTGCAGGATTCATATTTAAACCGTCTTTTTGCGGTTGAAATGAAAATGAGAAATGTTGCCTTGGCATCTAGCTAAAATAAATGAAATGGTTTTTTTTCTGGTACTCTTTGCATGTCGGTCAAATGACGTTTTTTTTTTTTTAAATTATTTTATTTCAATGAAATGATTGTACTATATTTTGTATATATAAACTATGTTTTTTTTTTTTTAATTTAATATTTTGTATTTTAGGGGATTTTACGGTACTAAATTATAGTTATGCAGTAGATATAATCTATTTATTCACTTTTTGAAGTGAAAATCAAAGCCATAAACATCTATACAAGTTGTGTTCCAAATTTGAGGTTGATTTCTCAAAAAATTAGCTTTCAGTAAGATTTTGTTTGGGTGCAGTACCAAACGTTTCCACTAGATGAAACTCGTTTTCCATTCATTTCCAATGCACTAATTTTTTTACTGCAAACAATACAAGTGTGACTATGTTAAGTGTGTTTTTCAGGACCTTTTCAAATCATCATTTTTTTTGTGTGTGTGTTCACACAGCAAGTGCCAAAACCTTTACCAGGTTTCTTACCCTTCCGATGAAGGGAAAAAACAAAACCATTTTTTTTTTTTTTTTTTTTTGGTCAACATTGACCCAACAGCTCCAAAGGGGCTAATATTGTATTTTATTTCAGTTGTTGTTAAAGTTGTTTCAAGTCACTCCTTTTGTTATGGTTTTAGTAATAACACTGGTGCACAATGGCACTCAGGCTAATGTAATATTGTTTAAATATTCCTGTCTGTTTCATTTGCTCAACATGTAGTCACTGAAGATTGCTTTGTCTCAAGCCAGTGGACTGGGAGACTCCATGTTTGATTCCTCTGTTTCGGAGTTGGTGACACAGATGCTTAGGTGAATATTGAGCCAAAATTGTTCAAACAATAATTAGAATCAACTTTTTTTTTCTTCTTCTAATTGTATTTTGAGGCAGTGATCAGTTTATTCATAGTATTTTTTTATTTTTTTTGTTTTGTTTTAATGACATTGGCTTAACATTCACTGTCTTTGACAGTAAAACCCAGGCTGCTGTTTTCCGCCAAATGATCAGCGATTCGCTTGCGTCGCCCGCTGAACACTACGTCCCATCATACGAAGTGCAGGAGGGCGCTGTTGCCAGCCAGCTCATGATCATGGGCACTGATGACTTGATAGTGTCTGTTATGAGGTGGGTTATGAGAGTGTTTGTGTATATATATAATGCCCTATAGTGTCCTGTCCTGCTCCCGTAGGGCCAATTTCCAGCAGAGTTTATCTCCAATCCTAAGTAAACACACATGAACCAGCTAATCAAGGTCTTCAGGATAACTAGAAACTTACAGGCATGTGTGATAAAGCTGGACTTTGCAGGAAAGTGGCCCTCCTGAAGCATTGAAGCATTGGACACACCTGACTTATGCTAAACAAATTGTTGATTCGCATTCATGAATGATTTAATTTATACTTTCTCTGTTCCTAGCTCACTAAACCGGCCGTTTGGAAGTCGTATTGTGACTCCCTCTGGGATTCTCCTTAACAGTCAGATTCTGGACTTCTCTTGGCCCAATAAAACCCACGGCTCAGCAGCGTTCAATCAGGTACGCTTGGATGCCTACTAATGGCAAAAACAGGCATACACTTAACCAAAACTTGCCATTTAACTTTTGAATTGTTTTTATTTTCCACATCCAATAATTTTCATAATTAAAAAGTCATCCTGTTTTGCCATTTGGTTAAAAAAGGTCCTGTAACTTTTATAATAAAATGACAATCAAAGTTTATCAAGTAGCTTTTCCATAATCTGAGGTAAATATTTAAGATTTTTAATGTTTTTAAAAGAAGTCTCTTCTGCTCACCAAGGCTGCATTTATTTGATTAAAAAACAGTAATATTGTGAAATATTATTACAAAATCGTTCTATTTCAGATAAATGCTGTACTTTTGAATTTTATATTCATGAAATAATCCTGAAAAAAACTGTACGCAACTGTTTTCAGCATTGATAATAATAATAAATGTTTCTTGAGCATCAAATCATCATATTAGAATGTTTTCTGAAGGATCATGTGACACTGAAGACTGGAGTAATGATGCTGAAAATTCAGATTTGATCACAGGAATACATTACATTTTAAAATATATTCAAATAGAAAACAGTCATTAGAGTCCGAGCACCAATGGTATGAGGACCCTATTGTAATTGCTGAGTCAATTTTTCTTCTCCGAAATGAATCGCATTTTTGAGGGCCTAAACATGCTCGAAAACTCATGAAACTTTGTACACACATCAGAAGTGGTGAAAATGTATGTCTGATATGGGTTTCAGAATTAGGTGTGGCAAAATGGCTCAATAGTGCCACCTACAAAATTTCAATTAAGCGCCCTTAGCGCTACATTTCACGTATAAAATTCGGTAGAGGGGTGTGAACCTTTTGGGTAGGGGCGTGTTTGTTTTGGTGATTTCAGATATCAACAGCATTTACCAGAAATCGCTTACTGCACCTTTAACAGCATAATATTTAACATAAAGTACTAATGTACACAAGAAGAATTGGTTATTTCAATGAAAAACCATCAAATGTGAAGTGTCACAGAGAATTCTGGGAATGCCTGTTTACGGCTTTTCACTGTAAATTATAAGATGACTGGTTCTTTTTCACTTCCAAAAACTGCACATGTAATAGTATTTTTAAGATGAAATGTCCTGTTAGATATATTAGTTTTTCACCATGTAGAGTAAGGGAACTTTGTTAACCGATTAACAGGTTTTTACCATAGTATTTTTTACAGCCTTTTACCATTAAGATTACTATAATTTTTTTAGTAAGTGATGTCTGTCAGGATTGTAACATGCTGCATGTTATCATCAGCGTAACAGCGTTGAGCCGGGAAAGAGGCCGGCCTCCTTTCTGACGCCCGTGGCCGTGAGGCCGTCCATAGGGCTCTGCGGCACCTACATCGCCCTGGGCTCCTCTAACGGCGACCGTGCCCTGAGTGGCATCGCTCAGGTCAGTCCTCATTACTGTGGTTTGCTGTGTAGATGTACTCTAGCACATTTCTTTAAAGTACTGACCTCAGTGACTAACCATATATTCTGGTGTGTTTTTGCAGGTTTTGATTAATGTTTTGTCATCACGCAAAAACATGAGTGACAGTGTGTCATACGGGAGACTCCATCCTCTCATCCAGAATAACACCCTCCTGCTGGACTGTAAGTTAAAAAACTATTATTATACTATTATATATTGTATTACTACCATTCAAAACTTTGGGGTCTATAACAGTAAACAGTAATACTGTGAAATATTACAATTTAAAGTAGCTGTTTTCTGTTGTAATATATTTTAATACAGTGGGTACGGAAAGTATTCAGACCCCCTTAAATTTTCCACTCTGTTATATTGCAGCCATTTGCTAAAATCATTTAAGTTCATTTTTTTTCCTCATTAATGTACACACAGCACCCCATATTGACAGAAAAACAGAATTGTTGACATTTTTGCAGATTTATTAAAAAAGAAAAACTGAAATATCACATGGTCCTAAGTATTCAGACCCTTTGCTCAGTATTTAGTAGAAGCACCCTTTTGATCTAATACAGCCATGAGTATTTTTGGGAAAGATGCAACAAGTTTTTCACACCTGGATTTGGGGATCCTCTGCCATTCCTCCTTGCAGATCCTCTCCAGTTCTGTCAGGTTGGATGGTAAACGTTGGTGGACAGCCATTTTTAGGTCTCTCCAGAGATGCTCAATTGGGTTTAAGTCAGGGCTCTGGCTGGGCCATTCAAGAACAGATGCTGCTACCACCATGCTTCACTGTTGGGACTGTATTGGATAGGTGATGAGCAGTGCCTGGTTTTCTCCACACATACCGCTTAGAATTAAGGCCAAAAAGTTCTATCTTGGTCTCATCAGACCAGAGAATCTTATTTCTCACCATCTTGGAGTCCTTCAGGTGTTTTTTTAGCAAACTCCATGCGGGCTTTCATGTGTCTTGCACTGAGGAGAGGCTTCCGTCGGGCCACTCTGCCATAAAGCCCCGACTGGTGGAGGGCTGCAGTGATGGTTGACTTTCTACAACTTTCTCCCATCTCCCGACTGCATCTCTGGAGCTCAGCCACAGTGATCTTTGGGTTCTTCTTTACCTCTCTCACCAAGGCTCTTCGCCCCCGATAGCTCAGTTTGGCTGGATGGCCAGCTCTAGGAAGGGTTCTGGTCGTCACAAACGTCTTCCATTTAAGGATCATGGAGGCCACTGTGCTCTTAGGAACCTTAAGTGCAGCAGAAATGTTTTTGTAACCTTGGCCAGATCTGTGCCTTGCCACAATTCTGTCTCTGAGCTCTTCAGGCAGTTCCTTTGACCTCATGATTCTCATTTGCTCTGACATGCACTGTGAGCTGTAAGGTCTTATATAGACAGGTGTGTGGCTTTCCTAATCAAGTCCAATCAGTATAATCAAACACAGCTGGACTCAAATGAAGGTATAGAACCATCTCAAGGATGATCAGAAGAAATGGACAGCACCTGAGTTAAATATATGAGTGTCACAGCAAAGGGTCTGAATACTTAGGACCACGTGATATTTCAGTTTTTCTTTTTTAATAAATCTGCAAAAATGTCAACAATTCTGTGTTTTTCTGTCAATATAGGGGGGGTTTGTGTACATTAATGAGGGAAAAAAATGAACTTAAATGATTTTAGCAAATGGCTGCAATATAACAAAGAGTGAAAAATTTAAGGGGGTCTGAATACTTTCCGTACCTGTATGTCATTTATTCCTGTGCTAAGTATACTAATACATTTACATATTTTTGTGCTAAATAAAAATACCCTGCAATTGTACTTTTGGTATACTTAAAGTCTGCTAAATTGGAACTGCTAATTTTGTATTTAATGCACTTTAATTGTGCGGAAGTAGTGCTGAGGTCCAACAAAAGAAATACTTTAAATCCATTAACATATTTATTGACATATAAAGTATAGATGGTATGAAATAAATGTATTTTAAATAGATTTTGGTATGGTTTTTTTTTTTAACTAGGGTCCACTTTAATTCTTCTTTTATCTGTCCAGCTGAGTTTCTGGAGGCCGATGTGATGTCTCTGATACAGAAGGGCCATGATGTGCAGAAGGTGGATATCATCTCACTGGTGGAAGGAACCCGCAGGACCAACGACCTGATCATCGGCGTGAAGGACCCGCGCAGCACAGACGCCTCTGCGCTGTCCATGTCAATGCCCTAGATTCACACACATTCACACGCTCTGGAGTTTGTAGATGGTCGCAGGACTGTACTGTCATACTGTTTGTGCACTAAATGGGCTGGTTATGAAGTTGTAAAGTCCTAAGGACAGAGTAAAGCGAGTAAACACTCCTGTTGATGAGGAAAATAGACGGAGCCACAAACACAGAGAAAAACAGCTTGCATGCGCACATGATAATGATGACAGCTTGTGAAAGGCAGTAAGACTGCATTGTTTTTCATTATTTACCTAAAGATTTCAAGAACTACACTTCATGACACTGGTATGTTATCACACACTGGATAAGTCCGCTTGTGACAAAGTTTGAGCATGTAAACTGCTCCGACACATACAGTACCCGTCAAAAAACATTTGGACATAACTACTAATTACTTATTGAGGCATGAGAATTATGCAGTGATGAGAAAATAGAGCTGCATGATTCTGGTTAAATCGTTTTTTTTTTTTTTTTTTTTAAACAGATCACGATTCTCCCATGATTCTGAATAGACAAGTAAAATAACATGTAATTTACTAGAGGTTCTGACTAAATGTTTATTGCTGTAGTCTATTTAAAAATATTTAATTAATTTGAATACTTTTTTTTAATTGGTTGAATGAATGATTCAATAGGTGTGTTCGATTTGAAGTGCCGCTGCACGGATCAAAGTACCGCGAGAGCCATTAGAGAGTTGATAGCTCTGTATGCTTTTGAATCGCTCTCGCGGTACTTTGATAATACACACCGATCGATCTGTGCAGCGCCGCTTCAAGTCGAACACACCTAATGGCTCGCTCAAAAAGACTTTGCTTGTTTCATTACTGAAGGAATCGGTGTTTTTGAAGAGTCTTTTGAATGAATGATTCAATGACTCACTCATGAAGACTTCACTTGTTTCATTACTGGATGAATCAGCTTTTTGAATTAATCTCTGGAATGAATGATTCAATGACTCACTCATAAATACTCGACTTTCATTACTGAATGAATCAACGTTTTTGAAGAATCTCTTGAATGAAAGATTCAATTACTCACTCAAATACTTAACTTGTTTCATTACTAGATGAATCAGCATTTTTTAAGAATCTTGAGTGAATGATTCAATTACAAATACATTTTAACAGTCTCTTGTCGCCACCTACTGGTGTAAAGATGTAACTGATACAGTATTTATTTAAAGCGTCAAGTTACTTTAGCTACCGTAGACATCAGTGTTTATATCAGAACTATAAACTTTAATCCCAGTACTTCTGCGATAATCTGAATTATTGTAACAGAAATAATGATAGGGTGTGGTTAGAAAGACAGTTTGTGAAGCTGTTTCATACCTTTACATGACAACTGCTCTCTCTGGATCAGCAGAAGCACTAATGCAGATTTGAAAGTTTGCTGTGATCAAAGGTTTAATAGATGCAGGCGAATCACTGTCATTTAAGAATAATATTGCATTGGTGTTTGAATCAAGATCGCGATCTTTTAACGATTAATCGTGCAGCTCTACCTGAAAATGTTGAACAACTCTTAAGCATATTCCTCAATCCAGAGTTCAGCTTAGCTCACTTCTCTCAAAAAAACGTCATGAAGTTAATCTTGGGATGCTTACAAAATGATAAATAAACAGTTTTGAAGATGTTCCAGGTATGCTGGACTCAAGTTGTCTGCTTTCCCTTCACACTCAGCTGAAATCATAAAAAGCATATTCATTAAAGTGTGTCCAAACTTTTAACTTGTACTATATATTTCAGTATGTATTTTTATTAGTTACTAGTTTCTTGAGGATTGTGTAGGAATATGCCTTATGCGAACGACTCCAGGGGTAGAAAAGGGAAAATGGAAGGATTTTTTTTCATATCTTGCATGGTCTCCTGATCTGAAGTCTTCATGAAGGAGTAGCTTCAGAAATATGTGTAGTTGTTAGGCCTACATGAAGATTGAATGAAAGTGAAGTTGACATTCCTGCATTGACAGAGATGGTAAATGCTACTGTTTACAAATTAATTGCGTTGTATATTATTTATTGATTATATTAGAGGGTTCGGTGGTAACAAAATGGTAAATATGTAGTCTTGTTTTATTAGCCAATCAAAACTTCCTGGAATAATTAGGGAAATTACCTAAAATGAATGAGGCTAATAGAAGGTCACTTGTAAAATATGAGGCAAGTAAGATGGATTTTCCTACAGGTATGTGTGTCATAAGCTTTCATATGCAATTTAATATATGCTATAATTGTAACTTGGTTCAACAGTTTTTATTTTAAATTGTGGATGTCAGTTTGCTGATGTAATTTTAATGATTTTTTTTCTTTTATGTGAAATTAATGTCTTGAATGTTTGCTGCGCACATAATTTTCTTCTGAGAGTGAGAGACAATCGGTTGACTATTTATGACAGTGATTTTAGCGATTCTTTTGTTGCCACAACTGATCATAATTGCACTGTAACAGCATTACTGTTGTGTTTGTAGCTTTACATTAAGAGTGACCAGGATGAAGAATAAATATTTATATGTAGTGTAGGCCTAGTTTCGTTGCGTTATTTCCAAACTCATTGTTTTGGTGCTCCTGCCTCCTATAATTATTGCTTTAAATATGCTAGAATTGCTTATGCAAGCTATCAACCACTGGAAGGACGTGTATAGATATAAATTCTCCTATTATTATTCTCCTAAAATTATTTTTTAAAATAAATGGGCCACCTAAAAGGCTCAGACAGTTAACATTGAACGTAATTTAAAAACGTCAGTCTAATGAAAGCGAATTAATTGAGAAAACTAAACGCCCAGACAAAAAGAAAAAAATAGGCCTAATTAAAAAGATAAGAAAAAAGGTCAAAAAACAACGTAAAAAGAGATGAACAGTAAACCATCGAGAAAAGTGTGCTCTGCGTTATAGAATCATACATTTCTAAGAAGAAACTAATAGGATAATGCACGTTTGTTCATTGCATGTATAATGTATATGAAGCTGAAATGCAAAATGTAATTTTTAAAGACAAAATGAAGCTGTTATCATATTCAGCAAAGTGGTCACTACTCCAAAAAAAAAAAAAAAAAAAAGAAAGAAAGCGGAACCTGTGCCTTTCTGGCGACCGTTCACTTCCGGTCATCTACGTCCGCCCCTTCGGTCACTCGTGTTCTGTGCTAGTGATCTTTCTGTCACAATATTTTTGTGATCAAATCCGCTCTTGAGTACTGGACGGTAGAGCGGACACGAACGCTCGGTCCCTTGCAGCGCGGACGCGCGCACAGTGCTGAACTTACGTGCACAACGGCCTCGAGAACGCGCCGTTAGCGTCTGTTAGCATATACCTGTTTACTGCAGTAAAACCACTCCTGATGGACTGACAACGGTGAGATTTTACCACTTCATTACCTCATAGAAACATTAGATTGTAATTAGCACGTAAATGTGTACAGTGCATGGAGGGAACACCCTTTTATTAGTGTGATAGTGACCAGTGAGACTCTCTGTGTTTGTGTAGCTAATACATTAGCCTGAGTGAGGTAAACTCATTATAATAATGCAGGTATTCGTTACGGCGTTATTGTTAGGATTGCATGTACCAGATATGAGCTTTAAATTCATTATAATGTTGTGTTGTTTGTCTTACGCTTAAGTGATCTGGTTTGTCTTTGTTTTGATATTGCTAATGCTAATGCTAGAGAAATAAACCCATATGAAGCTCTTGAGTGAAGTCATCAATAATTGCAAGGATAATAATGTACGAGGTGTTGTGTATTTGATAATTTTCAGTTACAGTGTGGTCAGTTTGCAGTGAAACTCCTCTCAGTATTACTAAAGGCACCTCATACCAATATTAGACATCTCAGAAGTGCCACAGGAGTTATCATAAAGTATCATTGTTGTTTCACTCTGTTCTTCGAGTTGCTGATATGTTATTTAATAAAGAAACTTTGTGTAGTCTTGGTTGCGCTAACAAATAATCAAAGTGCTAAATATAAAAACAATGGTTACCATGGTATATATATCAAAGTATCATCATATATATATATATATAGGGCTGGTTATTGTTGTAGTACACATAAAAATACATAACAGTGTTTCCTCATAATATAACTAATGTTCAGTCACTGCTTCCTGTTGTGTTGCTTTATTGCATATTATAAAATACTTTATGAAGTTTTTATCATTTTCTGTTTGGGGGCTAATGGCGTGAATGGCATCGATTTATTTAAAAAAAAAAACATAAATTGCAATTGATACATAAAAAATATTTAAGTTTTCCACAATAAGCTTGATTTTATTTTTTATTTTTTTATTTCTATCGAATGTTTGGGTGATGCAACTCTCCTGATTTCATAATGAAGAAAAAAGCATTATTAAAAGAATCAAACCTAGTAGTATTGCACAATCAGATCCCTGCAGACTCTGGTCATTAAGTCTTTTAAAAGATCAAAGCTTTTGACCTTTTTATGACAAAGCAAGGTCATGTGCTCTGACTCTTCAAGAACATAATATCTATGAATTAATAATAAAAGTAAATATTCTTTACCTGGAAGGTATTTAATGATTAAGAAGTATGTACGCTACCCTTCAAAAGTTTGTGGTCTGCTAGATTTGTTGTAGTGTTTCTGAAAAGTCTCTTAAGCCCAAAAATTCACTGCCAGTGAATTTGTCGCCGCATGTCTCCAGTGGCTGGCGGTGAGGTTGCTCCGATCAGGATTTTTGGGGTTGATTACCAATTACTGGAAGCAGAAGCGATACGATCACTGATACCGATCATCTAAATAAATAATACTTTTTGTAACAACAATGCATTTTAACTATAAAAAAATTAATTGATGAGAAAGTATCCTGAATTGACAACTCTTTATTTACTGGCAAGCAACATGTGCAACATATTCCTTTCCCTCTGTTAAAGGTGACTAGGAACAGCTTAGAGCTTAACAAATACAGCGTTCCTGTGAAATAAACAGAAATAAGTGAAATAAAAATTATCAACAGAAAGTAATCAAATGTAAAACCACTGCATAATCCTCACTGTATAAATTATATATTAATCCTACTAAATCAATAGCAGTGAGTTTTTTTCTCTCTTTTGTTGTTTGATTAACATTAATGACACAGACGACAGCAGGAATATTAGGCTCTCTGTCACTTTAAGACCATATGCACTGATCCAATATACTGATACACATGCAACTTTTTTACCCACCTTTTTATGTACATTTAAGACATAACCGACAGACCGGTGAATGTAGTGAAGTAATTTTAGCTGCGCATAGAAAAATTGTCTCATGAATTTTGTCATCTGATCGGCTCTTTTGATCGCCTTTTATAGAGACCACCGATCAAACTATATAAAGCTGATAACGAACGTCACCCAAACAATCGAAGCATACTTATTTCCTAGAATGATAGTCACGGATATTATTCCAATGTTGTAGAAAACGAATCGTTTTCTTGCCACTCGGTGGTCACACCTACATCATGTCGCCAACGGTCACTGTCGCTGGAATTTGCCAGCTCTATTGAAATGAATGGGATTACATAGGGGTGTTGGATTCTAGGTTTTTTGACTACTGACTCCCACTATAGGAGTTGATGGAACCAGTTGAAAATTAGTTGAATTTAGTGAAATACTTGTCGAATTTAACGTTGACATTACCTCAAAATGATGAGTCATCAACATTGTTAACAAGGAACAAGTAACAGCCGTGGTTAAATATGTCAGAATTAAATAAACAAGAAAGAAGGTATTCATCTCATTATAATGGTCAGGTGATGGCGCTAAACGCACATGATCATCTCTTGTTTAGGTGCAAAAAGCTACATGGACACAGGGTTGCTAGGTCTGCACAACAAAACCCGCCCAATTGCTGGTTTTTCGCTGAAGTAAAGACAACTTCAACCCGCGGACTCAACAAACAACCCACAGCAACAGTGTAAAAGTAGCCCAATTCCAGACATAGCAACACTGATTGGACTGAAGAGTTACGGCCCGTTCACAACAAAAATGATAACTATAAAGATAACAATAAAGATATAGTTCTAAATAAAAATCATTCTAAATATAAAAGAATAGCACTGTCCACCCCACAGCAATAATAACGATATAGGGAAACTATCATTGGGATCACTCTAAGAATGTTTTTTTCCCCAGCTGACAGTCAATCAGAATCCATTCTAATTTAAGGGCTTACGCTTTTAAAATGGAAGACAACATTGCGGAGAAGTTAATCGCAGAGGTCCAGAAAAAGCCACCACTGTTTGACAAGTCAAACACCCCTTTCAAGGATACTTTAAAGAAAATGGATATATGGAAAACAATCGGTCATACCCTTGGAATTAATGGTGAGAAGTATTAACGATGAGATCATTATGGCAGGCTAGTAAACAGTGTAACAAATTTACCTCAGATATCCAGCGCTAATTTCGACAATATCGTCTTACTTCTTCTGAAGTTGCAGTGAAAAAGGCGTTGTTTTTATTCCGCTATATTGACTTTGTAAAGGTGTACTTGGTTAGATTATATCAGTTACACTAGCTATTCACTTGAAACATTGCATGCTGAGGACATCTGCTGGTTAAAGCTGTTAAAAATGTAACAAGAACAGCAAAAACATGTTGTACATACTTTGAAACACTTGAGCTTAGAATAAACAGACCGTTATTGTTTGTTGGTGCAGACGCAGATATAGTTATCTTTCTAGTTATTGTTCTTGATGTGAACGGGCCTTTAAAGATACTAAAAATAATAAATACATACAATATGGTATACTTATTGATGTTTTTATGCTTGAAGTGACTTTTTAATGATTTATTGTTGTTAGTGTAATGATTATGAACCCAAATTAGGTTCAAATGGAAATCCTTATATTTATTGCATTAATATAAACTACAAAGCTGACGTGGAGGAATGTGTAATTACAAACTGAAGTCACTGTGACTGTTATTTATTTCTAAAGTAAGTTACATGCAGGATATAAGTATGTGACAGTTGTTTGTGCGACACTTCCAGCTCTCTGATGCACGGTGTAATATGTCAGTGTCCGAGTTCCTTGCTTCATATAGGGATTAGAGAATCAGTGAACAAGTGAGCGATTTCGGACACTGCAAAATAGTCAATCGATTCCTATGCTGGAGTCGACTCCGACTCTAGGGCTATTCGAAGAATGAACTCTTTTAGAGTCGACTCCCCATCACTAGGATCATGTCGCTTTTTTGCTGCGTGTTGCTGGAAGTGTGAACAGGAGTTTATGCTCACCAAGACTGAGCAAAAGTCCAAAATACAGTAAAAACAGTAATATTGTGAAATATTATTATAACTTCAAATAATTATTTTCTATTTGAATATATTTTGAAATGTAATTTATTCCTGTGATCAAAGCTTAATTTTCAGCATCATTACTCCAGTCTTCAGTGTCACATGATCCTTAAGAATTCATTGTAATATGATGACTTGATTTCTTATTATTATCAGTGTTGAAAACAGTTGTGCTGCTTAACAGTGATACAATTATTTCAGGATTTTTTGATGAATAGAAAGTTAAAAGCAACAGCATTTATATAGAATAGAAACCTTTGGTAACAATATAAATGTCTTTACCTTTGATCAGTTTAATCTTGCTGACCCCAAATTTTTAGAACCTTAGTGTAGTCAAGGTCTAAAGAAAGTATATTATTTCTTTTCATTTGATGGTTTTCGTATTGATGGTGACAAACTTTGTTGTTTCTCTTTTAGCATCGTCACAGGCTACACGGCTCTTTTGGTGAAGGGCTATGGCACATCAGCACTGCTCGTCTGACCTCTCCCAGGATGCTCGATCACCTCGAGCTGCCTCACTCACGGATCACGACTCCGGAGTGGAAGATGGAGATGATGGCTCCCGCAGCCCTACCACAAACTCCACAATCTATGTTGCTTTCAAAGGGAACATGAATGATGAAGACTTTCAGGAGAAGCTGGATACCATCTTAAACAGGATGCCGGATATGCTCTTACTAGGTCAAGATTTGGCTTGAAACTTTGATTAATATATATATAGAGAGATTCATGCTATCTTTGCTCAGTGTTTAGTTGGTTCCTTCTCATGAAATGGCATGACAAGTGCAAACTCCAATTTTGTTTTCATGGGGTCTTTAAATGCTTTTTTCCCCATCTCCTTTGGCTTATATTTCTTCTGTACTCCACTCTGTCTAATGAAGGTACTAACAAGCTTGAACCCAAGCGTGTGGAGCCGTGGAACAGCGTGCGTGTCACTTTCAACATCCCCAGAGAAGCAGCCGAGCGACTGCGCCTCCTGGCTCAAAACAACCAGCAGCAGCTGCGGGAACTGGGCATCCTCTCTGTGCAGATTGAAGGTACGGATATGTGACATTTTGCTCAGGCCAGTGTGTTTCCTTGTGACCCGATTGCCACCTTTTAACCTTTTTTGCACTTTGTATTTTAATTACATATAAGTGTGATGTTAGCCTTTGTTCTACAATCAGCAAATGTGTTGATTGGTCTGATGGGTTCATACAGGTGAAGGTGCTATCAACGTTGCGGTTGGACAGAACCGAAGTCAAGAAGTAAGGGTTAATGGTCCCCTTGGCGCACCTGGTCAGATGAGAATGGATGTTGGCTTCCCCATGCAGCAGGGCCAGGGTAATTATTCACAAGCGCTAATCTTAACACAGTGTACTTTAGTGTAGTTTAGCTCAAGCCCTGATCAAACACGTCTGAACAAACTAATCAATGTTCTCAGGATGACTTAAATCTCATTAGTCAAATGTATGCTGAAGAAATGCTTGTTTTTCAGCTGGAATGCGAATGAATAACCCTTCGGTATCCATGATGCCCCCTGGGGCTAATATGGCACCACAGGGAATGGTACCGAATAGTGGTGGACAGATGCAGCCAAGAGCACCAAGACCACCTTCACAGACAGGTAATGCTTTAAACATCCAAAAGCCATTTGTTAATTCAATGATATGACCCCCTATTTCTATGCTCCATACTAGGGGTTGGCGATATGACCAAAATTTTATTTCATGGTATAAGAAATTATTTTTCACGACAATATATATCTCGATATGGCTATTTTTATTACATTTTTGTTATTAAAAATAAGAAGTAAATTACAAACAGTGCAACAAATACAATAGGTCAAAGATATAAATTATATAAACTTTATATTTTTTTAGCTACAGTAGGTTTATTTAACATGTAGTAAGAAATACTACAAAAATTGAATAATCAAGTGTATAACTAAAACATTGCATAGTCTTTACTGTAATGAATCAAATATGTACATATTCTTATTAAAGATACAAAAGTGATACAGTTTAGTAGTGAGTGATTTTCTCATTGTCTTTTGTTGTTCAATTTAACATTGAGACAGAAAGCAGTTTATTATGCTGCTGTCCCTTTAAGACTGAATGCACTGATTCAATATACTGACACACATCCGATTTTCACTCACGTGTTTGTTAATTTAAGACATAAACTATTTTTACATGAACACTCCATATGACGGTCATTTAAACATTGTTGTGCCTCTATCTGACCATCAAGCGCAATAAGACGTGAAAGAAAACTGAATCTGCAATGACATGCTGGGAGAGGAGGCTTTCTGTGCATGTGCTTCAGCTATATCAGTCAGCACGACCACCAACCGCATGGAGTTCTTTTTCAAAGCTTATTGCTCTTAGTAACTCTAATAACTCAACATCAAGCACATCCTACTTTATTTTCTCATTCATGCAGTAGCGTGCGACTTCGAAAAAATATTTAAGAGCACCAGTGCAACTGACCTGATCAGGCCCAGTTCTACGGGGGTGCTAGAGTGTGCACCCTCAGCTGAAACTAATAATAGTGTATTATTAGTGGGTCGCAAACAACCCAGTGCGTATTTGTGTTTGCTTTCTGGAGAGCGTCAAAGGCTTCTATTTATAGCGTGTTTTGCAGCGTTGAGCATTGTAGCCAATCACAGACATATTTGTTGACTTCTTGATCGCAATGGCCAATCATATTCCACCAGAATGTACATATTCGTTCTGGAGCCTTCAAAAAATCCTGGACAAGCAATAATGTCGAGCCCTGCTCTGATTTCGTGACTACATACAGTAACACTGATGTATATTAAAAAAGCATTTTCAAGTTTTAGTACATGTATTAAATGAACTTTGGAGATTTGTGCTTCACATGATTTTTGTCACTCACTTCATATTGATATCAGGCATACTGAAGAAAATGAAGCAACTGTGAAGTTTTATTTTTATGTCTCCTAATTTAATGATAGAATTTAAAAAAAGTTTTTCTTTTAAACCATACTTATCTGACACTTAACTGAAGGTAAAAGCCATAGTGCAACTGTTGATTTACAGGTGAGTAGGCACTCCTAAGACCGATATTAATCAAATTTAAAAGTAAAAGGTGATTTGTGGGTAAAAAAAAAAGTCCTATGCAAAGCAAAAAATGTGTTATTAACAGGTATATAGTTCTCATTTTATCTTTAAAAATTTTTCACTTTCTTTTTCAGACCCAATGGATCCCATGCTGGCCTTGCAGCAACAGCAACAACAACTCCAGCATACTCAAGTGGGACATGGTCCAATCGGCAACTTAGGCCCACAGGGACATCACATACAAGCCATGCAGGCAAATCGACAGTTAAATCCAGCAGCCCTACAGCAACTTCAGCAACAACAACAACAGCACCAGCAACAGCAGGTTCAGCTGGCTCAACTAAGTGGTGCACGTGGTCCTTTCAACCCCTCTAACCAGATGCCTGTACCTCCTGGCTGGAATCAGTTGCCCTCTGGTGTTCTCCAACCACCACCCGTCCAGGGCCCTATGGGACCAGGTTGGAGAAAAGCCCCCCCACAGCCACAAATGGGGCAGCGTCAACCCTCTTTGGCATCGGTTCAGACGCCCAATCATCCACCACCACCATATCCATTTGGAAGCCAGCAGGCTGGACAGGTTTTTAATACAATGACACCGCTTCAGTTGCAGCAGCAACAACAGCAGCAGCAGACAGGGGCAAACCAGTTTGCAACCCCTCAGCCCAAAGGCCCTCAAGGAGCACCAGGTGTAGTTGTCTCAAGAGCACCTCCTCCTCTGCCTCCTTCCTCTGCTACGCAAGGCAATCTTGCAGCTAAGTCCCCTGGTTCCTCGTCATCTCCTTTCCAACAGGGCTCACCTGGAACTCCTCCAATGATGGGACAGGGACAGGGGCAACTTGGTCCACGTCCCACAACCCCCCAGGGGTTCCCACAGGGTGTTGGATCTCCAGGTAGGGCTGTGATGGGCCAGCAAGGAAACATTCAGCCAGGCTTCATGGGCATTCCACAACATGGACAGGTCCCTCAAGGTGGTATGGGAGGTATGCTTTTAGCTGTTTAATGAAAAAGTGATATATTGTTATTTATTTGGCTGCCTGTATTTGAAATATTTTTTTTTTTTTTTTTTTTGTAGGTATGCCCAAACGAATGCCAATGGGGTTCCCAAATGCTCCTGTTAATCATAACTTTGCACAAGGACAGGTTACTACCACTGGAGCAGGTAGTACACCCCAATTACAAAATAATCAGAACGTTTCGAACACTGGTAAGATGTGCACAAGTTGATTGTTTTAATTTGCTTTTGTTCTATTGATATTTGAAGTTATGCTAGTCTATGCAACTTTAATTCGTTTTCAACACCTCTGAAAATCTTACTATAGGTGTCCAGTCTTCAGCCTCAGCGCCAAACCACATGCAGTCAAATCCCCTTCAAGGTGCTGGAATGATCCAACACACTAGCATGCCAGCCCAACCCCCAGGCACCACCTCAGGTGGTAGTATGGGGCAACCTCAGCAAGGTCTTCAGACTCAAATGATGGGTGTGCCGCAGACCCAACATCAAACACAGGCAGTAGTTTCCTCACAAAGTCAAATGGTACAAAGCCAAACAGGGGGCCAGACTGTCCTATCCAGGCCAGTGAATACTGGGCAACGAGGAATGACCCCTCCTAAGCAAATGATGCCACCACAGGGTCAAGGGATCATGCAGAACCAAAACCAACACAGTGGAGGACAGGGACATCAGGCATTATTGCTTCAGCAGCAGCAGCAACAACAGCAGCAGCAGCAGCAACAACAGCAGCAGCAGCAACAACAGCAAAATGCTATGATGGAACACATTGTAGCTAGTCAGATACAGAGTAACAAGCAGGCCTTTGGCCCAAAAGGTCAGCCTGGGGTAATGCCAGGCCAGATGATGAGAGGTCCTTCACCCAATATTCAAAGTAATTTGCCACAGTTTCAATCTCAGATGGGCCAGCAACAGATGACTCCGCAACAGCATCAGCAACAACAACAACAACAATTGGCTCATTTGCAACAACAGCAGCAATTACAGCAACAGCAGCTACAGCAACAACAATTACAACAGCAGCAACTACAACTGCAACACCAACAGCCACAACAGTCACAAATGCAACAACAGCAGCTACAGCAGCAACCCCAGCTACAGCAGCAACCCCATCAGCAAATGGTACAACAACAGTCTCAACAAATTCCAATAAATGGCAACCCCAACCAAGCATTGGGAATTCATGGACCTCAAATGCGACTTTCAGGAAATCACCATTTAGTACAACAACAGCTTCAGCAAAAGCAACAGCAACAACAGGTGATGCTGCAGCAGCAACAGGCTGGTCAGCAACATCAACATCAGCTTGGAGATAGTAGTGGAAACTCTGATATCGGCCAACAGATGGTTCCAGACCTGCAGAATCAGCAACAACAGCAGGGTATGTTGGGGGGTCCTCAACATTTACAGGTTGGCAATGGCCATTTTCCTGGTCATGGCATGTCCTTCAATCCTCAGTTTGCTGGTCAGATGCCAATAGGAGGCCCATGTGGGCAAGCAGGTGGATTTCCAGTAAACAAGGATGTGACATTAACCAGTCCCTTGTTAGTAAATCTTCTCCAAAGTGATATTTCTGCCAGCCAGTTTGGTCCTGGTGGGAAGCAAGGAACAGGTGGGGTTGCTGCTAACCAGGCTAAGCCTAAAAAGAAAAAACCTCCTCGTAAGAAAAAACCAAAAGCAGGAGAAGGACAACAGTCTGCCGATGGTCTGTGGTAAGTGCTTTTTATTCTTTGATTTTTTTTTTTTTTTTTTTTTCTTCACTGAAGCAGAGTAAATGACTGTTGCACTGTTGTAAATATCTACAAAGTTAATCTATCTCTGTCTTAGTGGTCTGGATTCAGTACCCCATGGAATGGAGGAAGTAGAGATGCAAGGGCTGGGTAGTGATCAAGGGGCTGGCCTTGACTCTAACGCCAAACATTCTGAATTCGCAAATCGACCAGGTAAATGATGGAATCTCTCTTGTTTGATGATCGATTGTTTTTACATAATTGTTTTTATTTACTTACATTTTATTTTATTTCTTTAGGTCTGCCTGCTCAGTCTGGTGATCAAAGGGTATTACAACAAATGCCAATGCAGTTTATGCCCCCACAACAGCAGCAACAGATGCAGCAAATGCAACAACAGCAGCAAATGCAACAGCAGCAGCAGTTACAACAGCAGCAGCAACAGATGCAACAGATGCAGCAGCAGCAGATGCAACAGCAGCAGATGCAACAACAGCACCAACAAATTCAACAGCAGCAAATGCAACAGCAGCAAATGCAGAGTATGCAGGGTCCTCAAGGTCAAGCTGGAACATCACAAGGAACCCATCATGTCCAGACCCAGATTCATTCACAACAGTCAATGCAGATGCAGCAACAACAACAGCCACCACAACACCTTCAACAACAACTGCAGTCACAGCCACAACAGCAGCAACAACAGACACAGCAGCAACAGCAACAGCAACAACATCAGCAGCAGCAGCAACAACAACAACAAATGATGATGATGCTTAAAATGCAACAAGAAGCTAAGAATCGAATGCCACTACAGCAAGGTGGTCACATTCCAAAGGGTTTAGTCAATCCCAATGATCCCTCTCAGAGAATGCCTGTATCGCAGCCGGGCAACATGCCTGTAATGATCGATCTTCAAGGGCATGGAGGTGTTCCACCTTCTCCTGATAAAGCCAGAGGCATGCCACTCATGGTGAATCCATCTCTCACAGGACCAGCGAGAAAGACACCCCTTTCAGAGGTTGGACAACCAACACCACCAGAGGAAACCCCTGGAAACCATAGCTTGCAGGATCGGGGACCCCATGAAATTGGTCAACAGTCTGGAAATGGAAATCAACCAATGATTCCCAGCCAAGGTCCTAATACTCATTTAATGAAATCTGTGCCTTTATCAGTGTCCCACCAGCCAGGAGCAAGTCCCCAACAGCAGTCTCAGCAAGTGGCAGCAATGGCTGGCTCACATAATATTCACTTTCCCAGTGCTCCTGCAACTTCCCAAAGTTCCCGCCCTAAAACCCCTAACCGAGCCAGTCCCCGACCATATCACCACCCTTTAACTCCAACCAACCGTCCACCTAGTACTGAACCCTCTGAAATAAATCTGTCCCCTGAGAGACTGAATGCATCTATTGCTGGTCTTTTCCCTCCAAAAATTAACATTCCTCTGCCACCGCGGCAGCCAAACCTTAATCGAGGCTTTGATCAGCAAGGTCTTAACCCAACCACCCTTAAAGCAATTGGCCAGGCTCCACCAAGCTTAGCAACTCTTCCTGTCAACAATAATACCAGTGGCAACAATAATGGCCCACAGTCTTATCCATCAGGTGGTGGCATAGTAAGCTCAGGAGGAAAACAAGACAAACAGACTGGTGTTGGGCAAGCTAAAAGGGCTAGTCCCAGTAATAGTCGACGATCCAGCCCTGCTTCAAATAAAAAAGCGGCCACTCCAAGCCCAGGAAGACAGAAGGGTGCCAAAACTTCACTGACATCACCTCCAAATCAGCAGCAAATCATGGTTAGTCCACAGAACATTATGGTTAGTCCCAACTCAGTGCTCCCAGCTACCTCTGCATCTTTTCCATCAGCAGGACCTGGAGAATCACAACAGAGTTTAAATTCTGTGCAAACCCTACCTGGCAGTGCTGATACAGTTAGAGATGGCCATGTACTGGCTACACAACCAGAGCATCAGCCAGTTCAGTTAAGAGAGCAGTCTGCACCTAAAATGGCAAGCCCTCGGGTGCCGTCTCAGGAACCCAAACGGCAAGACCCGAACAATTTGATTGAACAGCGTGCTGAAGATAAACAACAACCTCGGACAACACCACAACATGACCTTGGCTCTGCTGCATCACCAGCATTTAGAGATGCTCCAACATCTCTGAATCAACTATTGGACAATACAGGTACCCCATCTTTGTCAATGAAATCTCAAAATATTACTCAAGCGGGTGGAGACCCTGTGCAGAAATTGAGCCCTCATGTGCCACTAGCTCAGGAGAACCAATCCAATCCTGTTGTCTCACAGAGCACAAATATTGGCACCTCTTTGTCTACAAGTGAAACTGATCAAAAACCTAAATCTGCTTCAGTATCAAGTACAAATTTTGTTTCCAGTAGCAGTGCAAACCTGCAGTCTGTCAGTGCTGTATCAAGTGTTAGTTCAAACCAAGCTGTGCTGTTAAGCCTCACTTCAATTTCCAACCCTTCAGTAAGTTCGAATCACAATCTAATACCCATCTCAAATGCGTCTCAAACAGTCTTGCAAAGGCCCATCTCATCAGCAGCAACTCCACAAAACCAGATCACAGTCTTTGTAACTTCCAATCCCATTAGCTCTGCTACCAACACTGCTTCTGTAGTTCCTCCAGCTATTGTTTCCAAGGTACTGGCAGTTCCCAATAAAAACATAAGATCTCCAGATGTTCGTCAACAAAATCCTACTCAAACACGTCCACAGTTCATCACAGGACCTGTGTATTCAATATTTCAAGCTACGTCTGTACCATCAAGTACTAATGTCATGTCTCAGCCTGTCACAATGGTTGGTCCCATAGTCTCTGCCAATATCCAGCTTACTCCTACCTCAGTGTCAACTACATCACCCTCTGCACCAGCGTCAACACCTATGCCGACAAACACAACTGCCGTCAGCATAGCTGCTACTCAGCAGAGCCGCACTGTCATTGGGCAGCTTCAAGTTCAAGTACCTGCAAGCCAGGCTTCCCCTGTTAGTGTAGTACCACCATCTCAACAGCCAAGTCCTGGAGTTCAAAAACAGGAGAGTGTCTCTGATGCTAGTGGCTCAAAACCTAGTCCTGTTGGGCAGTCATCCTTACATTCTGGCATGCCCTCACCCTTTCAACAGCGTTTAGCCTCTCCACCTGCTTGCTCTAGCCCAGGGGCTACAGCTGTTGCCCGCAGAAGTCCCCTGTCTTCAACAACAATGTTAGCCAAAAGCAGTTCAGTCCAGACTGTTGTAAGCAAAAATACTATACTCACCATCTCTTCAAGCAGTGACAATGATAAAAAAGAGCGAACCCCTGTCACTCAGATAGGAAAAACTGCGGATGTTGCCACAACTCATGCTTCTTGTGTGGTTACATCTGAAACGGTATCTGCACTCCAGCCTTCTGCTCCAGTGACTGTTCCAGCTGCTCAAATAGCTCAGCAGTCTCCACTTCCTCCAAAAGTGTCTTCTCCTGAACCTGTGCCCTCTCTTTCTCCAGTCCTTACTTCTACACCAACGTCTAATATGCCACCCCCAACCTCTACCTCTGGAATGCTTCACCTGTCTAGTCCTGTTGCTAATTCTTCGCCACCCTCTAGTTCGCCTACAATTTCAGTTGCTGCATCTGCTGCTGCTGCTCCAGGACCTTCCACTACAACTTCTGGCTCCTCCACAGCAACATCCCCACAACTCTCTGGGGAACATCAGCCTTCTTCACTGGTGGAGGCTAGTGTATCTGACTCCGCTGAAACAAAAGAAGCAATTGTTGATGCTTCTAGCATCTCAGGTAACTGCTTGACGTTAATGAAGGTAAATTCATTAGTTGTCTAGTCAAACATGAATGATTTTTTAATTCTTAGTTGTTCTTTATTTTATTTAACGTAAACTATACAGCTCACCCTGAAGCTGCACAAGAAGACCAAGCTTCATGTGACCAAGCTGGTAAACACTTTTTTTTTTTTTTTTTTAATAAAAACTATTTTTACCCATGCAAATAAAGGTCAGGTAAATGGCAGTGATATGTGAACTACCTTAAGCCCAAAGTATACTTTGGTTTTTAAGCATACGATTAGCGTATGTATACGGCTGAATGCATATGGTGCATTCAAGTCATGTAGGAAAAATCATATTTACGAGCTGAATGCACATTAATGCTGCCACAATGTCATAAATAGGAGTCTGAAGCTCTGGATTTTCTTTAAGCCCCAATCTGTTACGAGTTGGGGGTGTGTCGGTGAGAAACATGGCAGAATACAATACTATAGGTATTTAGCAGTGACATCGTCAGGCTTTTCTATTTACAACGAAGTAAGCTAATTGCCTGCACAAAATATGACAGCATTATAATATAACAATATAATATGTAATGATAAAGTTTACAGTGGCTTCATAAATTTATTAAAATATAAAAAGCAAAACGCACCTGATGCACATTCTTTGTTCTTTATTTTCTAGAAGTAGAAGTGCTGTGTTTTTGTGTAATTAATTAAGAGAAGGTACACCGCCATCTTACTCCAACAAAAGTGACTTGAATGCACCTGCCATCGTAAACACGACTTCCCATCTCATAAATACTTCCCAGGAAGACTTGAAAAAGTACAGTCTTTCGAAGCACACTCCATCTGATAGCGTGCGCAAACACAGACGCTCAACACATGCACACTAGAAAGTTTTATCTTTGTCCAGTGTCTGCGCTGTTTCTCTCCAGACGTGCACATGCAAGCTTACAGAGTACGTGCAGTTAGAAAAAATTGGGTGCGCGTACTAGGCTGATGATTTCTGTCATGTGCACTGTATGCATAATCTAGCATACACATAAAAACTGAAGTATACTTTGGGCTTTAGCGTATGCTAATCTAATTAAAGATTATGTAATCAAGACTGGATCCAATCCAAAATCATCTCTCTTGTGGTCTGAACCCACTCATTTTGCTCAGCTTTGTACCAGCTTGACTCAGACCAACTCCTAGAAATGTAGCCTGAAGTTGACAAATAGACAATACAATTTACAATCAGTGTTTGATACAAAACTAATTTCAATTTTCTCTATTTACAGGACAAGGGGTTACCACTGCAGCAGAACAAGGGTAAGGCAATATGTAATTCTGTTTCTTCATCAATACGCTATAAACATGTTCAGCATCATGTGTGAAGTCTGTCTGACCTCTTGCAATGTCTTTTTATTTTCATTGTACCATTTTTTTTTTTTTTGTAATTATTCTTTACTTGAATTTTAAAATTAATATGCTTTATCCTTTTTTTTTGTTGTTGATTCAGTGTTTCAATCAAAAAGAGTAATTTTATTGGTTAATCTGAATGAGCTCACCTCATGACACTAATAATCATGGAATGATTCATGAAATCATTCTTTTTCCTTGATCTTTACTCAAATATGGGAAAGGAGAAAAAATGTTGTTCAGCATCAAAGCAGTTTACCGCTGTTTTTCCACTTCTATAACAGATGGGCAAAGAAAAGAAAGACGCCCGTCAACTTAGCCCCAAGGTATGTATATACCAGACCTGTAGATTCCCTGCACGGGGCAGCGTGGCCATTTCAGTAAATATGGTCATGAACAGGACGGACGTTATCTGTGGTAGATGAGGAAAAACAGCAAGTATGAATTCCTCAGTTGTGTAGAGGACAGATGTGGTAATTTTTCCAAACCCAAAGAAAACTTGAGTGTATATAGCATACAAACTGACTGTATAACTGCAAACTTACCGTACTCTGTGAACGTTTCGATTAATTTCTTGACCCCATTGCCCTTCTTCCTTCTCCAGGGATACAAGGGCCACCACTGAGAAAGCAAAAGGTCCTAGTCGACGAAGCTCACGAACAGACAAGGAGCCTGAGGAGGAAGCATCCGACAATGGGCAGAGAAAAAGAGCTGCTAGGCCAGGGTCAGCCTCATCTAACATAGGAAAAGGTACAGGTTAGCATTCTAGTCAACTAAATGGAAATCAGTCACAAATATTTGCTCTGCAAGTTAGGGGTTGCCACAACTACTCATTACTCCTAATCGGTTACTTGTCAAAACAATACCCAAGTTACTTGAGTGCTCATGGTTTGTTACCGTTTAAAAAAAAAATACATTAAAAAAATAGTGGTTTGTGTCAACAAGTCTCTCACAAGTATTGTAAAAAATATTAAAATAATAGGTTTCAAACAGGCAAAATAACACATTGTAAATTGACTCAACATTATAACCTTAATATCCACGTTAGGGCTGGGCGATTAATCGAAAAGTAATTGAAACCGGTTTTACCGTTTAAAAAAAAAATCCTGTTAATACTCCCCCCCCTTTAAAAACATACTACTGCGTGTGTAGCCACGTGACCCTGCCCTGTCCAGTCAGTGGCATGGAAGCAACACGGAGGTGAACGCCGAGTCAACGCACAGAGATGGCACACGAGCGTCTTCACTAAACTTTGTCAGTTGTATGTGTTTTAAGGTTTGCCAGTTTGGACATTCAAGCGATTTTAGACGATCGGATGTGTATTATATCGAGCTACCATGCTCACGCAGCTGCATTGTGGCACGAACACTCATACAAACAGTAGCTGCGCAAAATGTGAAGATCGCACGCACTGAGAGGAACGCAGAAATTAGTTGTCAACGCTGTCCTGTGATTTATCACTAAAGTAGCTTAGAAACTCAACTTATTGTAGCATATATTTTTCTACTTTTGAAGGAACTATTTACAACCCACAGCTTCACAATTAAGAGAGACGGTATGACTAATTCATACACGCAATCGCTCTCATTACATACTGGTACTGTGCTCATTTATCTTTATCTGATTTACAACGAACAGAAATCTGTAAGAAATGTTACGAACCATAGATAAAATAACTGCTGAAAGTGAGCTGTTATGTCAGATCACTCTTTCAATAGGAAAAAATATCCCACTATTAATAGTCAAGCATATTTACAGTACAAACCTTGTCAGGCAAAAAAAAAAAAAAAAAAAAAATAAATAATCGTTCATTAATCGTAATCGAGGTAAAGTGTTCAGTTAATCAAGGTTTTGATTTTAGACCATAATCGCCCAGCCGTAATCCGCGTCATTTGACGTCTAACAGTATTTGCATACATTGATAAAGTTAGTTTTAACAGTAGATCTTCACTCAACCACTTCATATTCTGTCATCGTTCTCCTGCCACATGCTCTTTGGTCGTGGCTTCGGGGGTTTGTGTTAAGAAAAACAATCGTGTTGTGAAGAATGCAGTATGGTTATTGTGCACTCGAGTACTCGATGGCTCCAAACAACGGCAACTAGTGGTTGAAGCAGTCGACTACCTGACTAGTCTATGCATGCCCTACTGCATGATTCTTGCAAAATATATACGTATATAGAAACTATAAGTGTAAAAAATAATAATTATTTGATAATTGATAATAATAGATTAAATTGCTCCGATAATGTAATGTTTTAAAGGGATAGTTTACCCAAAAATATCCCATCATTTCCTCACCCCCAAGCATCCTAGTGTATATTGCTTTCTTCTTTCAGCCAAACACAATCTGAGTTATATTAAATAATATCCTGGCTCTTCCCAGCTTTGTAATGGGAGTTTTTGAAGCTCCAAAAAGCACATCCATCCATCATAAAAGTAATCCATACGGCTCCAGGGGGTTAATAAATGCCTTCTGAAGTGGTGCGTTTTTGTGAGAAAAATAAAACTTTATAAAATAAATATATAACTTCATAAACTATAATCACTGGTTTCCGGTAACGGCCGTACACGAGTCTAGTTCCGGCAGAAGAGTGACCTCTGACCCGACGCATGACATATTGACAAACGCAGAAATGCAGAGGATAGAGCAAAACAAAACATCAATCATGTATTATTAGTCTAAAGTGAAATTATTTTAAAAGAGAAATGTTGGAGGATTTCAAAATAAGAGAAGAGGAGCTTGAGTTTGTTGCACAGCCCTGTTTGATTGAGGCGTCTACTCTAACCTAAGCTTACGCTACTCTTACATCCTACGTCATGTGTCGGGTCAGAGGTCACTCTTCCGCCGGAACTCGACTTGCCTACAGCCGTTGCCGGAAGCCAGTGATTATAGTTTATAAAGTTATTAATATTTATATTTTTCTTACAAAAACCCATCGCTTTGCTTCAGGAGGCCTTTATTAACCCCCTGAAGTGGATTACTGTTATGATGGATGGATGCACTTTTTTTGGGGCTAAATCTCGGGTACCATTATAAAGCTTGGAAGAGCCAGGATATTTTTTTTTATAACTCATATACATGTAGGATGGCTTAAGGGTGAGTAAATTATGCTATCATTTTCATTTTTGGGTGAACTATCCCTTTAATGGTATGTCTTGCACAAGATGTTTTGGCTAGGATCTGTTCAAAGCAGAGAAAATTCACTGTATATCAGTTTTGTATACAACTGTATAGACAGTTTACCACAAATGCTGGTTGGCTGATTGAAATGTTTTATCTACTTTTTCTTTCCCCTGTCTTTCAAGAATCAAACACTGGAGCCAGTCCCACCCAGGCAAAACGAAGGAAGTCAAAGTAGTCATGAAAACCTGTGAATTGTACATTATTTTTTTTGTTCTCTGAACTTGTTTTATCTGCTGTTTTTCCTTTTGTTCTGAGCAAGATAACCATGTACAGAAAGTTGTTTCTTTCTTTCTTTTTTAATCATGATACTGTATTTTGTCTCTGGCTACTAGATTGAGATGATGTTTAGAATTGTGTATGATGTGTTTGTATGTCTTTGTTTTGGTGTGACTTTTTTATTATTATTAATATTGATAAATTCTAGATTAATCGTGTGATGCAGACTAAGAATAGATTCATGTCTGTAGTATCACAATATAATAATGTGACCGAATAAGAATTTTTAATTCCCCACCATGACGTGTATCATGAATTAACTGCATTTCAAAACTGTTAGCACCCATGTTCACCCATTTAGCCCCCAGATCATATGCATTAAACTATTTTTACAAGTGTACATCTGACTTTTTTTTTTTTGTCAGCTTATGACTAAAACATGCAAATAGGTCCCTCTCAAATTGTGATGTTTTTTATACAGAAGTACCATGTTTTATTTTGTAATTTAGACTAGAACTAAATATCAGCCATCTTAAATTAGAACAGAATTAAAGACAAGACTGTAAAAGTTCAAAATTGAATGCTAACATGCATACTGTGCAGTGTATATACTGATTATTTGTCTTTGATATACCCTCATTATGTGCATTGTTCATTCAGCGAATGTCTTTCAGTCTGTGACTCCCAAAAAGCAGTTAATTTGTTTATTCTAACAGTCTAATCAAGTAGTAGTCAGAAATAGATGCAAACATAATGGTTCTGATTCATTCATCACACGGGAAATGGAAGTTGAATATGTATTTCACCACAAAAATGAAACGTCAAAGCTCGGCTGGGTTATTAGCCCCTGCTGGTAGGTGCCAAAACAACAATATTTTTTTTTTAACAAAAAACATCAGTGATATCAAATATAGACCTCTGAAGTACACTAGTATATATACAACAAGAATGTAATTTTATGTCAGAAATAGTAAGAGTATGGTACGGTATTTAGGTTTCGCTGTACTAGCTATTAGCAATAAAATGGAAACAACAAACTGTCTTTTCAGAGGAAGAGCAAATTACCCTTTTATTATAAAACCAAACATTTCAATGACACCAGAGAGATTGCATGTAGACGAAGTACACAGACTTGTATCTTAATTTTGTGTTTCATCTCTGGAAATGAGACTGCAAAAGTGGGCATTCACTGTTTCGCTCGAATCTGCATTTTGAACCGGTTGTTTAACAGTCTGAACGAACCGATTCACTACAAATGAATCGCAGTTCTCCACACTAGACTGGAGAAGTTCGACAGCGTTTATCAAAGTGACTCAGTTCTCAGGTGCAGTTAATTACGGTCATTATAGAGAAGAATTGTGAAGCACATGTAAACGAAGGAAGGATTTATAGCTTTTATCATTGTGGAAGTAATCTTTTGTTATTCAAGCAGCGTTTTAAATACTTGCAGTGTTTGTTAAGTTGAAATTCATACGTTTAAGAGGAGATGATGGAGTTATCGTTATATGATATGAACACAGGTCAGATGTGTTCATATGATCAGATGTCTCTGGGTGAAATGCTTCAGATTCAGGATCATCCTGTGAGTGAAGAGCAGGCGTGGGCTCTGTGCTATCAGCTCTGCTCTTTATTCTCACATCAATCCAGTCAGGAGACATGGAAAACTGTCGTGTCTTCAGCCGCAGAAGGCGTTTTGTTCTCCAGGGACGGCAGCGTCTCTTTGCAGCCGATTAACAGTGATGCTGGTAAGAACACTGGGGCTGAAAATATGCAGTTAGGTTTAACATTTTAACAACAAACTTGTGTTTTGACGTTTATATTTTAAGAAATGTTGTGAATTCATTAAGTTAAGCGCACTAGCTGTAACATGTTGTCCACTGCAAACGGAATAGCGTAATGGATTTAGTCTATGGGACAAGCCACATTCAGAGGGTCTAAAAACAGAAATTATTCATGTCTTTCACTGCTTTGTAGTAACTGATTACATATCTGGATTCCAAAAATGTAGTAGTACTTGTCATTAGACTATATTATATTTTGAAATGCTCATAATCAGATTACAGTTACTTTTTATGGATTACATGATTACATATTCACACAATGGCAGTAAATTATTTGTAATTGTATTTTTATATTTTCTTTTGTTTTTATTCATTTTAATTTGACATTTTTATGATTTAAATTAATCAATAGTTTTTCATCAACTCGAATTAATCCTTGCTTAATGCATTTCTTGTTGTTTAAAAATAAGAAAAAAAAATTGTTTCTTTTTTAATATATCAATATGGTACACACAGTAATCCTATTCAAATCTAGGTGATAAACGGGGTAGGTCAAAAGTAATCTAAACGCAATCAAAAAGAATTCACAATACATTATGAAAATTTTAATTAATAACATCTAGAGTTCTCATTTTAGGTAGTAATTTGTAATCAGTAACTGTCTGCAATTTGTAAGTAATCTGACCAGCACTGATATCTTTGTAAAAGCAATTACATTAGTTGTTCCTTGGATGGGTATTTCTTTATATCCTTGCAGTGATATAATTCAAAAGTTATCAGATTTACATAATGGTCATGATGATCACATCACTTTCATTTTGGTGCATTTTCTTGTCCTATAGAATTATGTGTGTGTGTATATGTGTGTGTGTGTATGTGTGTGTGTGTATATATATATATATATATATATATCATACACACACATATGTACACACACACACATATGTACACACACACACACATATGTATATATATATTATTATACATATATACACACATATATACATATAATATATGTGTGTGTATATATGTATATATATATGTGTGTGTATATATATGTATATATGCGTGTATATAATATATATGTATATATGTATATGTGTGTGTTATATATATATATATATATATATATATATATATATATATATATATATATATATATATATATATATATAAATAATATACATACACATACATATATACATACACATACATACATATATACATACACATACATACATATATACATACACATACATATATACACACGTGTGTGTATATATATATACATATACATATATATATATATATACACACACACACATATATATATATATATATATATAATACACAAAGTTAAAATTATTTTAATAGCATTATTGGTAACACTTTTTTTAGAAGATTTATTGGTAACTACTTGTTTATTAGCTTGCATATTACTAGTATATTGGTTGTTTATTAATACTTTATGAAGCACATATTAATGACTTATTCTGCATGACCATATTCTACATCCCTTAATCCTACCCATTACCTAAATTTTAGACCTTACTATTAATAAGAAGTAAATTAGGAGTTAATTGAGGCAAAAGTTGTAGTTAATAGTGAATACGTGTTCCCTATACTGAAGTGTTGCCAAATTATTATTTAGAATAAAAATTGGACTGTTGCAGGTGAAGCACGCGAAACTGTCAATGCAATAAAACACTTTTTTTTTTTTTTTTTTTTTTTTTTTTTTTTTAAACATCTCTGTCTGTAGGTAATTCATTTGTGATCGAGACAGAGGAACAGGTAGGTGATGAGTTTGTCTTCAGTTTGGTGCATAATCAAAAAAAATGTGTCATTCATGCATGTGCCATTGAGAGATGTCGATGTCTCTATAGGCCGTTGAGTTTGTGGGCCGTCTTGTGTACTTGAGTCTGGACTGGGGTCTAGAGACACAGGTGGAGCGTGAGTTGAGTGAGACCTTAGAGATCCTGGTGTGTCAGATGACCAAAGTGAACCTCAACCTCAGTGCCGATCACTCCTGCCAACCCATCTGCACTATCTCTGATGTCATCCAGGTGCTGACATCATCACTCCTTCAGAATCATCCATCTACTGTATTCACTGAATCGGGAGCAGTCGCAGAAGCCGAATATGCTTTTGGTCTGAATTTATAAAAGCATGAGTGCTGCAAGTTAGGATGTGTGTCGACTGTGTTTCTGGTAGGTTTGTAAGGAACGCCTGTACGATCCGAGCCAGGCTGTTAAGCATTACAAGAACGTGTGTTCCAGTCTGATCTCGCACACCGTTGAGTTGTGTCAGTATCTGCAGATTGTTCAACAGTCCCGGGAGGTGAGAGAATTTGAGTGTTGACTTTAAGACTGTTACACCTGTTGTTGTTTTTTTTGTTGTTTTTTTTCCCTGCTTATTTTTTTTCAGAAGTAACATTTATCTCATTATTCTCAATTTTATATGGAAAAACTCTCAATAGAGTCTGCAGAAACTGTTTGAATCAGAGACCCAACTGGTTGCCCGAGTGACCACAAACTGGGTAAGCAGCACAGCATTTGTCAAATCACACTGACAAAGATGTCATGGTGCCTGTCTGTTTTTATAATAATCAATTTCACTTTTACTACATTTACTTTTATTCCTGGGTGATTCTTGGAGCTCAGTGTGTGTGTGTGTGTGTGTGTGTGTGTATATATGTGTGTGTAATATATAACATGATATTAACTTATTTATTGAACGTGTATAAAATCAATTTCATATTTGCACTCGTGGTATTTGGGACACAAACAGCACTTGTGAGAGATTGCTTAACTATATCATGAAATAAATGAGGCAAAAACTCATACAGGGCTGATATCTTGAATTTTAGGGTCATTCTAACTGCGTTCTATAGGATTCATAACATTGGCTGTTGCCCTGCTTTTATATATATATATATATATATATATATGAAATTATACTCTAAATAAACTAAAACTGCCAGTAGATGGTAGGAAATTTCTAAAGTCATTGAGTCATTCATTCGATTCGTTTCGACCTCTCTTTATGAATGGGCCATTGAATCATTGGTTCACCCGATTGATTCGCTCAAATTGCGGATTCATTCAGAAACAAAGCACCGTTGTGTGTTGCTTGGAGACGCACAACAGTTCTATAGGATTCATAACATTGGCTGTTGCCCTGCTTTTTATATTTTTATATATATATATATATATATATATATATATATATATATATATATATATATATATATATATATATATATATATAATATATATATAATATATATATATATATATATATATATATATATATATATATATATAAATAAATAAAAGCAGGGCAACAGCCAATGTTATGAATCCTATAGAACGCAGTTAGAATGACCCTAAAATTCAAGATATACAGGGGCATTTTTGCCCTGATGAGTTTTTGCCTCATTTATTTCATGATATAGTTAAGCAATTTCACACGAGTAACGAATGCAATCTCTCACAAGTGCTGTTTGTGTCCCCAATACCACGAGTGCAAATATGAAATTGATTTTTATACACGTTCAATAAATAAGTTAATATCATGTTATATATTAGACACATTATTGTCTGCTCTTACTCCATTTTGCCAACGAAAATATTACCTGTAAAGCCAGAGCAGAACTGTTGTGCGTCTCCAAGCAACACGCAACGGTGCTTTGTTTCTGAATGAATCCGCAATTTGAGCGAATCAATCGGGTGAACCAATGATTCAATGGCCCATTCATAAAGAGAGGTCGTTTGAACGAATCGAATGAATGACTCAATGACTTTAGAAATGTCCTACCATCTACTGGCAGTTTTAGTTTATTTAGAGTATAATTTCATATATATAATTTTTTTTAATTCATATTTCCATATTAAAAAACATTTAAAGGCATAGTCCACCCAAAAATGAAAATAATTTATTCACCCTCATGGCTGTTGAAGCCAAAAAGTTTGTGTAATAAATTCTGTTTAGTGAAATATAACATTTCTTTCTAAAACTACTTTTTGTAATGTCTTTGCTTTTCACATTTAACACAATAATGACTTTTTATGATCTTTTGGGGTAATTTCTTAGCCAAATTTGATGTGCAATTAGTTAAATAGCCACATTGTGTAATTAATTAGATTTAATAACTTATAATTAAGGCTGTCAAGCAATTAAAGATATATACTATGATGTATATATTAAAGCAAAAGCAATGGGAAATGCAGCACTAGACATTTTTAGTCACCTTTCATGGTAGAAGGGTCATAGAGTCCTGTTTCTTGTTTCTATACTGCAGGTGTCCACATGGAAGGATCTAGTGGATGAGTTAAGTGGAGGTGTAGAGTTGCGGCCGTTAGCGAAGAGAGTGACTCTAACTAAATGCCCACTGCCTGCTGAGACCCCTCCATTCAACCAGCTTCTGCGGGACATCCAGTGCAGACGATACACGCTACGGAAAGTTCAGGTTTGTGCTCAGTCTGTCTCTTGTTCATTTTAGAATGTTTAATTTTTGTTCTTTTGTCAGTATATTCTGCTTTAATGACTTTGAAATCATTGGTTGGATGTACGCCTCTTGTCTAAATGTACGTCCTTGCATTCGTAGGATGTTGGAGACGGCCAGAGAAAGCCAGACCCTCACCAGACTCTTCTAGAATTCATCCGCTCACGGCCGAAATTACGACCAGTGAGAAGAATTTGTTTATAGCTTGTATGAGGACACAGTACGGGTTATGCGCAACAAACTTCTGTATTTTGTAAAACGGTTTGCATCACTTCTGGATCTGGTCTTTTATATGTACTTCATTCAAATATAAAGCTGTTTTACTCAAGATACCTTCAAAAAGGTGAGCAAAGATGAGCATAACTGATGTCAGTCTCATATGCAGATTGATATCTAAACATTTATTTTTCTTCTAAAATTTAGATATTAAAATTGAACAAAAATGCCAACAATAAAAAGAACTAGCTAGGTTAGCTGATTACCTTAAAAGTCCACAGATATTGCCATCAGTTCATGCTTCCGTTTTTTCACTTTCTCCAACAAGCAGATGCGATTAGACCAGTTTTCCTGTTTGTTCATGCGACTTTCATCATCAAGCCATGTTCTAACAAAATTTAAGTCTTAAAGGTAGGGTAAGCAATTTCAGAGAGGCTAGCAATCGCAAGATAGCTTTGAAAGCACAAGATTCTAGCCTCCCTTCGGAGCATCTCAACGCACACAGCAGATTCTAAAAGCGTCACGACTTGTACCACCTGACTGCTGCAGATTAATTTCGGCGTTGATGGCGTAAACACAACATAAGCTTGTTTTGGTTCTGGAGCAACTGTAAGACACTGTTTACACCTGGTATTAATGTAGCCCGTCCGTTTTAAACCACCTACTCTAAGCGGAACGCGAACCCGGGCCCGTCCGCATGGGAGTCGGGCTCTCTAACAAGGAGGCTAAAGACCGCAGTCTCTAGCGTCAGTTGCTAGAGCGCCTCTTGAGATCAGGGGAGGGCGGTTTACATACATGCACAGCTCTTACTAGCCTACATCTGTTACATTGAGATGCGTTTTGGTCGATCGGATGAGGGAGACATATTCCTGTTTACACCTGATGTCTCTTTTATCCACTTTCACCCACTTCTGTCTTGATTTCTTTGAGGGGAGGGTATATGGGCGGGTAAATCTATTGGCTTTTTCAGATCTTTCAATCTAATGAACAAAATAAGCTTGCGCAATTTACATATGAATGCGCCTGGAGACGACGGCAAAACACGGAGAGCATCAGCTTTCGTTTCTGCTCTGACAGCCGCAAGACCACGCCGAATGCTGTGAGTGTGTTCGAAATCAGGAATGGTGAGAGAACATTGTTTGGTATGTTTTTCATTTTCAAACCAAACTTTGGTCTTCAGCCGACAAAGTTTAAATCCCGTCTGGCTAGCGAGCTTCCTATAATGTTTAGACGTTAGGTCTGTAGGCAGAGAGTAGCCGGTCTTTTTGTGGCTGTTCGAATGCTTTTGACCACATGAGCATCTACACTACGAAGAAATCCGGTCGAATGCGTTTTCGAAGCTCAAAACAGTTTAGTCTTCGTTTACACCTGTATTTAGCGTCGTCCACTTGTGATCCAATGGACCTAGAAGCATCGTAATACTAGGTGTAAACAGGTGTAATGGCCCTGAGATTTCCACAGATAATATGTACATGTTTTAATATTTAGACCACATCTATTATTGATTGCTATCAGGATGTGAAGAAAGTTTCACCCAGTATAACAAAGTGTTTATGAGAAACATTGCCTACCCTACCTTTAACTTCAAACTGACCTTGTGTGGCCATATGTATTGTGCAAAATTCATTAATGCACATTTTTCCTAGAGATGGGAAAAAAAAAAAAAAAATCACCATTTAATCAACATGTCATCTCCCAAAACGGTTTTAACTTTTTGGCTGATGTCACCAATCTAACCACCTGACTCTTTTCACCATTTTAATCCAGTCCCTGTGGATTGCCATTTTAATTTACAACTGGACGTTTACTTATGCAACATCGGATTCCTCAGCGAACAAGTTTTGCTTTCCTCTTCCTCAGGCCTCCGAGCGTAAGATGGGACTGAAGCCCAAAGAGCAGAGCAGTCTACATGAGCTGCTCATGGAGGAGATTCGCTCTATGAACCACTGGAAACGACTGGCACACAACCGAGACCAATGTAAGCAACTTTGTCCTTTCATTTACAACTTTGTTTACAAAGGAATGGCACACTTATTTTTGCAATAGACTACTTTTTTTGTGGAATTTTTTTTTTAAAAACCTCTATAAACATCTGTTGTGATAGGGGAAAGTGAAAACAAGGCTCGAGTTAGTGCTCGAGTACCGCATTGAGTTCTTTTTTTTTTTCTTTTTTTTTTTTTTCTTGAATTTGTAAACCACTGACAATTTTGATTCTTTAAGCAGCAGATGGCTCACCCATTAATGAAGAGACTAAAGACGCCTCTTTTCTGAAGTCAACTCCACACAGGATACCTTCAGATGTATGAGTCCTCTCAACAGTCAATTTGTAACTATTTTACATTTTGGTGAAATTCATATGAATTCATACAATCTCATTTGTGCGTTTTCATACAATCTGCTCATGCGCCAGTGATGGGTCTGTTTAGGGGTGGGGTTAGAGGGGGATCTTCATGTTTTTTGGGGTTTTTTTTTGGTAAGATTTACATTGTACGAATTCATATGAAATCGCCACCTCGTAACATTTGTTTTCCTGTGAGATCAAGGTTGGTCCTCTTCATATATCTAGCACCACATGCACAAATGGAAAAGCTTTGTAGTTTTATAGTTGTGTAAAATGTTTTGTACAGGAAACTCTTGGTTCAGGAAATCCTGTGCAAGACACCAGCTTTACAGGTGAGATCTTGATTTTTGATGCAGTGAGTGAAACTTGATAAAATCGTGTCTGTCACATTTGACCTACAAATAAAATGAATGTAAATTACAACATTGCACTGCCATTTTAATGAGAATTAAGTACACTTAACCCATTAATATATATAATACCCATTATTACAATAATAAATAAAAGGATATTACAGTTTTTAAAAGGCTTGAAAAGGCCTCAATACTTTTTCTTTTGAGATTAAATATGATCTGGACATTTTTAATTTTCTTAAATGTGGTTGTCATGTCATTCAGTCCCCCTAGACATCCGAGTCTGCTCAGGAAAGCGCCGGACCAGATCTTTTGCTTGCAACAGGGATCTCTTCAGAGTGGTATGTCACCTTATGATCAAGGAAATGACACTTAAAACATTTCCTCTGTGCACATTAAGTTACATGAAATGAAGACTGCATTCTTCTTACTTTTTGCAATTTTTATATCAAAGTCTCACACGTGTGTATGTATGTGTGTATTTTCTCCAGGTTCTCATTGAAATTTTTATACTGTTGCTGGGGTATAAAGTACTGAGAAATTGTACAGATAATATGGCAAAACTTTTATTAAATTAAAAGTACCTACCCAAAAATGGACTTGAGTGAAAGCAAAAAAGTATCCTCATTTAATTGTACTTAAGTATTTGCAAGTTCAAAAATCCTTTCTAAGGTTTCTTAAATTAACTTTTTAAAAAAAACAGGAGGCAGTAGAGATTTTCTCATTTTCGAATTTGATTCAAAAACGTTTTAAATCTGTCAAAAAGCACCATTTTTCTCATTGTTCTGGCCTTAAAACACTAGGACACAGATTCGAAGTTCAACTTCTATAGACCCTTTTCACAGACTGATGACGCGTTTTAACGGTCATCAATATCGTAAATCCTGTAAAGTTTGTTGTATATAATTTTTTTTTTTTTTTTTTTTTTATAAATGTATGTACATTTATAACAATTTTACTTGGCATTATATTACCTTTGTGTCAAATTACAAAAAACTAGTTTACATCTGTGAGGGTGTTTTTAATACAGCGGCTATGGAAGTGACCGTAAAAATTTTTTTTTTTTTTTTAAATGTTACAGAGTAAAAGTATCTGGTTTTTAACAGAACTCAAGGACTTATATTTTTTTTTTTTTTCCTTTTCTTTTCTTCTTCTTCCACGTCTGTATTTTTGAACCTTTCTTGTCCAAGGTTAAGAGCAGTAACAAGGGGTCTGTTCTCACAACGATCGTTGACGTCATGAAAATGCACAGTTCTGAAGAAAAAGAAGATCAGAAGAATATGTTGTGTGAGAGATACCAGGACTGGCGGGTGAGAATTCCTGATTCGGGATCTAAAAAATGTTGTTGCCCAAAATGTCTATGTTCAGACTGCAGGCAAATCAGATTTTTTTTTTTTTTTTCTCAAATCAGATCTTTTCAGGCAGACTGTCCGCACTAATTGCAAGTGATCAATTAAGATTTGTTTGTCCAGACATGACACCCCTATCTGCATGGGTTGCTTTGGTAACAAAATAGTTAAACGTATTCATGTAGCCTCTGTGACGAGGCTTTCAAAGCGGTATGGAAAAATGAGTGCCCTGTCGAGTCGCGGTGCAGAACTCCTCTGTCGCACAAGAAAAACTTAGTCTCTCACTTCTGCCAGTATGGATCAATGATTTTGATGACATCACGCTGCACTTCAGCTCTTCATCAGACTTTCTGTCCAATCAAATGCTCTCTAGAATCAAAAGCAGGGGTGGTCCTGGAGAGCCACACTCCAGCAGAGTTCAGCCTCAGCCCTGATTAAAAACTCACCTGTCTGCTTTCTGGTAACCCTTCAGACCTTGATTAGCTTGTTCAGGTGTGATTGATTAGAGCAAAACTCTGCAGGACTGGCTCTCCAGGACCAACGTTCGCCACCCCTGATCTAAAGCATCCCGTCTCCTACATTATAAATAGATACTGAAGCTGCGGCAAAAATCGGTCACTAGTTCACACATTTACTATTTTTTACATGGTGGGGAACGATTAAGACAGTGTAAATATACTTTCCATTGAGGCGAATGAAGTCTGGTTTCACGTTTGTGTGCGCTGTGGCGGTTTACGTGACACTGTCTGCTCCAGTTCAGAGACACGAGAACACAGTAGATCATATTCTTAAGTCAGCACAGACAATTTGAGATTAAGAGGAGACGTGGTTTGAGATTAGAAGGAAACTGAGGCTTTACCAAGCTCAACAGCTCTGGCCTCTGACTGGAATCTTATTTCAAGCCACCTCTAATTTTTTTTTCTTTTTTTTTTTTTCCATTGCTCAGACTTTCAAAAAACCCACCTGGATAAAATCTTGATATGCAAAAAAATCACATTTTGCTGCCAGTCTGAACATGGCCTAAAAGTCTGTTCTTCTTAGGTATGTTCATGCTGTGCAATGAGAAGCCTTTATTTCACGTGGCATAACATCTGCTCTCTGTGTCGGAGGTAAGATCGCTAATTTCTCTCAATCTGCTCATGATGAAACCTATCTTGTGACACTTTCTGCTGTGTTCACAGGGTTGTGTGTCCTAGGTGTTGTATAGAGGTAAGCTGATGCTCTGATGTATTGAATGTTTGGATGCCATTAGTGGCGTCTGGCCATTCATTTGCACATGTTCTCTGTAACAGATGCGTCTGCCCTCCAAGCGCTGCGTGAACCTTCCACTGAGCTTCTTCAAGCAAATCGTGATGAAGGATGGTGAGCAAAGCCAGAGAAACTTCTGGAATGAACGCTGGTCCTGGAATTCAGCCTGGTAAGCAGACAATATCTATTGCACTAAGTACACAAAGTTTTTGCACTATACCCTGAAAAAAAAAAAAAGGTGTAGAAACCATTTTCATTCAGAAATTGTTAGTAAATTTCACAAATGATTACAAAAAATGGCAAGTGATGCATTAAATAAAACATTACATTTTTAAGTCGGAAAAACTGAAATCCTTTTTTTTTGTATTTTTTTTGCAGGGCTATATAGTCCGACATATATATTGCAAGTTCTACAAAGACAAAATCAATCTGTGCGATGAATAAATTGACCACAGTGGCACGCATGCAACAGTTTTGTGTGTGTGTGATGGCAATTTGTTGTGTGTAGAATTGCAGTGCTCTGCTTTCACTCCCTGCAGGCAAACTTCCCACTCAAATGCTGCAGCTTTCATGATGACAAAACAAAAACTATATCATGTTATGTGATTTATATTTGCACAGCGAAGTAGCAACTGCTTAAAAATTGACGCGTTAGTGCGATGAAACGTGTATGAATGACAAAAAGGACAGAACACTATTAAGCACAAAGCTTTGAAAAAGAACTCAATGCGGTACTTGTGCGCTGTCTCAACTTGTTTCTACTTTTCCCTTATCACAGCACTGCATCCGTCCTCTGATTTGCACCCCAGATGTTTATAGTTGGCACGCTTTCTGTTTTATCTCTTTCTGAAACTAAAAGAGATGTTAATAATGTTTAAAAATAAGAAACTTTATGATTACAGCAGAAATACCAAAGGAAATTCCTAGCCTTCGAATATTGTTGGACACTGTGGTGCCTTCAAGTCAAAAAGGTTGAGAACTACTGCTCTAGCTGCATCCACATACTCCTTCACAACATCAATGCATAAAAATACTGTAATGCCTCAAAAGCATGTTGTTGTTCAGACAGATGTCATGGAGGTCTGCAGAGGCAAATGCATCCAGTTTTTCTCTATTCACCCTAAAACTGGCGACCGTATCCTGTGGGATACAAACATTTGAGAGGCTGTGGAGAGAGTCAGGGAAAGTTTAGGTCTCATTTCTTGGTTTCATGTTGAAGGGGTGTTTGTTGTGAATATTTAGATATATTAACTTTGTTCATAAATTTTAGCTCACGGGCAGCATTTAAAAACAGCATGACCCCCTGTAGTGGGAAATTTATATATTTCACATATTTACAATATTTGGAGGGGACTTGCATGTTTAAAAAGTTGTTGTTGAGTGTTAGCTTATGTTTATATTTTATAAATATAATTTATACTTATACTTTAAAAATACTTTAAAAAATCTGGCTGTAAATGTTTGTATCCCACAGGATACGTCGCCAGTTTAGGGGTATAAATCAGCTGAAAACAGAATGCTTGTTTGGCAATGCGTATTACAACATTATAGCCAGATTTTTAAAACATTTCTCTCATAACTTAAAGCAAACATTCTTTATAAAATTCTGTTGAACAATAAGAATAAGGCCTATTTATGAATATATTAGCCTATTTTATCATATTCAATATGCAAATTTCTAGGGTCTGTAACTTATCAATATTGCCAAAACTTTGCTGAATAACCTGTCGTACACAATCTCCTTCATGCCGTCGGTCCTCTGATTGGTAGTTCATAATTTTTTTTTCAAGTAACCTTTTTTTTTTTTTCTTTTTTTTTTTTTTTACTCAGAAATCTTTAATATTTTTAATAAAGTAATTGTATGATAAACATTTTCTGGAACGAAGCAACTTTGCTTTACTTGATTTATTCATGCCTTTTTTTTATGTTAAAAATAAATATTTTTACTTTGTTTTCAAATATCAAATATGACACAACAGGCTTTTGGGGAACATTTATCAATTTCTTAGTTATCATTGATTTGCATCTATCCCAGTGTGAGAGGATAGAATATACAGTTTGTACAGTATAACAATCATTATATCTACACTGAGAGTGCCCACAGATGGCGAAACCAGATGTGCGTGTGTGAGATACGTAGTAGGAGTAGTAGGAGTAGTAGGAGTAGTAGGAGTAGTAGGAGTAGTAGGAGTAGTAGGAGTAGTAGGAGTAGTAGGAGTAGTAGGAGTAGTAGGAGTAGTAGGAGTAGTAGGAGTAGTAGGAGTAGTAGGAGTAGTAGGAGTAGTAGGAGTAGTAGGAGTAGTAGGAGTAGTAGGAAATGGACAAATAAATGTTCCCCAAAAGCCTGTTGTCATATTTGACATTTATATTGTATATATTATATTGTAAATAGTAATTTTTAACATTAAAAAATGGTGTATGAATGAATAATCAAATTGCTTCAGTACAGTAAATGTTTGCTTACATTTACTTTATAAGTATAAACTATCACTCCGAGTACAGAAGGCATGAAGGAGATTGTGTACGACAGGGTTTTCAGCAAAGCTTTGTTCATATTGATAATTTATTTGCCCTAGAAATTTGCGTATTAAATATGATCCAGTAGACAAATATATTAATAAATAGGCATTATACTTATTGTTCAACAGAATTTTACGAAGAATGTTTGCTTTAAGTTATGAGAGAATAAATGTTTTAAAAATCTGGTTTATCAATTAGCATTGCTTTTTTTTTTTTTTTTTTTTTTTTTTTTTTTTTTTTTTTTAAGAAATCATGAACATATATTATGTCCTAATTAGATGGAAAATAGCAATACATTTTCTGGGGCTACATTCTAGGGCTAGTATGAAATTTATCTGTGTTGCATCAACTTAAATGAGTTTAATATAAATGTATTCGGAAATATTGTTGATCACTTATTCATAAATATTGTTTATCACTTATAAATATTGTTTATCACTTATTCATAAATATTGTTTATCACTTATTGTTTATCAGAATGGATGATGATGGAAAATGGCAATAAATTAATTTTTTGATGTCTCTTTAGGGTCTTGCCATTTTTAGGGTTAATATGGCCATCAATATTGAAATACTGGACATTTGACAACAATCTTGAATAAATCCGATTTCATCACTTGCAGAATATGCACAGATTGGTGCTACCTGAGTGTTTCCATCAATTTCTATAACAATTGTACGGGGTGGTCTATTCTACTCTGTGTAATATTTGTCATCTTTATACCACAGGATTCCTCTAGTTCTAGTGTCGTGTGGGAATGACAAGACATCTGTTCACACTCGGGCTATGCGCGACTGGTACAGTCAGGACATCTGTGTGAGCTGCCAGAAGGATTTATTAGAAGCGTGTGACTCTGTTCTGTCCAGCTGTCCCATCAAAGACTCTCAAGAGATATGACCACCCTCCCTTTTCATCACTTTCCATTTTTGTGTTCCTTCATTTGTATATCAGCGGTGTTTGTGTTTTCGTTGTTGGGTTGTTCACAGTGTGGCACCATGTTTGTTTGACGAGTTTCTGTTTTTCACCTTTTTGCAAGTTTTAAGGTTTTACATTGTGAACAAAAATTAAATAAATGTACTGAACATTTTTACTAAAATGTTTGTATGCATGTGGAGCACAAATGCTGAATGGTTTTCAATGCGCTGTACAGAAATATTGAAGGAGAAAACCCACATGGATGTTTCGCAGTGGAATAAAAAAAATAGTAGCTAAATTAAATTTCATACTTATTATCCTGGTGGGTTTTTCTTAGTGTATTTGTCAAATTTTACACAAAGGAACTGTACGCTATGTAGTCTCCCACACATTTGGTTGTTCTAGTAATTTTTATGAGGACAACTTATTCTGCACTATATAGTGATGGTCTAGAGCATTCTGTATGTCAGAGTGGGTTTATGTTTCTTTTGTTTGCCACAATTGCCGTAAAGGTGACTCGTACTGATTTTCAAATTTATTGAACATGCGTTTCAGGAGTTATGAGTGTTTTTCAGTTGTAGCACCCCCTATGGGTAAAATGTGATGTGAATTGTTTGTCCTCAGAATATCATATTTGACTCAGTTTTCAAGTCTGGAACATCTTGTCATGAGGGTCTCGAGATGATGAGTCCAAAATTTGGTGTAAATTTGACCAACGGAGTTGTCTGTGGAGTTTGGGGAAAAAAAAAAAAAAAAATTCTGAAAATTCAAAATGGAAACCATTTGAGTAAACGTGAAAAAAATATATTCTAAAACTTATTGGGCATTTAAAAAAAAAAAAACCCTGAACATTATAAATAGGTTTTGTCTGATTACGTCTTTTTAAACCAAGTCAGGCTTGGTTTAAAAATATTTCCTTTTACCATCACTTATAAAATGTAGTAATAATAAATATAGCTGCAAGCAACAATTATGGGGCCAAGCACAAAGAAGGCATGACAAGTCATGTCTGCTTGGCTGACGGTCTTCCTCTGAGTCTGCACTTTCGTGACGTAATGCTGATTTGACTGCCGGGTAAAGTCCTTTATGTAGCTCGCAAACTTGCGGGCTCAGCTGAAGTGCGCATCAAGGGCGCATACCGGCCGCAAAGGGGGCGCTTGCGAGCACCCTTCTAAAACCTAAAATGATGAATGGGACACCCTACGATCTCATGGACTTAACGAACACGTGCATGCGACAGCCGTTGTAAGTCCACAAAACCGAAAGTGCATAGAAGTGTGCCATTTGGGATTCAGCCATAATGTAATTTTAGGCAAAATGGCAGAAAAATCATGAATGTAGTCACTAATCATATGAGTTAATAGTTTATCACTTTATACCAATAGGTGGCGCTGTGATCAAATTGATGTGTGTTCAGAGTGAGGTGACAATGACACATGAAAATTTGCAGAGATACAGCCTCAAGAGTCATTTTGGAATCATGACTCAACTTTGCCGCACTATATAAAAACTGTTTCAACTGTCGACATGAAATCCATAACTTTTTGCTGGCCTGGTCTGAAGATGATATGACATGGATTTGGTGAAAATCAGACTAATGGTCTAGGAGGAGTTTGAAAAAGTAGGTTTTTAAAGAAAATCAAAATGGCGGACAGAAAGCATGGCCAACAATTGCCCTGTCCAAATACCCACACTTGCAGTCTTTGCACTTGACCTCTTGTCTACTTACACGACGTATTTCCTGTATTTGGCTCAAGTGTTCAAGTAGGCGTGTAGACTGCAAGTGTGTGTAGAACTTTTTATTACCGGATGGGACACAATTATAGTCTTGCAAAAAAATGCAAGCGTGTACAGCTTATCTTTTTAAAAAATTATTAATTTCAATACTTTGCATTTTAAAATCTATGGTATCTATGTTCTCGGCGTGACCCAGGGAATATATTAAGTCCAGTTTCATGACAATAGGCTTAATCAAAAGTTATAAGCAATTTTTTAATGTCAATATAAGTTTTGACCACAAGGTGACGTTTTCTTGAATCTTTTTGAGTACCTTTAGGGCATGATGCCAGTGGCATATTCCGAATTTTGTAATGATACAATGCATCATAAAATATAGCAATTTATGTAATTTAGCAATTAATACTGTATTGTACTTAGTGGTAATTTCATGTTTTGTTCAATTATAGCACCACCAAGTGACACAGTCCCACATAAAAAAAAAAAAAGAAAAAAGATGTGTCCTCAGAGTGCACCCATATAAGTGTCAAATTTGTTGAAAATATCTTTTGTTTAGGAGTTATAGACATTTATATTTATGAGCACATAAAAAAATGGCCCATGCACAACTTTGATTGCATTTTTTCGCCACTTACTATCAAAATGTTGACATTTGGCCATTAGCGTATAGCCAACAACCTATGTTTTCCTATTTTCGATCACAACATTGCACAAACCATAAGGCCTAGCATGTTTGGTATTGTTGGACTCGGCAAGGATTCAGGAATCTAAGGAGATGACTCCTGTGAAAATAAGTCAACCACATCCAAAGTTATAAGTATATAAATAATTTTTTTCACCACTAGGTGCCGCTGGTCCGAAACTTCTCATACTCCTTCAGGACATTGTGCTGATGACCCATACTGAGTTTCGTAACAATCCATTCATGTGTTTGTAAAATACAGAATTTTACTACAAAATTCGAAATGGCCGATGCACAAAATTGCCGATATGGGAAAATTGGATATAATTTGTTTTGGACTCATGTTTGTCATATTTATATAATTTTATCATATCTGCATGATGCCCCGAATCTAACGAGACCACTTTCATGATTTTTGGAAAAAAAAAATAGCCGTTTTCCATGTCTCCGGGCCAGTAGGTGGCACTGCGCCAAAACACAGCACGTAACCTCAGGTCATGCTTGTGATGATATGGGCCAAGTATGGTCTGAATATGATAAAAGCGTTGAGGAGATACAGCCTTACGTCTATTTTCGCAAACGCTATGTAGAATTTGTTTGTGCGTTTTTCGAAAACAGTTTGAAAATCAACTTGAATTCAATAACTTTTTGCATAACTTGTCTGCATGGTCTGAAGATGATCTGGTTCAGTTTTCATGAAAATCGGAGCAACGGCCTAGGAGGAGTTCGAAAACGTAGGTTTTTTTTAAAAATTCAAAATGGCGGAAAAAAATTCACGACGGAAAATGATGTCATAAGCCCAAAGTATAGTTCACTTTTTATGCGTATGCGAAGGTGACGCAAATTTCGTCATCAGAAGAGTATGCACACCTCCAGATTTTTGTAACCGCACAAATTTGTATGCGCAGGTCGCACATTTTTGCAGTAATTAGTTTATCCACAAGGTGGCATTCGTGCCCTGGGGGGCGTCGATTCACAAGGTAGTCAAAACTGCATAAACAGAACAGACCGGAACGCATGCAAGCTACAGTGACAATGGAAGTCTACATAGACGAGAGATTGTGCGAAGAGGTTAGAAAGTACCCTCATTTGTACAACATGGGTTGTGACTAGTGGCGAGAGATTGCTCAAAACTGCACATGCGTTGAACGCCTGTGTATGCGTACGAGTCAAATGAAGTATACTTTCCAAGGCTGTGCGTTCGACTGTGCACATACACTAGTAGACGTGTAAAAAAAACAAAAAAAACAAAGTATACCAATTCAGCAATATATTCATAAATGTTAAAATTTCATTGACCTGTGTCTTTACTTTATAAGTTTATTAGTAATACCCAGCTAAACTTTTCATTATCATGTCAAAAATCAGTTATATTAATAAACATTTATGTAAATGATCTCTGAAATCACGCAAAAACAGAAATATAATGTAAATATAAGCTATAAAATAAAGCGATGTTTTGTTTAACCCTGCCTGCACATAAAATACTGAGGCAGCATGACAATTGACATTTGATATTCAACAGTGCTTTGATCTGCCTGCATTGACACTATTCTTTAAGAGCTGCTGTGCAGCCAAAATAATGTACCAGTTATCAATGTAAAGCTGCTTTGACACAATCTACATTGTAAAAAGCGCTATATAAATAAAGGTGACTTGACTTGACTTGACATGATATTGGAATTCTTCTTCATCTTTGGTTCTTGGACCCCTATAATAGAGAAATTTTAGTTTAGAGGTAATCTGTCATTTTGAGCTAGGTGTCTGAATAGAAAATCATTTCTAGAGAGAAAATAAAAAAGGTCTTTTGACTAGAAATCCTTAGAATAGCCTATAGCACCATTCTTCCCAACACATTCAGTTTCGTAGGACCTAACATAGACGTAATACATGATAAATTAACTTGTTAAAACTGGCTTTAGATCTTAACTTAAGATGTGTGAAGAAGATAAGTTTAGAGTTTGCATATAATGTTGTGGTCTTAGTAGTTGAGTGTTCAAAATCCAGTGTACTCGCTGTTTTTCAAACACAAGCAGCGCATGCGTAGTAGTGATAGACTCAGACTTGTCTCTCGACGACCGAACTCTGTCATCATTTTGTCACAGCTTTTAAAATACCGGCTTCTTTGTCATTTCCAGATAATACCTGCATCATCACATTCTTCATCATCAGAGTCTCAACATGAGCGGAGGTCACGCACATAAACACCATCAGGTATCAATTTCGAACATGTTCTCCATATTAAACTATTCTCGCAGGACATATCTTGATTTATATGCAGTGAAATTGAAGATTATTGCAGTAAACTTTACAAACGGAAAGTTAAGATTGTACATACATGGAACATTTCTTTTATTTTTTATCGCGCAACGCCAACTTTATGCGCTAATATCTTCTAACTGCATGCGTTTTTGTTATTGAAATGCAACACAATATCTTTAAATGCTGTATAAATATGTGTTTCAGATGGAATCCGGGTCTCTGGACTATAGTAAGTGTTGATTTACAGGTGATGAGAGTTACAGTGAGATGTTGCAGAAATGGCGTCAGAGACTAAGTCCCGTCAGACGCGCTCTCTGCTGTTTATTGTTCAGAAACAGCGCTGTAAAACCACACTTGACACCTGAAATGCCTCACATTGAGATCACATTTACATAGAGTAGTAGATCGATTAGCGGAAAATAACTGTCATCGTGTGCATTTTGAAGGGTAACGGGCTGAATTTGGCCGCTGAAAGTGGGGAAAGGATGCGTGAGGACTTAGTCTCTGCGCCATTTTCTTTTCTCTGAATATGAGCAGCATTTCTGTGAGCAGCAATAACTCATGTAACAGACAAATCGCTCACCATAACAACCACCAAAATACCATAGTTACCGCAGTTGTTACTGTAAAACATAATACTAAAGAAGCTTTTACTATCTTTCTGTCATTTTCATGTAATTTATTTTTACGTGACAGTGGTCCTCCTGATAATATTAGTTATTTTACTCTAGCAATAACTAACTATGTTTATGGTAGCAACATTAACAAAAAGTACTGGCAATTTACTACCATGGTATTATATATACATGCTCATTACACGATAGTAATACCAAATTTTCTTGGAACGTAGCGTGTTATGTGATAAGGTGTGTGTGTGTCGTTGTGGCTTTTTCTTATCTCACTTTACAGTCGTTGTTGAACCTCATATACACTGATATTACTTTCTATACATCCCTTCAAACTGCCAAACTCACAAAAACACATAATTGTGGAGGTACAATGATGCTATCAGATCAGTTTGAAGGCACTCATAAACCTACATACTCTGCCCATTTTCAACTTTGAAGCAATAAAAAATACCTTTTTATTTGCTTCTTTTCTTTTATACAAGTCGATCTATTTGTCACTTTGAGTTCCAGTTTGATTTCTAACCTGCAAGATTAAGATATAACTGCAGAACCACATGTCTCAGCAGTCTGAGGACAGCAGCACCAGACCAGCAGCGTCAGACCAGGTGTTAGGGTGGTGCCGTCGATAGCGTATCCCGCTCCAACCACTAACCATACCCTTCACTATAACTATAAGCTCTATTTTAACGAATTCCCAAGCCCACCCAACCACTAAACCTATACCCTTAATGATGCGATAATCTCCACTCCAACACTGGTCTGAGACTGTTGGCCTGGCACTGCTGTCCTCAGACTGGTGTGACATATGGCTCTGCATTTGGTTATTACTGGCAAGATTAGCTGAAATGAAGTAAGGACTTCTTTAAACAGGGACTCCCCAGTGACATCACAACTTAAGTATAGAGCCATTGAAAAAGAAATTTGTGACACCGAAAGTAACGCATGTTGTGGAGCAACCAATAGTTCCAAGCAACCAGTAGTTCTAGCATTGAACCTCATTAATTTTTTAAGTACACCCGCTGACAAGTTGATGAAATTACTGCATTTTTTTTTGACATTATGCGTTAAATTAGTTGACCTCTCAATAATCTAGACAGTAGTGGTATTTATAGAGTTATACATATAGAGTTTTGTTGATGCAATTGGTTGCCTTTTTTTTTTTATAACACTTTTAAACTTCTTTCTTGGATTAAATTAAGTATTTGCATGCAATTATTAATATTCACTTGTTGTGTATGCTGTGAGTATCATAAAGTAACATTAGGATAAACCTTTCAAACTTAACAATAAAAAAAGTAAACTTATAACAATCTAGTGTTTGATAATGACTAAAAATATATTGCATATAAAATGCAAAATATAAAAAAAAATAGTAAGCAATTATGACTGGCAATACTCGTTTGAGCAACTAGACTAGAGCTAAAGAGGCATTACATATGAATATTATTTTTCTGGCCACCAGTTGCCTCTAATTTGCCTCTTTGCATTGAATGGATCATAATTGTTGCACAAATATTATTTAGTACCAAAAAGATAAAAAGTTTCACGTAAGGTGGATCACTAAGGCTTTTTGATCACTAATACCTAAACTCAAGAAAGACATACTGAGGTTGTGACTTTTTCTTTCCTCAGGATAAAATGCTACTGTAAAACTTAGTGTAGTAATCAGTGCGTTAATATTGGCTAGACATTTCTGCAAATATATTGAAACTGCTGTCTATCCTGCTTAAACCCATTCAGATTGACAGCACAGAGTTGTTTGGAACTTTTGAGAGCTCCATGAACCACGTGACGAGATCAAAGTATGTTGTAACTGTTTTTCAGTGGCTCTGGTGTAGAGGAGCTTCAGAAAAACACATATTTGATCCATTTCATTTTGCTCATATTTTTCTTTATTTAATTATTTGGGAAGTATGCTAATTTTAAAGTAAATTTAAGAGATTAATATGTTGATCTATGCCTATAATTTGGGTTTAAAGTTACTTAGTTGGGTTTAAAATAGGCATATACACTACAGTAGAACTTAAAAATGAAAGTCTAATGATTTTAAACTAAAACTTAAGTGTATGATAACTTAATAAATAAGCATAATGTAGACACATTTATAATATTTATAATTCTAATTTATATTTATTTCCTAAATATACAGTATGCCAACATAATCTATGATTACCATATTCATATAGTATGGTTTTTACATGTTACAACAAGGTACTATTGTGGTTTTCTGTTAATTTATTGTTAGTAAAGTCCCATAATAACACAATACACTGGTAATTGTTATTATGATGTAGTATGATGTAGTCTGATACTTTTTTTAATGTATTTATGCAGTGATACTACATCAAGTAATTGCATATCACATACATTTAAGGAGTTAAAATGTATCACATTCCTAATTTTTTATTTTATTTTAAATGTATTCAAATGGATTACTATGAATTTCATTAAGATGTATGACATATCTAAATGTAAAGCTGGGAAGTTTTTATAAAACTATTATTTTTGACTCAGATTCACACAAACACAAGGACAAACATAAAGACAGAGAACACAAGAGAGAGCGAGACAACTCAAAGAACGGCAACAGGTGATTTTTTTTATTTTTTATTACTTCCTTTTGACATTGATTTCAAGGCAGAAAAATAATTCTAACATTGTTTACAACCCATTCCCTGTACTTTCACGTTTAGCAGACAATTATATATTATAAATGAATTATATATTATTTATGTAATTAATGAATTATTATAATTATATATTATAAGGCTTTGAAATATTGATCAGCTGTAGTTGTTGGCATGCTGTTTGGAGGGCAATATTCATTGTTGATTCTTTTATCTATTGTCCTAAAGGAGAATCTAATTTTTTTCCATTTGTTTTACAGCGAACACAGAAGTTCTTCAGAGAAGAAGCACCGAGAGAAAGAAAAAGAGCAACTTAAGCGCAAAGAAAAGCAAAAAGAAGAAAAGGTTGTGCCATAGAGAGTTACAAAATATAATGAATGAAATATGCACCTTGTGTCTCTTGAGTATTTGAACATTTTTTATGTGTTTATAAATCTCATTTTGGGTGTGTTTTTGTTTTCTTGCAAAGTTCCATAGTTCTGATGTGAAATATCGAGATAAAGAGAATGGTTTTGTAAGCCAAGACAGCGATGTCCATCATTTGTAAGTCACAATGTTTAGATTTCCACATTGTAAAATAAAAATTGTGTATTATTTTATATATAAACTGCTGAACATTTAATTGAACATGTAATCGAAACTAAAAATGTTGCAAAAAATAACGTCTCTTGTTTCAGCCCGCTGTCAATTAAAGTGGAAGAGGATAATGGCTATCATCACTCCATCAAACATGAGAAGTCACTCAAGAGAGAGCGGGATGAAGACGAGTATGTGCAATAAGATCTGTTCCCATGATCCTCAGCATATGGCATGTAAAACCATAGTGATTTCTTTTTGTAAAGCAGATATAAACACAAGCCCAAAAAGGTAAAAGTGGAGAATGAGAAGAAAGTGAAGAAACGTAAACAGGAAGATGACAGTGATTATGAGGAGAGGGAGGTAAACATCACTCTTTTGAAAAATGTACACCTTCACTTTGGTTTTGGACTGTTACTGACATCATATTTCATTGACCCAGGAGAGGAAACCAAAGAAGAGGACGAAAGAGGAAAAGAAAGTCACCACTGGAGGGAAAAAGAAAGCCAAAAACGAGCCAGAGGAGAAGTGGAAATGGTGAGACTTAATTGAGACAAATCTGTACTTACAGTTGTGGTCAGAATTATTGGCACCCTTGATAAATATGATCAAAGATGACTGTAAAAATACAAAAAACATTGTGTTATCCTTTTGATCTTTAATTCATAAAATTAGCAAAAATCTAACCTTTCACTGAAGGAAAATAATTGAAAGTGTGTGGGGGGGGGGATGGGGAGAGATCACATTATGAAATAAATGTTTTTCTCCAAAACACGTTGGCCACAATTATTGGCACCCTTTTATGCAATACTTTTTGCAACCTCCTTTTGCCAAGATAATAGCTCTTCGCCTATAATGCCTGATGAGTTTGGAGAACACCTGACAAGAGATCAGAGATCATTCCTTCATGCAGAATATCTCCAGATCCTTCAGATTCCCAGCTCCATGTTGGTGCTTCTTCTCTTCAGTTTTTTTTTTTTTTTTTTTTTATTTATATAGCGCTTTTTACAATGTAGATTGTGTCAAAGCAGCTTTACAGTGATAACTGGTACATTATTTTGGCTGCACAGCAGCTCTTAAGGAATAGTGTCAATGCAGGCAGATCAAAGCACTGTTGAATATCAAATGTCAATTGTCAAGTGTCCCCAACTAAGCAAGCCAAAGGCGACAGCGGCAAGGAACCCAAACTCCAACAGGTGACATCAGGTGGCAAACAGGTGTTAAAATGGAGAAAAAACCTTGGGAGAAACCAGGCTTAGTCGGGGGGCCAGTTCTCCTCTGGCGAACAGTGCTTTGTTACGACTCAGGTTGCTATCATAAGTCAGATACGATCGCAACATTCAAAGTATTTAATTCAGTTCCACCCAGTTGAGGATCGTATTCATCACACCGGTATGGACGGTTGTTGAGGAGATGTGCCACTGGTTGTCATGTTGATGAGGCCTTCATAGTGGATGATCTAGTTGACTCAATCTCTGCTGATACTTCAGGGCTGTGTTGTGGTTGTGTCATGGCGCAGGTCCTCGATCTCACCCGGATACGGCCCGGATCCGTTCACTCCACTCATTTTCTTTAGGGTTCAGGCCAGGGGACTGGGATGGCCATGGCAGAAGCTTCATTTTGTGCTCAGTGACACATTTTTGTGTTGGTTTTTATGTTTGTTTTGGATCATTGTCCTGATGGAAGATCCAGCCATGGCTCATTATTGGATTATTGGATCAGAAGCGGTCAGGTTTTGATTTTTTATCTGTTGGTATTTGATAGAATCCATGATACCACCATCTGGTGGGTTTGCTGCCAAAAAACTCTTTTTTTAGTTTAATCTGACCATAGAAGCTGGTCCTGTTTGAAGTTCCAGTCTTGTCTGACAACTGAAGATGCTGGAAATTGTTTCTGGATGAGAGCAGAGGATTTTTCTTGAAACCCTCCTGAACAACTTGTGGGGATGTAGGTGCTGTTTGATCATTTTTTTAGGCTTTCTGTGACTTAAGACTCAACTAATCTCTGCAATTCTCCAGCTGTGATCCTTGGAGAGACTTTTGCCACTCCTCACCGCACATTAGGATGATTTAGACACGTCCTCTTCCAGGCAGATTTGTAACATCTTTAGTTGATTGGAACTTCTTAATTATTGCTCTGATAGTGGAAATGGGAATTTTCAATGCTTTAGCTCTTTTCTTATAGCCACTTTCTATTTTGTGAAGCTCAACAATCTTTTGCTGCACATCAGAACTATATTCTTTGGTTTTACTCATTGTGTTGAATGATTAAGAGAATTTGGACTCTGTGTTTCCTCATGTTTATACCAAAGTCCCTTTAAAGGGATAGTTCACCCAAAAATGAGAATTTGATGTTTATCTGCTTACCCCCAGGGCATCCAAGATGTAGGTGACTTTGTTTCTTCAGTAGAACACAAATTATGATTTTTAACTCCAACTGTTGTCAGCGGTAACAAAATCTATGAGAGTAAAAAAAAAACATGCACAGACAAATCCAAATTAAACCCTGTGGCTTGTGACGACACACTGATGTCCTAAGACACGAAACGATCAGTTTGTGCGAGAAACCGAACAGTATTTATATAATTATTTACCTCTAATACACCACTATGTCCAACTGCCTTGAGCGCCTACACGGCATCCGATGCATGAGATGTGTATGCGCTCTGGCGTAGTTTACGTGATCTCTCCCGCGTATACATCACTCATTGTTTACTCAGTGCACAAACATTGTAGGTACGACGGCTAATCAAAATGGTACTTACTTGTGCTTATCCAGGTTTGTTCAAACCGACTTAAAACTGAAAGATTACGTTCTCTCGCACAAACTCATTCGGGAGTGGTGACTTTCCATGTATTCCCAACTTCTGAGCCTGCTCGCCTGAAGTTATGGTTGATTGCTCTTCGGCTGGATATCTGTGCGTTGCACTTTCTCCCATTCAAAACAATACAAGTGATGCATCTTGTGTTATTCTATAGTCGTTTTTTATACTCCTGTGGAACAGGAAGTCATGGCTGGACAATTTCATGTTCATGATCACCCTGGTGTGCTAAAAAAAATGTAAATATGAATAGGAATATACTTCAGCGATATTTGACTAATTCTAGGGGTGCCAATAATTGTGGCCAACATGTTTTTGGAGAAAAACATTTATTTCATAATGTGATTTCCCCCCCACTTTCTATTCTTTTCCTTCAGTGAAAGGTTAGATTTTTGCTAATTTTATGAATTAAAGATTAAAAGAATAAACAATGCAGATTTATTTTTACAGTCATCTTTGATCATATTTACCAAGGGTGCCAATAATTCTGACCACCACTGTATCTTTAAATGTCGCTCCCTTTGTCTTTTATGCAATATCTGTCTTTCTCTACCTCTGCTACTCAGGTGGGAAGAGGAGAGATACACAGATGGCTCGAAATGGAAATTTCTGGAACATAAAGGTCCTGTGTTCCCCCCTCCATATGAACCCCTGTCAGGCCATATCAGGTTTTATTATGATGGTGAGTGTTGGCCTTTGACCCCACCAACTGCTATCTGTCTGCTATCATGTTCTACTCAAATACTATTCAGTACTAGCCTAAAATGATTCGAGATCGACCAATATTTATTTATTTAATTTTTTACAGCTAATACAATTATTTTTAAAAGTGCCCCTGTTCTGCTATTTTAAAGGTTCCTAATTTTGTTTTGGAAGTCTCTTACAATAAGTTTACATGTATCTAAGGTAAAAAAAAAAAAAAAAAAGCACTTTAGTTTTCTCATAATATACATTGCAGACTTACCTGTTTTCTCATAGTGTCTAAGCGGTTCAGAATCGTTTCCTTTTTGGAGTCAGAAACTCTATTTATTGTGCACTTTGATCATTAAAACTTGCAGACCTTTTACATTCACAAACAACTACAAACACACTATATTACATGAAAGGTAAAATCTGCCTATTAAAATTGTAATGTTTAGTGCTTTGTGTTTGGGTACTATTTTTTTACCGATCCTTCATTTATCTGTTTACCTGGTATTTAAAAAAAGGATACCAATTAATTAGAAAAGTAAAACTAAATAGTAGTCAAAAATATTGGTAAAATTCAGTCAGTGTGTTGTCACGGGTGCTATGTACTGTAGATAAATCAGAAGAGGACTCATGACGCAGAACGTGAATGAGGAAATACAGATAATTAAATGAACTTCAAGAACTCGAAACACACTAACCTATACCATTAACGACGATGGACAAAGAACTGAGGAAACTGATCTCAGGAAAAATGGTGGCAAAGAAAACTAAACTAAACAGGACATGATCGTCAATCCCCGTACTGCAAAGATGTGGGTGCAGAATCAGACGTGAATGTGGAGGGGCTGGCATAAGGGAACACCAAGGTGGAGATGATATAGGGAGGAGACAATGAAGGGAGGACCTGAAGGGCGACGAAGAACAGAACCAGGACTAATTCCCACAATGTAATCAATGGAGGCAGGAGCCAGGATGGAACCAGGAGCCTGACCAACAGAGGAGACCCAGGCAGGACCAAGGTGACAAAGACCCAGGGAGGTGGACTGTGGGCATGGCTGAAGGCTGGCTGGGCTCTGGGTCCGAAGTGGGACTGGCGTTGTCCTCATCTGTGAGGGTGACGGTGAATGGTGATCCAAATTTGTACCAACATCCACTCCACATATTCACAAAAATTTCCTCAAGGACCTTCCCCGGATAACTTACCTTTTGTCGAGTTTTTAAGTCTGACGTAGTAAAAGGTTCAGGAGCAGTTATCTGGGTATATTTAAGTCCAAAAACTCCCTAGTATGGCACTTGTGGGAGCGATCTCCCTGCATAATGAGAAGTCAAACTGCTGCTAGGTCCATTTTCTTTCTTTTCTCCCTCGTTTTGTTTTTGTTGGTTCGTCTGTGTAGATAAATCCGAAGAAGACGCATGATGCAAAATGAACAAGGAAATACAGATACTTTAATGAACTCCAAGAACTCCAAACACACTACACATATACCATTAATGACAACGAGCAAAGAACTGAGGAAGCTGAGGGCTTAATATACACCAAGTCAGTCAGCAGAACAAGGAACAAGTCCGAGACTGATTAGAAACTATAGCAACACACAATGAATTAGAACTCAGGCAAAGCAGTAAATGAAACTAAACAACATGATCGTGACACATGTATAGTGTGGTTTATAATAAGGATATCTTTAAAGATAATTATCCTGTGTTTCACAGGAAAGGCCATGAAATTGAGCCCTGGTGCAGAGGAAGTGGCCACGTTTTATGCAAAAATGCTTGACCACGAGTACACAACTAAAGACATATTTAGAAAGAACTTCTTCAAAGATTGGAGGAAGGTAACACACTTTTCAAAACTTTACTTCTCTAATATTATTGCTCTCATACTATTTACAATTGCCAGTTTTAAGGGATTAGTTTTGTCATCAGCTGGAAATGTGCAAAAGTTTGAAAATGTCATTATTCTTATAGAAACATTGTCTCAGTGTCTTATAGAAACATTGTCCCACAAATGTTTCTTGTAAGGAAATGACGTCAGAGGAGAAGTCAAAGATCACTGAGCTGAAGAAATGTGACTTCACGGAGATGCACGAGTACTTTAAAGCACAATCTGAGGCCAGAAAACAGATGTCAAAAGAGGAGAAACAGGTTAGTTTGCCACAAACACACACATGCTGCTGAAATAGAAACTGACTATTAAACTGGAAAATTCATATTTTTACAGAAAACCAAAGAAGAGAATGAACGCATTCTGCAGGAGTATGGATACTGCGTTATGGACAACCACCGGGAGCGAATTGGCAACTTCCGGATTGAGCCTCCAGGTCTGTTCCGAGGCCGCGGGGACCATCCTAAGATGGGCAAACTGAAACGCCGCATCCGACCTGAGGACATCATCATCAACTGCAGCAAGTGAGTACCTAATCATGCTGTATTTTTACTATTTTCGTACTGTAGAATAATAGTAAATGAAATGACACAAATGGATGTATGGGAATTGTGTAGTGATGAAAAAACTTATATCGGAGTTTATTTATAGTCCTTTAGAGTAGATTGTAACTCTATCAATCAATCTGTCTGTCCATCCATCTACTAATACCATGTTGTCACAGTTGGTTTTGTGTTCATGTCTTTTATTTTGTGTTCATGCTTATTGTCATGGTTCCTGTTGTCATGTGATTTCCTTGTCCTCATGTGATCATGTCATGTGCTTCCCTAGTCTCATGTGGTATGTTGTCATGGTATGTTGAAATGAACATGGGCTTCGGGTTTAGGCCTAAACTGTCAAATACATAGAAATATAATAATAATAATATATTTTATTTAATGGCGCTTTTCATAACACCCTAGGTCACCTTACAAGCAAACAATCAATAATAAAAAAAAGGAAAAAAAGAAATAGATAAATAACAATAAACAAATCCCATTGGCATCAAAACAACTAAAAACACACATGCATCATAGAAACAGTAAAATAAGTAATAAATCATAAAAAAGCCTGGGTAAAAAGGTAGGTCTTAAGATGGGATTTAAAAGTATGCAGACTGTCACTATTACAGATATCGAGAGGGAGAGAGTTCCATAGACGAGGGGCCGCATGGCTAAAAGTTCTAGCTCCCATGGTAGTTAAGCGTATACGTGGTGACACAAGAGAGAGTGAGAGTGAAGATCTTAAAGTGCGTGAAGGGGTGTAAAAATGAAGAAGATCAGTAAAATACATAGGAGAATTTTGAAATCAAATTCGATATTTCACTGGTAGCCAGTGAAGTCGCTGGAGAGTTGGTGAAATGTGCATAGTAGAAAGGGTTCTAGTAAGAACACGAGCCGTAGAGTTCTGAACCGACTGAAGTTTATAGAGAAGTTTGGCAGGAAGACCAGTAAGAAGAGCGTTGCAATAATCAATACGTGAAGTAACCAGTGCATGGATGAGAATTGCAGTATTGTTCATTGTGAGGGAAGGACGGAGACGATTAATACTACGCAGATGAAAGTATGCAGAGGAGGGTACAGAGCCAGAAACAAGTGAACAGTGGATAATTGACCCAGTATCTCCACATCAGTTGGTAATGAAAAAGTAGAGAAAACAGAGTGTGGGGGCACGCGAAAATCTGGACAACGGAAATCATAACCTGTGTTACTAGCAAGTAATTGTTGGTGAATATTTTTAATCTTAGACTCACAGAAAGTCATAAAACTGTCACATAGTGTGGTAGAATACATATCTGATGGTAGAGAGTCAGGTGGTCGTAAAATATTTTTTACCACAGAAAAGAGAGATCTTCAGTTCCTTTTACTGGCTCCAGTTAAATTAGAATAATAGTCAGATTTGGCAGTGCATCCTTGTAAAGTTGGACATGGTCAGCAAGCAACATGCAGATGCTCCAACCTACAGCCTTTAGTTTTAAGTTGACGAAGTTCTGGGGTAAACCATGGTGCAGAATGATTAAAAGAAACAGTCCAGGTTTTCACAGGTGCATAAACATCCAAAATCTCAGTTAGTCCATTATTATAATATGAAACCAGTGCATCAGCATCAGAAAAATCAGCTTTGCTAGAAAAGCAAAAGTAGACACATCAATGTTCTTAATGTTCTGAAATGTGATAGAGCGACACAGGTTTACCTTAAAGACTGTCAGTTGGGTGCAAAAAGACACCAGTAGATGATCTGATATGGACAGTACAATTATAAGGAATTATGCCAGAACAGCAAATGAGATCGAGGATGTGCCCTTTAGAATGAGTGGGCAAATTAGTGAATTGCTGCATACCAAAACTATCCAGACAAGATAAAAATTCACTTGTACTTGTATTATTGACATTATCTATATGAATGTTAAAATCACCCAGCATGATAACATTTGGAGACATGGGACATAGATAAGTCAGAAGCTCAGAAAGTTCAGTTAAAATAATGGAATTGTTCTTAGTTGGGCGGTAGATAGTCATGATAATGGTAGGAATAGCCCCGTTGATTTTTAGTTAGCTTGGATATTTTCCATTTCTCTTTATGAAGTATCACTAAACTTGGATATGCATGTTTAGACGTAGGTCGCATGTCCAGAGATCGGATATGTATCTGATTTAAAACCACATTTGGAAGTGGCTCAGATCGGATGCAAAAAAAAAATCGGATCTCGTGTGGATTTTTGTCTTTACACATGTGCAACAAATTCTGATCTGTGTCAGATGTGAGCAAAAGATCGGATTTTTTGTGCCAGTGTAAATGCAGTGTAAATGCGGCCTAAGAGAAGTAAAGGAATATGTTGCACATGTTGCTTGCCAATAAATAAAAAGTTGTAAATTCATGATACTTTCTCGTCGCTTAATTTTTTTTATACTTAAAATACATTGTTGTTAAGTATAGTATTTTTATTTCGGTGATCGATATAAGTGATTGTATCAGCCAATACTGCTTCCAGTGATTGGTAATTGGTGATCAGCCCCAAAAATCCTGATCAGAGAACCCTTAACAAGAACATGATCTAGATGATGTGATCAGTTTTTCTGCCACATGTGGTGTTACCTTGTGAAAAGAAGTACAGTTTAATATACATTTGCATGAAAATGTATTACAGTTTAAATTTATATTAAATACAATTAGTTGAACTTTTGAGTGTTTCTGACCCACTTAAGCAGGACATTAAGTAGATCTTTATATGTAATTTCATAATTACTGTCACGCTGGGGTTGTAGTATTCAAATGCACAACGAAGGAGTAATCTGAACAAGGAACAGGGAAAAATCATAGAGGAAAGTAAACTACAAACACCACATAAAGCTAGACAAAGAACAGACTGAAACTAAGGGCTTATATACACAGCAAGCAAGATTAATTAACAAGAAACACCTGAACTGAAGACACCAATTAATCCGTAACCAAGGAGACAAATAGGAAACTTACGAACGACCTCTGTGTTTGCATCTAGACAGACAGAAGACTGGGAAATTACCTCCACTTCAATACTAGAACCGAACCAATTAGCAAACTAGAAAACTGACTATGAAACTGAAGACAGGGAAAAACATGAAAACTGATCACACAAACTCTAAAAGTGACAGTACGCCCCCTCCCAAAAAGGTGTGTCCTCGCGCCATAAGAAGATCGTCCAGAGGCAGGATGGGTGGGGGCTCGGGAGGAGGGCGTAGAGCAAACAGTCCAAGGGATGGGAGGGTGGTCGCCCTGGTGAAAGTGGAGGTGCAGGCAGGTATGAAGCCTCCAGGGCGTAGCAGGGAGCTCGGGGGACCAGGGCGGTGCTGGCAACTCAAGAGACCAGGGCGGATGGGCCTTTGTGGCCGTCTCCTGGACCCCAGGCTCGGCCACTATTATCTTGCAGAGATCTAGGCCTCTGTAGGCCAGGACGGATTCTGCAGAACACGCGGGACCGGACTCTGCAGAACACGCGGGACCGGACTCGGCAACGCTCTCAAGGGCTGGAGCCATCAATGAACTCCGGTCAGGGGCTGGAGCCTGCACTGAACTCCGGTCAGGGACTGGTATTGATACTGACCAAAAGTCGATTAGCCATAGGTCCTCCACAGGTTCTGGAGAGGACTCACAGGTTTATGCTTGTGTCCGTTTGAGGTTGTAAGCCTTGTAGGCCTCCCTTAGACCATGTTAGCATTTCATTGTACCCTGTAATTATGTGATTTATGGTACATTGCCTGTTGGAATGTGTAGACTTAGCTCAGGTTGTGTTAAGCTAGTTACCCACAACTGTTTGTTGGGTTAGAGCTGGTCCCCTTTGAGCTTGGTCCCCTTTATAACCACTAGGTGGCGCCACGTGTGGTTGGAGTTGTAGGCCCTATTTAGGTCTCCTTCCAGATTGCATGTTGGCACAGTTCTGTGTTGGTTTTGTATGACTCATCACCATGGGTGTGGTCATGATTGCCACTAGATGACGCCATGTGTTTACAAGTTGTAGGCCTTCTAGGCCTCCTGTGTAGCATGTTGGAGTTCTGTTTTGTACTCATGTCGTTCAACCTGGACACCGTAGCAAACGTTGCGCACCGGTTTGAGCTTGAACGTGCCCAGGGAAAAACATGAAAACTGATCAAAAACAAACTCTACACGTGACAGTTACTTCTATTGAAATATGGTTAAAGTGTACTACCGAATGGGCTGACGAACATTTATGGTAAACTAAAATATACTTTGTAATGTCTATTGAAAGTCATGTCATGTATTTAAATATATTTGTATTTACACATTTGTAATAATGAAGTTGCAATTTAGTACATTTTAAATATATTAAAATTTAAATGTAATATCAAAAAACACTACAATTTAAATTAAAAAGTGCTTTACATGTGCTTTAGTATGTTAGCCAACACATCAAAATAAGTGTGCTTTTATAAAGCATTACAAAATATTTAAAACATAATGATTTAAAATGTACTTTACAGTAAAACTTTTAATTTGACATTATTATAAATTGCATATTTTAAAAGCGTACTTAAGTGTTAAGAAACAAATGTGCTCTCTTTAACTGCACTTAAATGGGCTTTTATTTTATTAATATATTTCTGTGAGAACGTTTTTTAAAAACATATTTTTAAGATTTGAAGTACACTATTTCAGTACAATTAGGCACACTTCGCACTTCACATGGGTTAGCTAAGTGGTTAATGATTTGGTCTTGTAACCTAAAGGCTTCTGGTTGAATCACCAGGTAGAGGAATTGATGGAGAATTCCTGAGATGATAGTCATTGATCGAAGCACTTGAGCTCAGGTTCCTCCAGGATTATTCTTCCTCTAATAAATGTAATTTTTGCTACAAAAGTGTTGGCCAGAATTCTAACTACTGGCCCACAGCCCATATACTTAGCTGGCTATTGTTGTTGTTGCTGAGCGGTCAGTGTGATGTTGTTGTGGCCCTCATGAAGGACTTGTTTATCCTGTGAGTGTGTCAAAGGGCCGCTTCCTGTGTGTGTTGTGGCAGGCCTGATCCTGTTTTTCTTGAGCAGATGTGTCATGTTCAAACTCTGATAAAATCTTTCATGCAGATCTTCCACAGAAGGAATGTCAATTTTCGAATATAACTTAGTTACCTTTAGTTTCCACATTAGATTCCACATTGTAAAGTAAAACCTTTTTCAACAAGCAGTAAAACTTGAAAAGTGTATGAGTATGACCGTCACCCATTGTCTGCTGTCCTCAGAGATTCAGTTCACCCCAAACCACCCCCAGGCACCAGGTGGAAGGAAGTTCGTCATGACAACAAAGTCACATGGCTGGTGTCGTGGACGGAGAACATTCAGGGCTCCATCAAATACATCATGCTCAACCCGAGCTCCAGAATCAAGGTCAGGAACAGCACTTCTTGTATTTTACAGTTTGTATTTTTAAAGTAATCTTAATCCTTTCACAACATAACATGATAAGTACCATACCAAGATTGAAGTGTTCTTTATCTCTCCGCAACACCTTACGTATAAACCTGTGGATTGTGGATTATAACAAGAACACTGGTCATAGCAGGTGTTTGTAAAGCACAACAGATTTCTTGAAAAAAGTTGATGAAGTAACTGATGCCAGTAATCTCCCAATTCAATATTTATCAGAATATTTATTTTCCTGGCCAGTATATTGGTCAGTCACTTATTTTAATACTAGTGATATCCAGTTTGCAAAGCAATTCTTCTTTAAAAGCTCTTTTGTTTAGTGATTTGGTTAAAGGGCCCTATTATGCTTTTTTACATTTTCAACTTTTTTTAGTGTGTAATGTTGCTGTTTGAGCATGAAAAAACTTTGCAAAGTTCCAAAGGGAGTTATTCTCTATATCAGTAACACTGTTTCTGAACTCCCTGAAATGCCTCCACTGTAGTCTTGAGTTTTCTTCCAAGAACAAACACGTCACAATATTCCTAAAATAAATAATTTCCGCCCCAGGGTATACGCCAAATAAAGGGGCGGAGCCTGGTTGAGTTAGTAAAACTTTTGAAACTCGCGGTTATGGTAAGGGGCGTGAGTCGCGGGACATTACCCAAGCACTTAAAGCGCTTGACCAATCACAACACACTGGTCCAGCTGACCAATCGGAGCACAGAAGGAAAAGAAGGGGCTTCATTGAAACAGGAACTAAACAGTGTGTTACTGACACAATGCAGAATATGTGAAAAATAATGTTTTTGAACATTTAAGCATGAAAACCTGTTCTAGTAGAGCCCAAAAACAAAATCAAGGGCATAATAAATACCCTTTTTACTTACCAAATGGAGGTTTCTATTTAAATAATTGTTCACATGAATTTTCCATTTATCAAAGAATCCTAAGAAAAATGACGGTTTCCAGAAAAATATAAAGCAGCGCAACTGTTTTCAACTGATGAAAATAAGAAATGTTTCTTGAACATCAAATCAGCATATTAAGCCAGGTGCACACTGTACGATTTATAGTCCTTTACAATTGTTGCTTGTCAGACTGTAAGGCAGTGTAACACAGGTCTGGAAAAGAAAAATGAAAGAAAAAAAAAAAAACGATGACCTTTGGAACAAATGGTGGTTTGTGGTCTCGCTAATTGCGTCATCAGGTTCTGCGATCCTATTGGTTTTTTTATTTGATGGTTGTCGTAGGAGAAGCCACACTGCAGGACTGTGCGTCAAATCTTCTGACATTGCCTGAATTTTGTCTGAGGTAAGATTTGGTCGCAACAATCATTAATCGCTGTCGGCGAATACATCAAATTAACAGTCAGACTTCAGATTTTAGCCCAGGATCAGCGGAATCTTTTAGGAATCTCAGCATTTGTTTCTGACAGCCAAATCATGGCCAGAATTGTATAGTTGAACCCAGCTTTAGAATGACTTTTGAAGGATCACTGAAGAAATGATTATGAAGCTTTGATCACAGGAATAAGTGACTTTTTACAATATATTTACATAGTTCAAAACTTTTTAATAAATGCAGCTTTGGTGAGCATAAGACTTTCAAATGTCTTATTGACCCAACATTTTGAACAATGATGTGAAAAATATATTTATTAAAAGCATATGAAATGCCAGTAAGGAACTTATGGCATTGACTAATTGTGGAATCAGTTCATTGAAATGAACCAGTTTGCTGCAGTAAAAATGAAACAAGCAGTTTTTGTGTGTGTCTCAGGGAGAGAAGGACTGGCAGAAGTACGAGATGGCACGCCGGCTAAAGAAATGTGTGGAGCGGATCCGAGCGCAGTACCGTGAGGACTGGAGGAGTAAAGAGATGAGGATCAGACAGAGAGCTGTGGCACTTTATTTCATTGACAAGGTCTCACTTTATCACCCATTCTGATTGTGATCAGCTGTTTAAAATCACTATATTTAAAAAGTATCTGTTCATCTGTTAAGGAAAGCTTTTGAAAACAAAATTGAATCCTCATTAAAGAAAGATTGGACATATCCTATAAATACTTAATATTTTAAAAGTGGTCCTCAGTTGGTTTTATTTCAGGAGTCAGGACACTTGGTGTCCCAACACAACCAGTTATTAGTAAACAATTACCTTAATCAAATTGTTACGGATTTCCCTGAAACACAGTTAGAAGATCAAAATGCAGCTTTAATCAGGATCAAGGGTCAAAAACACTAAGTAATCAAGATCCAAGACGCAGGAAAACAAGGCAATTCAGAAAACAGGCAGATGATCAAAATCATAGAATATGAAACCAAACCACACTCAGAAATGCAGTGGGAACACAAACAAGACTTTACAAAGTGTGATTGGCTGCATCCTCCAGAGGACGCATCCTGTGAAGGATGCAGTATATAGAGTGTCCTTAACCAGAATTAAACAAGACATCCTTCGTAGGACACACGGGCAGGAAAGAAAACCGGAAGCTATGCCAACACGTTAACGGCAGCACTCATTGCGCTCACAACAATTAAATAAAATACATAAATTTGAAAAGTAAATGTATTTACTCATTTTATTTTGGTTAATGCTTGAGGAGCTGTGGTGTATGTACAACAGATATTGGTTACAGAGAGAGGAGGATATTAAGAAAAACAAAGTTAAAACAAAACAGGCTTGAAACTACTTACATTTAAACACCACATCTTCACGTGTACTGTACATGTACATCTGCCACCACTGCCATTTATTTATCAAATAAATGACAATTGTTAAGTGACACAAAGAATTGTGGGCTATCTGCAGCAGCGAAGGATACACCTCATGCATCCTCCAAATTCTGTGAAAGAGGGGCACATTCAAAGGTCACATTTAAGTGTCCTACTTAATTTTCTGAAATGATACAGCCTCAATGACAAACACAACCTCCAGAGGACACAGCCTTCAAAATGAGACACAGCTAGAGAGCTTATATAGGCCAAAGTTAACAATCAAATGACACACAGGTAGAAGTAATCAAACCATAATGAGTCCAGGCAAAGGTAAAGGGTTATGTAGTTCATGATGAGATAGCAAAGGAGTCTGGAAGGGAGTGCCCTCTGATGGAGATCATGGGGCACTGCAGCTAGTGATGTAACACAGATGTTTGTTTCACATTGACAGATTCCTTAATATTGTTAAGTAGGCTAATATTAATTAATTATAATAATAAAAAATAATTTATATCTGCAGCCAGTAAAATCCTCTACCTTTGATAAAAGTGAGATAAACATTTTTCCATCCTAAATATGGTGAGCTGCATTTAGCATAGTTTTTTTTTTTTTTTCGTTTGTTTTTGCTGTTTGCAACTCGTCAGAACAGACCTCCAACCATCCAGTTGAGAACTAATGATTTAACATACAGTATGTTTACAGTCACCATGAAACAGAAGTCGCGATATTCTTTTCTTCCCTGTTGTGACGTATATCCGAGTGAAACAGCTTCCGGAACCAGAACAAATGTAGGTTGGGCTGGATTTTATCCATGAGGAATTGATTGGATGGTTGTGGTTTGCTATTAGTGGATCTCATGTTAGTTGCCCCGCACTCATGCCAGGAAAGTTGTTCTGATTTTGATTAATTAAAATAATGTTGTGCACTGATAAATCATTTAGAATAAACACTGCAATATTCCATAAAAAAATAAGAATTGTCTATTTTGATTTCATGGTTACTTTAACTTTAATTATTAAAGTTCCTTGCATCGTTTCTGGCATCATAATTTTTAGAAAATGTTCCACCCTCTAGAAATAAATGAACATTTTTGCTAAGATTTCTGTGAAAAAGGCCTTCTGTGACTCTGTACTTCACTGAAAGCTCTTGGTGTGTGCTGTGTGTGTATAGTTGGCACTGAGGGCTGGTAATGAGAAGGACGAGGGAGAGACGGCCGATACGGTGGGCTGCTGCTCTCTGCGCGTGGAGCACATCAAGCTATACCCTCAGCTGGACGGACAGGACTACGTGGTGGAGTTCGACTTCCTGGGAAAAGACTCCATCCGTTACTACAACAAAATCCCAGTGGAGAAAAGAGTGAGACATTGCTGATATGTAAATGAGGGCAATTCTGGATTATGGGGAGGGAGAGAATGTTGTTTAATATTTATAACTAATATATATCATTTTTTGTTGTGTTAGGTCTTTAAAAACCTACAGTTATTCCTTGAAAACAAGCAGTCGGAAGACGATCTGTTTGACCGGCTCAATGTAAGACCTCCATACTACATTTCACCATGAACATAATCATTTCTGGTGTGCATCTTGTTTAACCCTGTAAAGCCTGACATATGAAGTTATAGTCTGAAAAATCTATTTTTTATTTTTATTTTTTAAATGTAACAGTTTATTGAACCTTTAGACAAATTAGTTAAAAAGAAAGGTTTACGTGTTTTTTTTGTTGAGTATCATATTTGATACATCAGGCTTTTATGGCTCATATATACAGTGAGAATATACATATATACTCGAGGAGGAGAAAACACCTCAGTTTTATTCAGAGGCCCAAACTGAGCAAAAATACACAATTTGTGGCAGTTGCTGATACTTATATGGACAAAAAGTAAGCTGAAATTCTGATAGCTTGTGATGTAAATCAATGAGATCTTCATAACAGTATAGCAGATACATAAAATGCATATAAATATCAGTCGTCACTCTATATCTCTATATTGTCTTAGTTGATATTTAAAATCGTAGTTTTATGATCAAAGCTCTGTAGTATTTATTGTAGTTTTAAAACATACATGATTGAGAGCTGAACAAATAAATCTTCCTCATAAGCCTGATTATCATATTTGAAACATTCTCACGTTTCTAAAAAATGATGTATGGATTATCAAGTAAGTTGCTTCAGTCCAGTAAGTGTTCATCTTGAAATATTGCTAAACATATAAAAGTTAATTTTATGTTTAATTTATGAAAATCAGTAAAGACACGTGAACCACGACCTGAATGTTTACAATTACTAAAAGGCTTTTTACTTCCTAAAAAGTACAAACTATCAATCAGACAACAGAAAGAATACAGTAGATTGTAGAACAGGTTTTTCAGCAAAGTTTTGATCATGTTTATGAGATCATGTCTATAATTTAGAGTCCTCAGAAACTTGTGTAGATTTATAGGGTTAATGTCTGCTCTGTTCTTTAGACATCAATTCTGAATAAACATCTCCAGGAGTTGATGGATGGGTTGACTGCGAAAGTGTTTCGCACTTACAACGCGTCCATTACCCTCCAACAACAACTCAAAGAACTCACCAGTCGTGAGTCTGCCTCTCCTTTCTCTCCTCTTGTCCATGTCTGTGTACTTTATGAATTATTTGAGAATATCTCAAAAATGTTGCAGTTTCGCTATATAAAGATGGTATTTTGATGAAAATAATGAATTAAATGACTTCAAGTCCCCCTTTATCCTAATTGTTACAGCTGATGAGAACATCCCTGAGAAGATCCTCTCGTATAACAGAGCGAACCGAGCCGTGGCTCTTCTCTGTAACCACCAGAGGGCACCACCGAAAACCTTTGAGAAATCCATGCAGAATTTGCAGACCAAGGTGAGAGTGATTCAAACTCATGAGTAATATGATTTCTGGGTCACAGAATTGGACCCTCAACTAAAGTATTACCAACTATTTTGCTGTTATCAGTAAAAGGAAACCTTTGGTGTAACGATATCATATTGTTTTGTAGATAGACGAGAAAAAGAAACAGCTCTCTGCTGCCAAGAAGGAACATAAAGCAGCCAAAGCCGACGCCAAGACGCTTCGTGATGAGAAAAGTAAAAAGTAAGCAAGCTTTGACTGGTTCAGTTCTTAATTCTTTTGTTTTCATTTAATTGAATTGAACTGGAAACTGACCCAATACGTATTAACGCAGGTAATAAAAAATAGGCAATAAAATAGTGTGGAATGTTATATCAGAGCCATGCATGTTTTCTCTGATAAACATTTATGTGTTTTGCATTAAGGGCTTTGGAGATGAAGAAGAAAGCAGTGCAGAGGATATCTGAACAGCTTATGAAGCTGGAGGTTCAGGCCACAGACCGTGAGGAGAATAAACAGATTGCATTAGGCACTTCTAAACTCAACTACCTGGACCCACGTATCTCAGTTGCCTGGTAAGAGAAATCTCTGTGTGAGTTCATTGTGACTTTGCCAGGTTGGACTCGATTCTAGTAGTCTAACTTTTACTTAAGTATTTGTGAGAAAAGTACTAGTGTAGAAATAGGTTGCTTATATCCCTTCTAAGTCCTTTCGAGGGGAAAAACATGCAGGCAGGAACAATGGGCTCTGGCAGTTTTCCTCTTGTTTGTAATGTCCGTGGGTGGGAATAGTGGCGGTGTAGCCCCAAGAAGGATCTGTGCCTGAACCAAACTTCTGCCTCTGTGTGTACTGTCATCAGCCCACCTCTTGGCTTATTTTTGGAAAAACTCCCTACTATGACACAATAGCCCCGTTCACCAGTTGTTTTGGAAAAGCGTGGAAGAATATCCCTTTGACCTTTACCCATGCTAAATGCGCTTCTGTGAAGGAGATTTTCTTTAGCCATGATATCTTGTTTACTACTTTCTTCCGTCCACAGGTGCAAAAAATGGAGAGTCCCCATTGAGAAGATCTACAACAAAACACAGCGAGAAAAGTTTGCCTGGGCTATCGACATGGCGGACGAGGACTTTGAGTTTTAGAGTAGACAATTTTATATTGTTGCTATTTTGATGAATTGTTTGTAAAAGGTGTTTTTCGCAATTGAATCATCATGTGATTTGATCGATTAAGGATAGATGAAGTTAAATTCTTCGAAAGTTTCTCTCAAACAAGGCCGCACGTTAGTTCAGTGGTTATTTGTTCAACCCAGACAAGGCTATTTGAAAACAAAAGAGGGCCCGTTACTGAGCCTTGCTGAACACCACGTCTTTATTCGAGAAAGGCTGCTAATGTTTCATACCATGCATTCAGTTTTAGCATCCTTTGTTTTTAGGCTTCAGATATATTGATGAATTGTATATTTTGATAGAGTTTTTAATAGTCCTTAAGTAAAATAAGAAATGCGTAATGAAAAATCATGTAAAGATGTTGTAGATGGCATATATAATGAAAAATAATCAAGAGGCACGAATGTCATGACGAGGCAATGCAACCAAATGTGAATGTCTTACTTTGTTATTTTTGCACTTTGAATTTAGTTGTATTATTTCTATCAGGGATTGTACATTTTGTTTTTAAATGTGTGTAAAGAGCTGTATTTTAGCAAAAGAATGTGTCGCTTTTCATTATACTGATTATTCCTGTGTATCCTGTTTAGCCTTGTCTGTCCTTTTCATTATGTCATTTCATTTCTGTGCCTTTTCTGTGGTATAACAGTTTCTCATGAAAATAAGTTATTTATATGATGCAGTACTAGTTATATTAAGCTTATATAAATATATGCATCCATAAATGATACAGAAAAGGGCCATGAAATGCACTGTCAATGGAAAAATGTGATTATAGAAGTCTGTTAGGTAATGTAAAGTCCTGTAAGAGCATAGATATGAGAAGGAGTTAGTCTTTTTAAACATTTTATCTATCTTTACCCTAAGTTTAAAAATGCGTTTCATTCAAAGATAGAGGTCAGACATTTTTGTAAACATTATATGCAAGATTAATCACACCAAAAAATGCATCTTCATTTTTTTTGTAATTTATTGGGCAGTATAACAATGTAAGCTTGAATGTTGATTTTGCTTCGCATTAGTGTCGTAAGACATCAACAGTTTACATAGTCCTTTTGTGAAGGTCATGTATTCGGTGTAATTATTGACAGCGTAATCGTACATTAAGTTTAGTTTAAGCTTGATTTTTAACTCTGTTAATGCATATAGACGTTGTTTACAGTATCGTGACCATTTATGACACAGCAAAATGTAAATGTAAAGCCAGAATGGAACTGAAATGATAATGGGTCTTGAATGCAGGAAGTTGAACTGAATTCAAATGCCCAAAGAAGTGCCATTGGTTAGTATTTTTGCTGACAATATTTGAGAAATATGTAGCAAAAAAAGACAGATTTATATATACCCGCAGCAAATATACAGGAAATATAGAATATCTTCAGCTAAAAAGTTTTTTTTTTTTTTCTTTTCTTGTTGAAACATTCATTTATTTAGCCTTGTAAACCTAGAATAAAGGTTTTAAGGTCACATCCTTCGTGCCTTGTGCTTTGATCATGTGAATGTGTCGTGAAGGCAGTGATCTGCACCTGTGGCTTTGGTTTATAACCTCTTCCTATGAGGGAATTGTGCATTTGCATGCGTCTATAGTGTGACATGCTGCACAGCAGTTTTGATTTGCAGATCTGTGTTGTTCTGTGAGAAAACTACAAAAAAAATAAGGTTATGGTTAAGTGTTTCAGAATCAGAAATCTATTAACCAAGTGAAACCAATAAGCAATTTGTCTTGAAATGAACCTTTTTCACTCGCCAGCCAATTTGCTACTAAATTCTCACGTTACTGGCCATTCAGAAGTACTACTAGGCAAAACAAAAATATCAGGAATAAACTAGATTATCAAAATCACTGCTTAGAATTAAATATATTTGGGTCATTCCTACACAAATACTGCATTTGAAAAAATCACTTAGTTATATATTTCTAAATGAGCAATTTAGATTAGCAATTAAATGTGCAAATTTACAATTTATTGTAATAGATATTTTGTGTAAAACAATTAAATTTGTCTCTCAAACTCCAGTTCACCCTCTTACATCTTATGCATATGCCATAAATCACATGACTTGCTAGACTTGCTTATGACACAATTTCCTTAGTATTAGTCATAAACGTTTCTCTCTTTTCTTGGTTTTTAAAAGACTAAACTAATTGTGTAAAACATAACATGTCCACCTTGTTGTGTCAATTTACACTGGACATGAAAAGTTTTATTTATTTATTTTTTAAATAAATGTTATAACTCTATTAAGATTTCTCCTTAATGCTAATCTTCTACTAGCACGTTGTTCTTTCCTACCTAGTAATGGGCTTCATTAGCTTAAAAGGTCCACACTGTTATACTTTGCATTGTAAAAATTCCTATATGTTCCCATGGAATACTTGATCAGAATTATTAGGTTATATTTGAACTTGAGGTCTGAGCTCCACTGATGTGTTTTCTGATCGACAGACCAAAAAAAGACAGTGGACAAGATTAGTGGACAGGCTGTCAATTCATAAAGTCATCAGCTGTTACTTTACAAAAGTCAGAGTAAAGCCTCTCCTCCATTGACATCCAGCAAAAAAAGCCAACCTGTTCTCATTCAGCGGGTGTTCATTTCAAACCCTGGTTTGATATACTGTAAATATGGGAATAAGTAGAGAATGCGGTGTCTCTTGTATCTTGACTCAGTCTTGATCAGACTATCAAAAAAGATGATAATTTTCTAAGATGATAATTATTCAATATGTAATGAGCTTGTTTGACAACAATGTAGTATACTACTATTTGAAACATTACTTATTCTATAATGCATCATTTATCATTTTTAACTGTGTTCTGTACAGTAGCCTACTTATTGAGTAGTATTCCTATCTGCCATACTACACACTGTTTCATATCAGAAAAAAAAAAAAAAAAAGTATTAACTAGTATTAGTATTCCATTCTGAACAAATACTGTATAGGCTGAACATATACTGCATACTATTTCACATCCATAGTAGGCAGTACATAGTGCATACTGTGTAGTATATAGTAAACAGTATGCCAAACAGTACGCCAAACAGTATGCCAAACACTAGGTCACCTGAGTATCCAGTTCATACAGAAAATACAAATATTGTAGACATGTATTGCAGGAAGCGTAAATGTGGCATTTCAGTAGTATGCTATTCCAAATAGCCATAATGCATACTATTTCAAACACTTATATTGTAAAATATTATGCAGTATCAGTGTTGGAGGTAACGCATTACAAGTAACTTGAGCTATGTAATCAGATTACTTTTTCAAGTAACTAGTAAAGTAATGCATTACTTTTTCAATTTACAACAAAAAGTTACTTTTTCAAATAAGTAACGCAAGTTACTTTCTCACGTTTATTGACCGACAGCTCTCCTGTCCCCATGTTGAGAGAAATAAAGTGCAGAGGTGTTATGTGTGGGCTCATTACTCATCTCACTTGCACAAATACATTCAGTATTCCTCAAAATGCTATAACTATATCAAATTACACAAATTTAATTTATGTATTAAATCTTACTTTATTAACCGATGTCTTTGCTGCTGACCTTCAATGGTCTAATTCAACCATGAACAAAAATGACTTTAGATTATATTTAGAAATAAGAGTTTTGAACTTTCTTATTCTGAATCCTATTCTTCTTTAATCCAGAATGGCAGCACAACTGAAAGGTTTGTTTGAGCTGCGCCCTCTACTGTACAGGCGTAAATATTAATTTCCTTCAGCCTGAGGCTTATTCATTTCACTTTTGGTGTGAAAGGGCCTGAACATTTGCCAAAAATAGAACTTTTGTTTTTATTAAAAAACAAACAAGCAAGCCCAGCCCAGGTGAGAAAAAGTAACGCATTACTTTTCATAAAAAGTAATAAAGTAACGCAATTAGTTACTTTTTTAAGGGAGTAATGCAATATTGTAACGCATTACTTTTAAAAGTAACACTGCAGTTTCTGCAATTCGAAAAAAAATTTTTTGAATAGAAGTCTATGAGAACACATAGAGAGGCGGTAAAAAAAAAAGAGGCGGTACTCCACAGAACGTGACTTGACGCTGATTGGACTATATATCCAGGGGCAGAACAAGCAGTCTAGAGAAGTGACAGCTAGTGTAACACTGTGGTTGAATGTGATTGAAAATATCCGTCCCTTTCTACATTCGAATTTGAATTAACTTCGCGAGTATGTCCTATATAGTGTGTATGTGGGTAGTATGAATGAAATTCGGACGTACTACATCTGCCATGTTGTTACTGTCACATGACCTACCAGCTTCACTTCCATTCAAATCCTCTCCTGTGGCCTCATGGGATAAGTGTCCTTCAAATGCACACTTCAGAATCTCAGTAGAAGTTGTAAGTCATCTGGGTACTTTTCACCTACTGTTTTTCGAATACTACGTATTCGGACATGCTACACTTTTGGTGTACTGCTTTTCGCATACTATAAAGTAGTGAAGTATTCTCACTGAATTTCGGAACTGCATAATCCACTACTCGTGCTTCATGTACCGTATCTTTCTATGGCAGAAATAGTAAAAGTAGTATGATAGTATGCTGTTCTGAATTGACCTAGGTGTCCAATTCATTCAGAAAATTCAAATTCCGTGCATAGTATTCACAGTATATACTGCAGCAATAGTAAGTGTGGTATTGTAGTACAGTATGCTGTTCCAGACAGCCACGATGCACACTGTTTTACACACTGAAATATAGTAGGCAGTACACAGCGCACAGTGCGCACTAGTGTTCCATTCCACGCACAGCGGTGGTTAAAGTGCGGCGCTGTGTCTTTAAGAGGCCGTGCGCTCTCGGTGTGCTGTAGGGATCGGCTGATGGGGGAAGGGCTTTCGCACATCAACTCATGGCGGAGAACAGATCTCACATTCGGCTCGATCACACCGCCGCGGCCGCCTCTCAGAACCGCCAAACTCGCGTCTGATCATGAGCCGAGGACGACATGAGCGCAGCTGAGATTGTGGACAGACTGGACGTTGTGTTTCTGCTTTTACTGAGTGCCAGAGAGCTAGCTGCATCCATACACGGTAAGACAAAACAAACCTGTGTTATTATTATTATCATCATCATCATTAGAAACAAAATAGATGCTCCGATCTTTCTTTCTCATGTGTAGTCTGATATTAAAACAATTTAAGAACGTACAGTTTTTGATATCGTTAATAATAGAGAATCAGTGATATTTTTGTTTGTTTGTTTGCAGTTGTTACATCAGTATAAAGTGGCTTTGGCTTTATTTAGGCTAACTAAATAGTACCAGACTCAATCTCTCTAATCTAAATAAACATACAAGAGTTAAGGTATACATTTGAGGGATAATGATTTGCTGTTCATGTATATGATGATAAAATAATATAGTACATGCACTTTTATGCACCGATTTCTCAATACATATTCAGTTGTGTTTACAATATGACTATTTCTATAGTCTATAATCTGCCTATATAACCACCAAAAAGTCCAATAATTCCATCTTAAATGGACACATGTGGATGCATCATACAGCAGGCCTCTGTGTGTGTTTTCATAACCGATGTATATATTGCGTACACTGCTGCTACTATGCCATAATGTTGTTTCGTGATTTTTCTGATGCACATTTTCTTCTTTTTTTTTTTTTTTCCTTCTCCGTAGGTGTCCTCCTCAGGCCTGGGAGGCTGTGAATTATTCTGAAAGGAACTGAAGAACAAACAGGGGAAATGGCTGCAACCGCGGGTTTCTCCTCCAATGGACCTGTACCCTGGACGCCGAGCGACACCGAGGTGAACAATCTCTACCGGGATCTAGAGTTGGGCACTGTACTGACGCTCTTTTACTCCAAAAAGTCTCAAAGACCAGAGAGAAGGACATTTCAAGTCAAACTTGAGACCAGACAGATTATCTGGACCAGAGGAACGGATAAAATCGAGGGCGAAAGTAAGTTATGCCTTGGCTTCTGGGTGTTTAACTCAAGATTGGTGGATGGTAAATCAGTGCTTGGCACTATGGATTCAGAAAAGGGTACTTGGTGTGATATTTGCATATATCATAACCACGGTTTTGGTCCCCACAGCCATTAGCTATTTATACTTAATACCGTTTCTCTTTAAAGTGGTTGATGCTGTATTTATAAAAGCGCATTGGGTTTATTCAGTGAAATATAATGACTGTGCAACTACATGAATTACGCAAACCTGCACTGCTGACGTTTTCTTTATGTCAAGACCTTCATTTGCTTCTTCAACTGTTTAATTTTGGAAAATGACAGGGTTTTGACTGGTACACATTATGTATGTATGGCTTCTGTATAGGTACTTATTTTGACCTTTGCTTCAAGTATAATAATTTTGGTTCTAACAACCTCAAGATGCGTCTTCAGCTCTGCCTCTTTGTTTGCTTTTAAAGTAGTTCTTAATGATTTTCATTTGGCTTGAACTGAGTCGTTCTGGATATGTATAGTTACTATGAATGCTTTTGTTTTGGGCAAGCAGTAGGTTATGGCTTGTGTGCTAACACGTTTAACAGTAGTGCACTGCTCGTCTTGGGTCTGATTGTAGGGCAGGCCCATCTGTGCTGCTGTTTTCCTGCGGCGGGATGTCTTACACACAGCTGCGCTTTGCTCCGGATGCACCAGCCACACTATACAGAGAAGAGAAAAAAAAACACCCAATGAGCCTCACCGTGGTGTAATTGCGTGTCTGAAGTTATACGTGACTTTCTTAAATCAGACACCGTCTGATTTAGTAGGGCCACTGTATGTAAGGATATAATAAACAGATTTCATGTTTGGTATGTGAGGTTGTTCAAGTAATCGATATTTAGTTGTGGATGGATTTAATTGACCTTAATTTAGTGTTATGAAACACATGTTTGCCTGTTTTCTCTCTTGGTAAGAACTTTCATCGTCATAGGAAATTTGTTGCTTTTGGTGCGCAGAAACGTATGAGATCAGGCTAAAGACACAGACCAGGGTTCCTGCAGCAATGGGAAAACCTGGAAGTGTCGTGTTTTTTTTTTTTTTTTTTTTTTTTTTTTTTTTTTAAGGGTTTAAAAATTGTGGCTTCCAGCTCTGAAAAAATTAAGGGAAATTCATAACGTAATTCATAAAACATTATTTTGTGGAAAAAAATGAAATTCTTGACTTTAGAGGATATCAGTTGATAGATATGCTTCGCTCTAATATATTTAAAGGGTTAGTTCACCCAAAAATGAAAATTCAGTTATTAATTACTCGCCCTCATGTCGTTCTACACCTGTAAGACCTTCGTTCATCTTCAGAACACAAATTAGGATATTTTTGATAAAATCTGATGGCTCAGTGAGGCCTGCGTTGCCAGCAAGATCATTTTCACAATGCCCTGAAAGGTACTAAAGACATATTTAAATCAGTTCATGTTACTACAGTGGTTCAACCTTAATATTATGAAGCGATGAGAATAGTTTTTGTGCGGCAAAAAACAAAACAAAATAACGACTTTATTATAATAAAAATAACAACAATATCTAGTGATGGGCGATTCCAAAACACTGCTTCATGAAGCTTCGAAGCTTTACGAATTGTTATATTAAGGTTGAACCACTGTACTTAATCTTAATTTGTGTTCTGAAGATAAACGAAAGTCTTACAGGTCTGGAACGACATGAGGGTGAGTAATTAATGACAAATTACATTTTTGGGTGAACTAACCCTTTAATGTGTTTGCACTAACTGTAAATAATTTCAGTCTCCACAAACTTTTTTTATAAAGTCTGTATCTAGTAATCACAAATTTGTTGGTCAAAAGTACTGATGCACAGAGATCAATTTTTGATATATATTATACTTATATATATATATATATATATATTATACTTTTATATATGTGTATACATGTATAAATAAATTTGGGTAATTGGGTAACTAAAATTTGTATTCCGTTGGATGTCTCAGGTTATGAATTAAACCAGTCGTAGTAAAGTTCTATTAATAATATTTTAGCCATACAAATTTAACATATTGCTGCTCTAGCATAATTTTTGGTCATAGTAAAGTGAATTGTTGATATGTTTACCTGTTATAACTTATGTTCTGTGAAACCATATTTTCGCTGTATTACTTGTTAAAAGGGATGGGAGGTCGGCAATATGCGTGCTATATTTTTAATTGGGAAAATTTGTGGCCATTCCGTTTGCTTTATATTAATTGCATTTTTGTCACAAATATATTGTTTTTCAAAGGTAACTTCCAACTTAGTTTTGGAATTGTTATCCTAATAGTAATCTTAAATGCTCTATACACATTTACGTTTATTTTTATCTTCTCAGACTTCATGTAATGTTTTGCCCATAGCTTCATGTTTTCTGTTTGTCATCTATTGATGACGCACCGTAAGGGATATAGGTAGCAGGTCTTTAGAAAGTGCTTTATTTGCAAGTTGGCATTATAAAAGGAGATGTTTTGGAATGCTGTTTAACTTTATGGGTCAGTTGAAGCCATTTATTACATGTTCTGTTTTGTCAAATTTGGATGTATAAGTCATGGGCGTAGCAGATTGCGTAGAGGTGACGAACTTGCATATGTCAAGCATGACGTGCTTGGTTTGGTCTTTATGCTCAAGTGATTGTACTCATATATTCTCCTTTATTTTTGTCTGACTATCAGTGCATTGCTTTTTATCAGCGAGTCAGATAAGCTGTTACGAAATTCGGTTGGTTTGTATGCCAGGCTGGATCCACACCAAAGCTTTCCCACAACTCATAACCTAATTCACCCTCTGACCAAGAGTTCATGCTCTATTATCACAGAATCAGCCATTAATAAAGCTAACTATGAATTTTGTCCTGTAACTAAAGTTAAAGTCGCTTGTTGGGACAAATTGCGCTTATGAATCACAGTTCAAGAAGTGCCTGTGAGTTTCAAATGTGATGTTTTGATGGCAGAAGTCTCTTAAGGTGTGTGTGTGTGTGTGTGTGTGTGTGGGGCTCTCTGCGTTCTTTCTGTTGTGTGTTTGTGAGACAGGAAGACTCTTGGTTGTGCCGTGCAGTCTTGTGTTTCCTGCTGCCCTGTTTGGAATTGTCAAGCGGTTCTCTTGCACCCAGCCTGAGCTCCTATCTCAGGCCAACTGCCTTTGTCGTGTGTGTGTGTGTGTGTGTGTGTGTGTGTGTGTGTGTGTGTGTGTGTGTGTGTGTGTGTGTGTGTGTGTGTGTGTGTGTGTGTGTGTGTGTGTGTGTGTGTGTGTGTGTGTGTGTGTGTCTCTTAGAGAGGGGCTTCCTCCGCAGGACTGTTGTGTTTGTACTCTCCGACTTTATCATATAAAAAGAAACAGATGGAGCGAATATGGACACTACTATCTGGCCCTGCTGAGGTCATATTTTGGGTGATTATGCAAGTACTTTGTTCTTGTACATTCTGATATCAGTTTATCAGAAAACATCTTTAAAAAGAAACTTACTTAACTAATTTGTGTGGATTTGGGTCAGAAATTTGTCTTTAACTTGTCTCGACCCAAAGAAGTGTACTTGAGTTTAAACGTTAGTCAAAGTCTGATTTAGGGAGACAGAGATAGCTGCAGGTCGTTAAGGCTGTTTCGAAAGGTATACAGAAACTAACCACTAACTCTACCCCACACCCTAACGGGCAGTTTTTGCCGTCAATTGTAAAGGCCTTACGGCATTACTCTGACCTGAAGATAGCCACACTTGGATTTAGGGGTGACTGTTATGTGTTTGGGTAATAAATAAACATATGGTAATGCACACTTTTAGGTAATTTGGAAAATTAAATGGTTAACAAATTAAAGCTACTTCAACTAGAGCTGCACGATTAATCGTTAAAAGATTGTGATTAGGGTTGCAAAATTCCAGGAATTTTCAAAGCTGGAAACTTTCCATGGGAATTAACGGGAATATATGGGAATAAACGGGAATTAATGGGAATGTAGTTGAATAAAACATCTTGCAGCATAATTTTGGTTAAAACAACCAGATTTAATGCAATTTCAGTTGATTTTTATTTATTTTTACCCTGCACATTCCTCAATCACATACACACAGCACACTACTTACTGCAGGGCTATTAAGGTCACACCTTCTGCATGCACTGTGCATTCCCCTAGTTTATAACATGCACATTTGATCAAAAATACAGAAAAAACTGTAGTATTGTAATGTATCACCAAATTTAAAATAATGGTTTTCTATTTTAATATACATTAAAATATAATTAATTTCTGTGATGCAAAGCTGAATTTTCAGCATCATTACTCCAGTCTTCAGTGTCACATGATCCTTCAGAAATCATTCTAATATGCTAATTTGATACTCATTTATCAATTGTTGGAAACTGCTGTGCTGCTTAATAACCGATGATACTTTTTTTCAAGATTTTTGATGAATAAAAATTTAAAGAACTCTTTTGTAACAATATACTACCATTCAAAATTTTGGGGTCTAATTTTTTTCCTTTTTTTTTTTTTTTTTTTTTTTGAAAGAAATTAATACTTTTATTCAGCAAGGATGTGTGAAATTAATAAAAAGTGATGTTGTTAGAAAAGATTTCTATTTTGAATAAATTGTTCTTTATAACTTTTTATTCATCAATGAATCCTGAAAAAAGTATTACAGCACAACTGTTTCTAACATTGATAATAACGGAGTATCAAATCAGTATATTAGAATGATTTCTGAAGGATCATGTGACACTGAAATAAATAACACATAACAACTGCTGCAATAAAAATATATTTATTTTACATATTTACTAAATTAGAATTAATAGATTGCGAAAAATAAATAACTGTTATTTAATGTTATGACCAAACAATGTTTATATTTTTTATGATACATTTTATATAAATTTATATACATTTCCCAAAATTTCCAATTAATTCCCATAATTAGAAATTCCTAATTAAGTTCCTGTTAAGTTCCCAAATTGGAATATTTCCAAAATTCCCCAGGTTAAGTTCCCATGGAAAGTTACCGGAAACTTTCTGCCCCTTTGCAACCCTAATTGTGATATTTTTGTGATATTTTAAATATCAGTGAAATTTCACAATTATCGATACATTAGTTGACCTAGTAATAGTTTTTGCTGAAGTAAGTAAATGTGGCACAATAATTGGATGCGGCAGTGACACAATTGTTTTACGTCGATTATCTTGTTTTCATAATCGTTGGAAACTAAACTTGAAATCGAAAATCAATTGATTAATTGCACGGCCCCCACCACACAGTATAATTATTTCTGTCTTATAATAATTCAAATGATTATAGAAGTACTGGAATATAGTTCGGATATAAACAGATGTCTACGGTAGTGATAAATAGAATAAATCACCTTTTTGAAAGTAACTTGACTCACCAGTAGGTGGTGACAAAGTTACTGTTAAAAATGTATTGGTCATTGAATAATTCATTGAAGAGATGTTGTTTTTTTTTTTTTTGTTTTTGTTTTTGTAAAACGCCGATTCATCCAGTAATTAAACAAGTGAAGTCTTGAGTGAGTGAGTCATTGAATCAGGGCTTGACGTTAACACCCGCCAACCCAGGTGGATTTCAGCAGTGGCGTGTAACGCAGTCACTCCTACTGGCTACTTTGGTGGGTTGAATTTTAGCTAATATATAGATTTTTCAATTTTAGTCCTTTTAAAAAGGCATCTGAAATTATAAAATAAGCGCAATGTAGTGTTGTCAAAAATAGATATTTTTTTTCTGGATACATATCAATACTGAAATATCTGAAACGCTTTCAATACCCATTTTCTGCAGAATAGATACACTATACCAGCTGTGCTTTCTCGCTCTGACATCTATTCGACAGCAAGTTAAAACACAAACTCGCCTCCCCTCACTCATTTCATTTGCTCCGGATGAATACTGTTAATGTTACAGGGCTTGAATTTCGGTGTGGGATTGCACATATTGCGCGTAATTTTACTCATTCCTGCAGATTTTGTGCTCACACCCAAAGTGCATGCACATAAAGCCGCCTCTCAGTACTAAATTGAGTTCTTTTTTGCAGCGTATTATGCTTAAACAGTCAAATACATACAAAATGATGTCAAAATGCCAGTCTTGGCGAGTATTCACGTAAACAAGTCAGTTATGTTTTAAGTGATGTAAACAGTTGAGAAGGAAAACATACGTGTAACAGTATAATGGATCCGTGCTTCAGGTCTTAAAGTGACAGTAGCCAATATACCTGCTGCCAAATTATGAGATAATATTAAAAAATATCTGTATGGAAGTTTTTCCCCAAGGTATCGATGTGAAAATGCTGAGCAGCTAGTAACTTTCGAAAACCACTAGCCACAGTGGCTGGTGAGCAAAAAAGTTAATGTCAAGCCCTGCATTGAATCATTCATTCAAACCTATTAAAAAAATCAAACAAACTTTACTTCAAATTAATTAAATATTTTTTAAATAGACTGTTTTGTTTAGTTGTCTATTCAGAATTGTGGGAGAATCATGATCTCTATTTAAAAAAAAAAAAAAAAAAAAAAGTGATTCTCAATTTCGTGCAGCTCCAGTGCAAACCAAAAGATCAGATTGTTTTAATGGATTTATGACATGAGAAATCAAATTTTCTGAGATCTTTTGAAAGAGGTCATTGTACCATTTAAAGTTTCATAGCTATGTTCACTAAACTAAAACCTTTTGTGATTTAAAAATAAATGAGACTATAGCAGGGGCAATGGATATTTTGGCACTTAATTAGTAACTTAATTAGTACAAAAGTTTATTTATTGGCCTCCAGGACATTTTTCAATTGACCTAATAATGCGCTCAGTACTTTTAAAGGGCAGTTACTCAATGTCCGTCATATAATAATGTTGTGAGTCTGCTTACTCATTGAGGATTTTGAACAAATGACTTTAAATGCAGTTTGTGATGCAAAAAACAGAAAGCTATGTTTTGTACCAGGTTATGTTGATGCACTAAAAATATCATTAAAAGATGAGAAAATACTGAAGTTACAAGGGAAAATCTACTTAAATGTCAAGAAGCAAGATACTTTCTGTAGATCCAAACTGAGTAAATGTTTTTTTTTTTTTTTTGTGTGTGTGTGCTTTTGTTAAAATAAACGTAACTTTGCCTGCATGCATGTAGCCTTTGTATTTAATGTAGAAAATAAATCACAATGTAAAATGAATGATGGTCTGTGTCATAAAGTCAGTTCACCTTTCTGAAAATATCCACCAGACTGTTTTCTACAGTCTAGCGATAGTTTGCTAGTTTGGGTGATTGTTTAACATTCAGTTGTTCGTGCGGGCTGTGGGCTGCTGCAGAGTCTGATCGCTTGCATTTTTTTAAAATTACTAGCTGGTTTTGGGAATGGAACTATCAAATCTGGATTCCTGTTATCCAAAAAATGAGGTATGTCATAGACTGTTCATTAAGTCCAGCACGTCAGCTTTGATTGCATGGTTTGATTGGCTTTTCAGGCATTTTATCAAACATCTTGGTCAAACAAGATGTTTCAAATTAACTGATTCCTACTTGTGATGTTCTCCTGATTACAGTGGAGTTACATTACTAGAAAAACGACTGGTTCATGAAAAATTGTTCAGTAAAGTTTTGATGTGCTGATAGAGTATATCGGCAGCACCGGGATATTATGCTGCTTATATAACTACATTTGTCTTTGGTTCCAGACTGTTCATTTGATGCTGACTGGAAGTGGAGTGGGAAGGGGGTTTACCTGGAGCGAAAAGCTGGTGTTGAAAATATTGGTACAAGAATGTAAAAGCATCGATGCTAGGACTTTTTTTTTTTTTTAAATCAAATCATTTATAAATCCATGACTTGGTTCTCAGCTGCATTGAACGTGACTGCCACATGAATTTAAGATAAAATTTATATTTGAATTTAAGATAATGCGTGTTTCTAGCCTTTTATAGTCGACTAGTAGTCATTCATTTAAAAGGGCTCTATGTAGGAATGACACCCAGTGGTCTGGTATAGGTACTGCAGTCCAAATTCAAAATATTGTTTGCTCCACCCCCTCGTTCAAAGACACAACAAGAGGGAGCGCAATTGACAATGAAAGCTGTAAAGACTTGCACACTGTAAGCTGATGAGTTGATTTATCTGTTTTAATATGCTGTCGTTCATAGAGATTTTTAGATGGATGCAGAGGCTTTTTAGGTCAGGTAGAATCTGTGATTCTCTGACCCAGTTTTCCGCCAACTGGCAACCTGTGATGTCGAAATACTATTGGATAAACTGGCAGCACACGGTTTTGCACAGACTAAAACAAAGATAGCCATTCCGACACGGAACGCACATTTCAAAGTAGAATATCTGGCTGTAGCATTGTTTTTCTGAGAAACAAGTAGGTGAACTTGGCATGTTTCCTAAATATCTGCAAACCTATTGGGGTATTTTTATGCTTTATTAAAGTAAAAATCTTACATATAGCCCCTTTAAGACATTAGTCGACTAATCGTGCATTTATATTAATTTAACTACTTAAATATATACTTGGGGGCCCTAATAATCCCTTTATATATATATATATATGGGCGTAATATATAGCCTATTCCCAGTGCTGGGTAGATTACTTACAAATTGTAATCAGTTACGGATTCCAAATTACATGACACAAATTATAGTTAGAAATGTAATCCATTGCATTACACATTTAAGGTTATATAATCTGACTACTTTTAGATTACTTTTGACCTAACTCATTTATCACTTTGATTTGAATAGGATAATCTTATACCATACTGATTTAAAAATACAAAGAGAAAGAAAATATATTTAATTCTTTATCAACCACGTGAAGTGCATTAAATATTACGTTACGTCAGGGTTTCCAAGACTGGGGTTCATATAGGAACTGCAGGGGTTTGAGTTTAATGAAAAGCTATTAATTAATTCATAAAATTACAAAAGATAATTTTAAAATAAAAACAATAAAAATAAAACGCTTACTAAAAAAAGATGAAATATTGTTTACCTGCATGTCATGTGACAATTAACTGACGTCTGAGAACTGTGAGCTTAAAGGTGCTGTATGTAAAAAAAAATTTTTTGACTGTACTAAAGCATAAAAATACCATATGTTTGTAGATATTTAGGAAACATAATTTGTCCTAACAAACAATTCTACAGCCAGTTATTGTACTTTAAAATGTCTGTTTTTATTTTCATATGTGTAATCTCACCCACTGCCAATTTACCCAATAGTATTTCGACAATCAATGAGTTATGATTAATTTACTTCCATTGTGAGAATAACATGTAGTCTGATTATGAGTATTTTAAAATGTATTATATTCTAATTAGAAGACCACAGTGGATAGTCCGGACTGCTAGAGGAATCTTCGGTACACCCCTTCCCACGAACTGTAACTGAGCAAAAAAGCTGGCAAAATCACTCTGGACCCCTCACATCCAGGCCACTTCCTCTTTGAACTGTTGCCGTCTGGTCAGCGCTACAGAACAGCCAGGCACAAGAAAAGTTTTTCTTTTCTTTCTCATATTTATTTAGCATATCATTCCTCTTGTTCACATTCTCTTGCATTGTAACATACCTGTACAAAAATGGTCTATTTTGTATACTTATTTTTATTCACTTTTATGTTGTCGCTGTCATTCTGTCATCAAGACAAATTCCTTGTATGTGTAAGCATACTTGCCAATAAAGCTTATTATGATTTTGAATTGCAAGTAATCCAGATTACATGTAATCAGTTTACTACTAGGGGTGTAACGGTACATGTATTTGTCCCGAACCGTACAGTTGTAGTACAAAAAAATACAGATGTTTTGAAGTAACAAATACAGTCAGTCACAGGCGATCCACAGTCCAGAAGGGGGGTGTGTGCAGTAATGCAATGCTGTTTGCTAACCGCCACAACAGGTAAAAGAGCAGAAGAAGAGATGATCTATGCACCAACCCAAAACAAGAGTTCAGATGGCATGCAAGAGCTTGCTAGTAGCCTATACGTTGAGTTTCGATTAATTACTGGGTGCTTTTCAATTCTTATTTGTGCATCCTCGCTTCCTTTCCTCACGTCTTGGCTCCACCCCTTCAGGATGCGAGGGAAGGACTCAAGGAATTGAATTAAGTGTAATGATATTCTCGCTCCCTTTAGCGTTACTTCAAAGCGTCATCAGCTGCACTCGAGGGATCTACCCACATGTTGTTAAAATTTGGTTATTTAAAAAAAATATATATATATATATTAATAAAGCATGATGCCCCGTTGAAATACGTGAGATGTAAAGTTTATTTAAACTGCAAAAGTAAAGCATACATTTAAATTATTGTGACCGATATGAAGGGGGAGGAGAATGTATACGTGTGTCAAGTTTCTCAATGAGAGACTTCCGCAAAGGATACACCTGTGTATCCTCACTCATGACTCCTCAGGAAGCGTCTTCACTCCTTGATCCTCGCCTCCTCGCGGTGCAGTTAGAGAATTGAGATGTCCTTCAATATGGCTGAGCTTGATTGGTTTCCGGGTCATAGGATTGAGGACGGAGGAGCGAGGAAACGAGGAGGGATATTGAGAAGCACCCATTGTGTCGCGCTCCACAAGATTCACGGAAAGAAAACCGGTACGGCAGAAAGTGGCATCCTGTTTCTTTAATTTACAAAAGCACAATGTGGCCCATTTGTTTGTTTTTATTGTAAGTGTTCACAAATAAAAATGGACCCTTTACAGTTTCGAATGTCGTCTTACTCTTTTTAAATTGTTTCCGCTGTTATGAGACAAAATCATTTGGCTTTGTGTCATGACTTGTGGAAGTCTCACTACTACAGTCCAGTGATGAAATATGCTTGTCCTGGAAATAGGAAGCCTCAGGTGCCGCTTCACTCGCTGTATCCTCGTGGATGCCTGAAGTAGGCTATTTTTCTCCTTCTCGCTCATCTTTCCGTGATTTCTTGCAAAACCATAATATTGAACTTTGTGCATCCGCCATTGTCACCGCATGTAAATGAACTCTCATGTGCAAAGAAAAATGAAACTTGCAGAGATTAGTTCATTATTCTATTTATTTTGTACTTTTATAACACTGAGTTGCTTTTCAGTTTTGTAGCTGATTGTGACCAAATACCTTTTTGTTTTGTTTTTTTATTAGCCTTACAAAAAAAATATGACCTATGCAAGAGTGAATTCTGTTTACTGCTTAGTGCTTAATAAACTAAAGGAGGCTGTACTGTATCAAATGGGGAACTAAATGCCGCTTGGTGGAACAAACTATAACTTGCACTACTGTCTATTTAAAATAAATGAAAACAAACCTAGCATTGGGGATTTGTTGCTTTTTCCTGTTGTACCAAACTCGAATCGAACCGTGATTCCAAAATTGAAGTATGTACCGAACCGTGACTTATGTGTACCATTAAGCTGGATTTATACTTTAGCCTGGCTCCGCACTGCGAGCCTCCACTGACTGCGCACGCATCTCCCAAAACAGACAAGACGTTTATACTTGGCGCGCTCGCCGTTTTCTATTCTTTGAAACGACAAGAGCCGACTCTGAAAAAATTGTTCTCTAAATCAGCAGGAAGCGGCGGTGAGGAGAAGAAAGGTACACGTGACAATGTTTATTCTAGTAACTTAGCTGCGTCTGAAATCAAATACTTCTTTACTATATAGTACGGGAAAACGGTATGCGAACAGAGTAGTATGTCCGAATTCATAGTATTTGAAAAACAGTAGGCGTAATTAAAGTACCCGAGTGACTTACTACTTCTTGCGAGATTCTGAAGTGCGCACACTATGGACACTACTATCCCATGAGGCCACGGGAGAGGATTTGTGAATGGAGCTGAAGGGATGTAACTGACGCTAGTAGGTCATGTGACAGTAACAACATTGCGGATGTAGGAGGTCCGAATTCATTTATACTACACACATTCGTACTATATAGAACATACTTTTTTAACGGTCGTGAAGCAAATTTAAATTGTATGGGTTTGCGCCACAGACTGTAAGACTGTCGTGATGGCAACAGACAAATGGTTAGTGGTGACAGCAGCGGCAATCCACCTGTCACTGAAGTGGCCGCACCCTTAATTACGCACACCTTAAAGGCTTAATATAACTTAAACGGATGAAATTCACCCCCCTTACAGGGCAAAATTAGCTATATAAACCAAAAACCACAATTTGTACCAGCCTGTAAACATGTTTCTTTCTGCTGTAAAGTTGGGCATTTTAACATGGGGCTCAATGAGATTCTGCTCTCTTTTGGAGCCTGTCCCTAGCGGCCAGTCGATGAATTGCAGCTTAAGTCACTTCCGTATTGGAGGTTGCCGCTTGGTTCGCGCACACTGAATGCACGCTTCCGCCAACACAGCGATGACATCGTTTTTGTCGCACGCACCCAAGCGAACTTACAGACGCGTCCAGTATAAATCACTCTTTACACTACTAGTTACTACCCAGCACTGCCTATTCCACACTCAAGTGCATGCATAAAGCTTGCAGCAAAGCACAGGCAAAAGTAATGAGTGCTTATAAAGTATTGAATTCACATGTCTTAAATATTTAAAAGATACATTTGAGTTTTTCAGCCCTAGCAACAACCCTAATCAATACAATATCATAAAAAAAAAAAATCACTATATTGGATTGTATTGGCACAACTGTACTGCGTTCCAAAGGGAGTTTTCACAGTGATGCCATAGAAGAACCATGTTTGGTTCCTCGAAGAACCTTTCAGTGAACAGTTCTTAAAATAATCAGATGATTTTTTTTTTTTTTTTTTTTTTCTTAGTGTAATGAGTGTCACTCTTACAAACATTTACTTATTGAAACCTACAAAACTACAGTTTCTACCAAAACGCTGTAGTCACTACAGCACTATCATAATAGGTCAAGTCCCCTTTATTTATGTAGTGCTTTACACAATACTGATATGTTTCAAAGCAGCTTCACATTGATAAACATGAAAATAATGATCAGTTATGCCACCCTGATCAAATATGAGACCAATTCAGTTCTGTTGTAAAGCAGCTCTACAGAAGACAGTGTCGTTGTTCAGTTGAAGTCAGTTAAGTGTTAATTCAGTTCAATAACTGTAAAGTTTTTCGATTATGAAATAAGATAAATTAATCTATAAGCAGCTCTACAGAAGACAGAACATCGTAATAAATATCTCTCACTAGATAAATCTTTCAAAATTGTTTGTATGTTTGAATAAATTAATAAAACAAAAGTGGCATTGTAGTAACCATATGATTATTGCTTATAAGAAATTACAATTTTTTTTCAGAATCTGATCAAATCTTAAACTAGTGGAGAAATACACATGCACACTCCAGAACACTCCTCTTATAGTCAAGCAGACGAGTCACAACGCAGCGTGAACGGCTCTGTTACACAGTATAATGGGATTGATGTAGTTGTGGCATCACTTGCTCGCAGGTGTAGAACGAAAAGTCCAGATCAAGAAAGTCTAAATCCAGAAAAAGATGTTTTTAGAGATCCAGAATTATACAAATATAATAATGTGCTGTGGTCTGCCAATGTTCGCTGTGTTTATGACGTGTCATTACTGGGAAATTGTTATTCAAAAAGTTATTCATTCAGTGTCATATTTAATGACACCTGCGTCTATCTTGCATATCTCTGTCAGAGCAGCACAGGATGAGTGTGGTTAAGAGTGAGGAGGAACAGGAGTGTTTGCAAGTACACACACACCTCTGTCATTCTGCCAGATTTGTCTTTCTGCTGAGACTTACAGGCAGAGTCTAAAATGAACCACTTATCGTGCCTTCCAGTAGGTCAATTAATAAATATTTCTTACCGATAAAAGCTGTTGCGACAGATGAGTTTGATAGACGGGTTGTTTCTGGGTTTTTAAAAAAAATTTGTATTCAATTCAGTCATGTCACTCACGAGTTTCAGATTATCCCTTGTTTGGCTTAAAGTGCCCCTATTATGCGCTTTTCTTTTCTTTTCTTTTTCTTTTTAGAATATTCTCTATCACGCAGTGTGTAACATGTAGTGCACGACAAGTAAAGTATTGATTCTGAACTAGAGTGGTTGACCAATCACAATCACACGGTTATGCGGCAGAAAATTAGTGTTTTATTGACCTTGAATGCATGTAAGCCTATTGTAGGAGACTCCAAAAACCTTTAAAATAGCATAATTTGGGAACTTTAAGTAATCTTGTAATTTAGCGTAAACATGTCTTAGTTTCTAATGAATTTCTGGTCCTGCGAGTGAAATAACTTTTTTTTTTTTTTATTTACACACCAAAGCCAACTTTTCTTCTCATTTGGCACAGTTAATTTTAGACTTTGCTTACATACAACCTGTTATTTATAACCTTTTTATTTGTTGTTCATGTTTACGTTATATTATGTATAGGCAGACACATCATAAACAATGATAGTTTTCCTTAAGATGAAACAAACCAAAAAAAAAGTTGTAATGCAGGTTCAAATCCAGTATGTGAGGCTTTTATTTTTACTGCTGCTTTCCTGTCCTGTGGTGGGATCATGGTACATCGATGGTATCAGATGTATTACAGATGGATCTGATGGTATCAGATGTAATACTGTGGTATTACTAAGGTGCTTAATAAGGGATACAGGCTTATTACCATGGTACATGTCCAAATATCTCTGATGGGTCCATTCAGATGTGTTAAGCTTCTAATTTGCAGCATTGGATGTTTGGAAAGTTATGTGGCATATAATGAAATCAAATACTCAAAACTTTCCAATATTTTCTTTAAGAGGAAAGTGACAGCAGTAAAAGCAAGACATTGTTTTCTAAAGCATGACGTATACTTTGTTTTGTTTTTGCAAAAGCCAGTTGTTAATGGAAACCTTTGAAGCTTTCCAGATCCAAACACAGATACGCACTAGATCGTTCGCCAATATGCTGCTATTATGGAGAATTATTTGCATTTTTTTTTTTTTTTTTTTTTTTTTTTTTGTGTGTTGTGGTGGCTTGCTTTACTGATTACATGTGTAGTACTATAAGTTTGGGGACATGATGATGATGATGATGATGATGATTATGATTATTTATATATATATATATATATATATATATATATATATATATATATATATATATATATATATATATATATATATATATAAATAAATAAATAAATAAATAAATAAATAAATAAATAAATAAATAAATAAATAAATAAATAAATAAATAAATAAATAATTTTTTTTTTTTTTTTTTTAAGAATTGAATACTCTTATTCAGCAAGGCATTAAGCATTTAATTTGATATTTATAGTGTTACAAATAAGTTCTGTCTCTAAATAAATTCTCTACTTTTTATCTTTTCATCAGATTCCTGGAAAAAAAGTATCATGGTTTCCTCAAATATGAAGCAGCACAAATTTTTCTTCATGTATTCAAATAGACAAGTTATCTTAAATTGTAATATTTCAGAGTATTACTGGAATTTGTACTGTATTTTTGATCAAATAAATGCAGTTTTGGCGAGCAGAAGAGACCCATTTCAAAAAACGAACAAAATCTTAGACCCCAAAATGTGAATGGTAGTGTATGTACTGGAACCTGTTAACTAAAAGATTCACCCCTGTAGTTTAAGAAACCATTTTCATTATTATCATTTTTGTTTCTTTCCGGTGAAAGACAAAATAATGAAAACATCTCACTATATTTCAGTGCAGTTTAACGCTTGTGGTGAATGTGTAAAAGACATCAGAAAAAACTTGTTTTGAGTCACTCAAGTCTCTCTCATGTGTCCCCTTCAGTTGATATTCGGGAAATTAAGGAGATCCGGACAGGGCAGAAGTCCCGGGACTTTGATCGGTATGTGGAGGACTCGACTGCGCGGCCGGACCAGGCCCACTGCTTCGTCATCCTCTACGGGACGGAGTTTCGGCTCAAAGCACTCAGTCTGGCAGGTAACAGTCCAGATAAATCTACTGGCAGAAATATGTGCAAAACTTCTGTAAGCAATGAAACCGTATTAGAGTTACAGTACACACATATTCATGCTTGTGTTCCTCTGTCTGTACTGCAGCAACCTCAGATGAGGAGATGGTCATGTGGGTGAAGGGTTTGACATGGCTGGTGTCAGATACACTACGCTCCCCCACACCCCTGCAGATAGAAAGGTGACCTTTGACCTTTATGTGCCCCTCTCCCTGTAGATATTGACTGATGCTAACCATTAAGCTCTGGGTTCACATGTCAAGTGTCAAAAGTGCTTAAAATCAGCTCGGCCTGTATTCATAGTTTTCACGTGACATCACGCCCTTATTGGAACACCCACCTAGAGGACAAAACAAGGCTTTCCGGGTGCACTTTATTTTACAGTGTGTGCAGTGTACTTAAGAAAATACTAGGTAATGTAAGGTTATTACATGGGTTAAGGTTAGCTTTTGGGTTAGTACGTAGTTATTACCCAGTTATTGTAATTACTATAAGTACATAGTATGTACATGGGGAACAGGACTGTAAAATAAAGTGCTACTGGCCTTCCTTATTTTTACCAGGTTTGTACTACAATAATTAAAATGATCACATTAGTACTGGGATAAAAGTTTTTAGTTATGATATAAACACTGACGTCTATGGTAGCGATCAAAATAAAGTAAATCACCTTTTGAAAATAACTTGACGCTTCAAATATATTTGATCAATGTTGTATCAATTTCATTGTTACACCGACAAGAGACTTTTAAAAAATGTATGTCACTGAATCATTCATTCAAGAGATTTGTTCAAAAAGCTGATTCTCAAATACTTAACTTGTTTCATTATTGGATGAGAGTCATTGAATCATTCATTCAAGAGATTTGTTCAAAAAGCTGATTCATCCAATAATGAAACAACAGGTGAAGTATTTGAGAGAGTCATTGAATCATTCATTCAAGAGATTTGTTCAAAAAGCGGATTCATCCAATAATGAAACGAATGATTCAATGACTCTCTCAAATACTTCACTTGTTTCATTATTGGATGAATCAGCTTTTTGAACAAATCTCTTGAATGAATGATTCAATGACTCTCTCAAATACTTCACTTATTCAAGAGATTTGTTCAAAAATCTAATTCATCCAGTAAAGCCTAAAGTATACTTCACTTTAAGCGTACGCGAGTGTCAGTGAATTTTGTTATCAGAAGAGTACGGGCGTATTGTATGCGCACCACCGGATTATAACCATCGCACATGCATATTTAATTTTTTTTTTTGCAGTAATTAGTTTATCCACAAGGTGGCAACCGTGCCCTGTGGCCGTCGATTCACAAGGTAGTTGCGAATAAACTGCATGAACAGAACAGACCGGAACGCATGCAAGCTACAGTGACGATTGAGGCCTACATAGATGAGATTGCGCTAAAAGGTTAGAAAGAACCCTCATTTGTACAACTCTAACATGAAAGAATACAAAGATGTTTACATGGGTTGTAACTCATGAGATTGCTCAAAACTGCGCTTGCGTCGAACCCCTGTGTGCGCGTACGAGTCAAGTAAAGTATGCTTTGCAAGGCTGTGCATTCGACTGTGTGCGTGTATGCCTAAAAAAAAAAATAAACAAAGTATACCCAGGGCTTAATGAAACAAGTAAAGTCTTTGAGCGAGTCATTGAATTGTTCATTCAAGAGATTCATTCAAAAATGCTGATTCATCCAGTAATGAAACGTGTGAAGTATTTTATGAGTGAGTCATTGAATCATTCATTTAAACAAATAATTGAAGTTCATTAAATATTTTTTAAATACATTGAAGCAATTAACCGAATTGTGCAGCTCTTCTGTATATAGTATTTATCATCAATAAATGATAAAATCACTGAATTTGATCTTTTATTATCGATGTTTTAGTACATTAAGGCAGTTTAAGTAATTTTTACGTTAAGCGTTTTATAAAGTCGTATCTGGATTACAAGTTCCCAAAACTTGAATTTTGTTCACATATTTTTGTTATTCTTCCTTTAAAATTGAAAATCGACAGGCCTGTGCTGCAGTTCTGTGGATGTTTAGCCCTCCAGGTCTCTGTGACAGTCATGTGACTAAAAACTATGAATAACAACAAATATTTAAAAAAAAAGAAAAAAAAAGTGTTGTATATTATATATTCTTTTTCCCTTTTTCTTCTCTTGAACTCAGGTGGCTGAGAAAACAGTTTCATGCAGTGGACCGCAACAGAGAAGACAGGTATGTGTCAATGTCATTTGAGTAATCAAGTGCTCCGGCTCTCTGTAGAGAAACTGGTGTAGCGTACGATCATGTTGAGGGACACATACGTAGATGGATAGATAATGTGCATTTGAGACGTTTTCCTGCCATAACGATTCTTTTAATCTCATCTTCCTTTCGATATGTCTGTGTTATGATATATGCCTTAAGGGGAAAAATGGCTGACTCAGAGGTACTGGGCCTTATCAACACACACACACACACACACACACACACACACACACACACACACACACACACACACACACACACACACACACACACTCTCTCTCACTCCCACTCCTGTTGGGTAAATAGAGCTCAGAAATGGCACATCCTGCAACAGGAAACAAAGCTCACAACGTGTGTGTGGGGGGGTGAAAAGACCCATGAGCTCTGTGTGAGGTGTTGTATTCAGATGAAATGGTGGTCGTGTGTAGATGAGAAACATGACATTTTCAGTTTGTCAACGTATGTGACTAAATCAAATAAGTGACGTACACAGCAGAAATTAATAATCTGTTCCACTCACAATGGAAACCTGCCTCTTCACATATACATACTAACAATGTCTCTATATACACTACCGGTCAAAAGTTTGGAATATTTATTTAAGATTAAAAGTCTCTTCTGCTCACAAAGGCTGCATTTATTTGGCAAAAAAACCCCAAAAAAACGAAACAAACGAAAAAAAAAAAAAAAAACCCAGTAATATTGTGAAATATTATGATATATATGATAACAGTTGTGCTGCTTCATATTTGTGTATCTGAACTAGAATTGAATTGCTGAATAAAAGTATTAATTTCTTTTTTAATTTAATTTCTTCAAAAAGAAACTTACTGACCCCAAACTTTTGAACAGTAGTGTATTTGTACATACTACAAGCATACACGAGTACATGTATACATAAAACAGATGACTGTATGTACATTATACATACATGTAATAACTTCGTTTGTTTTTTGAGTAATGTTTTTATTGATTATATTCTGAAAAGTGCACAAGACCAGTAAAACGGATTGATGAAAATGTTGCTGAAATGAACGATGCTGAGCGTCCTCAAAAATCTGATGCTGACATCACCGCGTGAAGTTGTTTCATAACCACGTTCCCAAACTTTCTGCGTTCTTTGGCAGGATTTCCTGTAAGGATCTGAAGAGTATGCTGTGTCAAGTCAACTACAGGGTTCCCAATATGAAGTTCTTACGAGAGAAACTTCCGGTAACACTTCTGCATACACTAAATTCTTTTTCATATATTAGTGTAGAATTAATTGTTTAGGTGACTTTTATTGTATGTTTGTTTACTTATTATACTGTGGTTTAATTGTTACACTGTTAACTGCAGTAACATCACTGGATATTGTGTATTGGTTTGCTCTCTATTAATATATTTGTAATTACAGGACAAATATAGCACATATCTTTTTGTTTCATTATTATTATTAATATTAATTGTATTGTTTAATGTGGTGTCTTGGTTAGGATGGTGAGCTGAGGAATGGAGATGTGTCATATAGTCATTTCGCCCAGTTGTACCGCAGCCTGATGTTTGACGCACAGAAATCTGTGAGTTGCACATTTATTTGTGTCTGTTGTTTATATGTTGGGGGAGCAGGGCGAGAGGTGAACCCTTCCTCAGAGCCACTTAAACCTCATCAGTCGTCCCCGACCCCATCAGTTTGCCCTGCTTCTCAAATGGCCTTCACGTCAATACTCACCCTTTTAAAAAGCCGCAAGATCCATCGGCTAAAAGCCATTAGGACACACACACACGCACACACACCCCTTTGAGTGCAGGGGTCATCAGTGCTGTTTGTTTGTGTGTTCGTCTTTGTAGATTGAATCACTTGTGTGGATGTTTGATATCTCATCATCAGTTGATTAGCATCTGATGGGCCTGTGTATGGACGGGGTTTAGAGCTGCAGACGTTAACCGGGGTGTTTTAATGTAGTGGAGCGGAAATGGCTACAGTTAAAAGATTGGGTATTAATTGTATTACTCACATCACTTTGTTTTTTCTGTTTTTATATAGATGGAGATTGCACTGCTGCAAAGGTATTCACTCATTTTTCTTTTTTTTTTTTTTTCTTTTTCTTAAGCTAAAGAATTTATCAATGACACAAATGATCATTTATAACACGTTTAACTTCCATGATAAGATTTAATTACAAGTAAAACTGAATATTCAGTAATAAATAATATAGGGCAGAATTTATTGGGATTTGATTGAACTATTTAAATGTTAGGCTATTGTTGTTTTTTATCAAATTATTTTTGTACACTCACACAGTATTGTCTATGTCAGTAGAAAATAAATCATTTCAGAAGTTAAGAGCATTATTAGATTTTAGTGGAAAATGATTTTAGTTTTACAAAATTTCCTTTACAAAATGGTCCTTTTATTATAGTTTATATAATATATTTAAGTTGTTTATCAGACAATTTCAACAATTTGGTTGGTTGATTAGTCAGTTTGGTAGTGTTTAAATTGATTCTCCCTCAAAGAACCAAAATGTTAGATGATGGGGAAAGGTTTTGATGGTTGGCTGGTTAGTTGGTTTGTAAGCTTATAAAATCAATCCCTCTCAATGTCCCGTGAGCCTCTAGTAGCAGGATTACACACCCTGTGTTAGATGTTGGAGGAAGGTTGGGTTGGATCCATCAAAGAACTAAAATGTTAGATAATGGGGAAAAGTTTGGTTAGAGTATAAATTTGATCACCCTCTAAATGGTCAATATGTTAGATGGGGAAAGGGTTGGTTGGTTAAATTGTGCACATAAAGATATATTAGTAAATTGTCATTTATTATAGTTTATATTAGGCTTGCTGCAATAGTCAGTGTTATCAGTGTTACACAATGTTCAGCCACACACCGATTACATCTCTTGCCCACCACAGCGTCGCCCCCAATGTCGTTTTAGTAATACAAAAAAAATTTAATGTTGATTAACCGGTGGGAAAATTTCCTCACAGTCACATCCTAGTTTATATAATGTATTTAAATTGTTATCAGACATCCCAGAACATCTCTTGGGTTTCAGACATAAGGCTGTAACACTGATCTGTGTGTTTCTAACAGGTTTATTGAGAGACCCGAACAGAAGATCTCACTGGAGGACTTCCAGAACTTCCTAATTGAACATCAGAAGGTTAGATATGCATTTTTTTTTTTTTTTACTTTATTGCTCAAACCAAACTAGTTGTCACTGTATTTACATATTAATTGGATGCATTTGTACAGTAGATAATCTGTACTTTAGATGTTTGGTAATAACTGCTCCATGTAAATATATATACTGTGTATGTATGTATGTATGTATATGTGTGTATATATATATATATATAATGTCTCCTCAGGAGCTTTGGGCCGCAGATAATAACAAGGTGCAGGAGTTCATGTTCCACTACCTTAAGGATCCTCTACGAGAGATCGAGCAGCCATACTTTCAGCAAGACGAGGTGACTTTTACATTGGCATTTATGTATATGGCAAACACATTTATGCAAGTGTGACTAGTGCATTCTGGGTGTACGTTTACTCAGTATGTGGGTTCCCAGGGAATCAAACCTATAACTGTGGCATTGCAAGCACCACGCATTACCCACATCCCCACTTCCTGCTTTACTGCAGTATCGTGTGACCTCAGATCATTTTGTTTGATATATTAACCCGCCTCTTCTCTCCTTAATTAGTTTTCTTGTGAATTTCCTGATCTGTTTTTTGCAAGAGTTATCTAAACGAGGTATAAAAAAGATTTTATCTTGTTTAAACTTGGAATTATTTTGTGTTATAATGTGATCATATTAAAACATTCATGTAGTTAATCTTGAGAGAACCTTACATAAATGTATGTTTGATACGCATTCCTCATTTATTTTTAGTAAATAATTGGAGTAGTTATTGAAGTATCTATTTTCACACAAAATCATAAAGGTGATTACAAAGTTAAAATTTTTTGCTTACTATTTTTTTAGAAAAAAATAAAATAAATAGTAAAAAAAACAAAAAACAAACACTTCCTAGTTCATGTTCCTTTTTACTGATTTAAAAACATGGATGTCCATGTCATATTTTGTACCCTTTCATGGAATTTGGAGTTTAGCACTAAACTGGTTCATCAGCAGTGCTTAGTACTAACTCATGCTTCTTGTCTTCAGTTTCAGCATGCTTTTTAACGTAAACATGTTTTGTGGTTCTCAGTTCCTCACGTATCTGTTCTCTAAAGAGAACACTATCTGGGACTCGCAGCTTGATCAGGTGCGGCCAGAGGACATGAACAACCCCCTGTCCCACTACTGGATCTCCTCATCCCACAACACGTGAGTAGAGGCGTGATCTATGTTCCCTGTATGCTGCTCACTGATGCACTGACACTGCTTGTCTTGCAAATTTTCAATATGCAGTTATACAGTGCTGATTAATCTGACATTTACAGTACAGTGTACAGTGCCAGTACAGTGATTTTTAAGAGGCTGTATGTTTCTTAAATCTCTCTCTCTATAAGGCATCTAGTAACTAGTCCAGATAATTTGACAAAGGATAGTTAATATGTGGTCTAATGTCCATCCATTTTCTAGCTAGCTAGTTATTTAGAAACAAGATGATGGTGAAAGGGTTGGTTGGTTGATTAGTTAGTTGGGTAGCTTTATTCTCCCTCAAAGAACCAAAATGTTAGATTATGGGGAAAGGGTTGGTTGGTTGGTTGGTTAATTATTTAGTTGGGTAGTTTGATTCTTTCTCAAAGAACCAAAATGTTAGATTATGGGAAAAGGGTTGGTTGGTTGGTTGGTTAATTATTTAGTTAGTTACAAAATAATGGTGAAAGGGTTGGTTGATTATTTAGTTGGGTAGTTTGATTCTTTCTCAAAGAACCAACATGTTAGAGGATGGGGAAATATTTGGTTGGTTTAGTTAGTTTGAAACAAAATGATAGTGAAAGGGTTGGTTGGTTTGGTTGGTTGGTTGGTTGATTTGATTAGTTAGATGGGTAGTTTGATTCTTTTTCAAAGAACCAAAATGTTAGATTATGGGGAAAGGGTTGGTTAATTATTTAGTTAGTTACAAAATAATGGTGAAATGGTTGGTTGATTATTTAGTTGGGTAGTTTGATTCTTTCTCAAAGAACCAACATGTTAGAGGATGGGGAAATATTTGGTTGGTTTAGTTAGTTTGAAACAAAATGATGTTGAAAAGGGTTGGTTGGTTGATTAGTTAGATGAGTAGTTTGATTCTTTCTCAAAGAACCAAAATGTTAGATTATGGGGAAAGGGTTGGTTGGTTAATTATTTAGTTAGTTACAAAATGATGGTGAAAGGGTTGGTTGATTAGTTAGTTGAGTAGTTGAATTCTCCTTCAAAGAATCAAAATGTTAGAGGATGGGGAAATAGTCAGTCAGTCAGTCAGTCAGTCAGTTAGGTAGGTTTAATCACCTTCAAAGAGCCAAAATGTTATATGGGGAAAGGGTTAGTTAATTATTTAGTTGTTAGTGAACACAGTACAACCTTCTCTAAGATGTTACAATGTTCCCATTATGCATTATCTGAACATAAATGTCTGTGCTTTTGTGTAAAAGGACCATTTTTTTTCTGGAGTTTATTGGTGACTGAATGGTGTGGTCCTTGTTGTTGGGCATCCGTTAGATGAGAGCACTGGAGTAGAGGACTGAATGAAACTCATTCTTCACATGCACAGTAACCAGAATTTAAAACCCTGATGAACAAGGCTCAGTAAAATGTTGAATAGATGCAATACATTAGGTGTTGTGCACACACAATATCTCTTCTCTTTGTACTCTAAACTCTTTAATTTTGCTTTTAAAGTGCTGGGCACATGATGATGCCATCATGTGCCCAGTATGCGCATAAGTGCTTTTGTGCCACTCTGCATTGAAGAATTTCACACTTTTTCGCAATCAGAGATAATTCATGTTTAGCCTATATATTACGGTCATTATATTGTCCTATTAAAAAATACATTGTTGGATGTAAGATTTTCACTGGAGTTACTTATGGAGGGCTTATTTTATGCTTATCGCTTATTTTAATATCTTTGAGAAAGATTTTATAATAAGCAAATCAGATAATGCTTTAAGTTAATTTCATATGTGTTGAAAATCACATTAATATAGAAACCCAGTAAAAATTGTGACTATTTCTTATTGTTCCTTAATATCTCAATTTTAAATCCGTATCCAGTAGTCTAGTTAACAGTGTATGTGTACTGTTAACTTCAACAAAGAGAAGTCATCTGAAAAAGTGTCAGTAACCTGTAAACCTTGAATAAAAAGACATGTCTGGCATCAGATGTGGCTGAATTTGAAAAGTGCTGATGAGTGGATAGATTTCTATATCATTTCATATGATATGATGTTTCAGATGGGTGAAGTGTTACTAGAGTGTGTTATGTTTGGTATCAAACCTTTTGCTTTTTTTTCATTTTTGTGTCTCTCATGACTTCAAAACAATTAAGAGAGATTTGTGTTTAACCGGAATAACTTGATTATAAAGCTATTAGGTAGTTCGATGGGGAACAAAGACTGATAGAATGGAAAGAATTCTTTAACGTGTTTGTACAGAATGTTTCTGTAGCTTCCGTCTGCAGTGTTTAAGCTGTAATAAAGGTGAAAGGGTTATTTATGGTGGAGTGTGACGTGTGTGTGCTAGAGCTGATGTATGGAGTAATGCAGACAGGCCTTTGTGTGTGTGTGTGTGTGTGTGTGTGTGTGTGTGTGTGTGTGTGTGTGTGTGTATTTTTAGCTATCTGACGGGAGACCAGTTTTCCAGTGAGTCGTCTCTGGAGGCGTATGCCCGCTGTCTGCGGATGGGCTGCAGATGCATTGAGTGTAAGTCGCAACACAACACTCAGCTAATCATTAGTAATGATAAATGGCTCGTATACAAATAGATTCGATTATTGCAATTTTTAACCTAGAATCTAACGTGCTGGTAATAGTTTTGCAGTTATTGCATTGAATGTTGCAATACTTTTTTTCTTTTTTTCTCCCAGTAGTAGTAGTAGTAATAATTATATTTAAAATAAATAAATAAATATCCTGCAGTTTTAGTGTCCTAGGTTATGGGATTAAAAAAAGTCTGAAATTGTTATTGTTTTTTCTTTTCCTGGTTTTTGGTGTTCTAATATTTTTTACACACACACACACACACACACACACACACACACACACACACACACATATACATACATATACATATATATATATATATATATATAATGTATATATATGTGTGTGTAATTTTTTTAATTCATTTTCTAAATTTACCAGACCTGCACAAAAAAATTATGCTTTTATTTATTTTTATTTTATGATTTATTTATTTTAGGAGCTAAAATTTGTTTTCATAGATTAGGCCTCTTTCTGTCTTTCTTTCAAGATCTGGTGTTTCATGATCCATGGCATAATAAAATAAATAACTATCCTGCAGTTTTAGTGTCCTGAGCTCTGGAATTTAAAAAAAAAAAAAAAAAAAGTGAAATAAATTTAATTTTTTTTTTTTTTTTAAATTCCTGTTCCTTATTTTTAATTCATTTTCTAAATTTTACAAACATGTACAATAAAAAATAAAGAAACGATTAAATTATGTGCATTTTATTTTTGTCTTTGTTTAGGAAGTGAATATTGCTTTTATAAACTAGAACAGTTTTAGTTATTAGAACTAGACTAGACTTTATTAGAATTATGATTGATTACTACTGTCTTTTAGAGCTGCTTTACAGAAGAATTAAACTGTTTACATCATTGAATCATTTTCCTGTTTATCACTGTAAAGCTGCTTTGAATCAATTGTATAAATAAAGGTGACTTGACTAATGTAGCAACATCTGTTGTTTTATGTTTTTTGTGGCATGTAAGTGTAGTGTTGTGTTTCTGGCAGGTGGTTGTAACGTGTGGGGTTTTTTTTTTTTTTTTTTTTTGCAGTGGACTGCTGGGACGGTCCTGATGGGATGCCTGTCATCTACCACGGTCACACCCTCACTACCAAGATCAAGTTCAGCGACGTGCTAAACACCATCAAAGAACATGCCTTCGTCACGTCTGAGTGAGTGTCCCTGGTGAACCCACATGATGTCTGTGTTTGTGTGATGTTTTGATATGGTTATCTTCTCAAGAATGTGCGTTATGCGATTTAATCTGATTGTGTGTTTGCATGCAGCTATCCCATCATCCTCTCCATCGAGGATCACTGCAGTATTGTCCAGCAGAGAAACATGGCCACCTTCTTTAAGAAAGTGTTTGGAGAGATGCTCCTGACCAAAGCGGTGGACATCTCGGCTGATGGCCTCCCCTCACCCAATCAGCTCAAGAGGAAGATCCTAATCAAGGTTAGAGCCCATTGGTTATGTGGCAGGAAATGGGATTTTTGGCTACTGTAGCCAGTTTCTCAGTAAAGTTCCTTTTTTATTATTGATTTGATCTGTTCAGCACAAGAAATTAGCTGAGGGAAGTGCGTATGAGGAGGTCTCGTCTTCAACACCCTACTCAGAGAACGACATCAGCAACTCCATCAAGAACGGCATCCTGTACCTGGAGGACCCCATCAACCATGTGAGATCCTCTTCATCTACACTTACTGGAGAGTTGAATCTGCTGGCAGACTTGTGATGAATGTACACTGTTGTTGTCTTCACAGGAGTGGTACCCTCACTTCTTTGTTCTGACCAGCAGTAAGATCTATTATTCTGAGGAGACGTCAAGTAATCAAGGGAACGAGGATGAGGAGGAGCATAGAGAGGTGAGGAAAACACAATCTAATCGACAGTGTTGGGAGTGAGTAGCGTCACTGCTAAACTGCAGTTTGTGGTAGTGTAACAGCTGTTCAGCTGCTTTCAAATTGGGGTCCTTGTGGATCATAAATGTCTTAAAGTGTAATTTTCAACCTACAATGTCTTTAGTATATGTAAATGAGCAATGAGGGTTCGGGTTAGGGTTAGGACCGAGTTACCTGGGTTGAGAAATTCACATTTATTTGTCAGCAAATGTCCGCCGGATGACGTAAAATGCGTCACTTTTGACAGCTCCGGGCTTTCGTGACACATACAGATTGCACTGCTGCATGTTTGTATCCCGCTCACAGACAGTCGGATCTGCAGAGGGTTATTAACAGAGCAGTTATTGTAAGAGTAGGTTTATCACTGAAAATATCATACTTTGTCTACACTTGAAACAGCATTGTTAAAAATTGAGCTCTATGGAAATGGCTTTCTTTCTAACAGCATTCCCACTTAATATTGAGTGTATAGTTTATATAATAACAAATCATTTGATACAATGCACTTATTGTGTACATTGTACTTATATTCACAAAATAACTTCATGTAATTACAGCTGTAATTAATTTCTGTAATTACAACTATAATTACACTGTTGACCCTTAACCCTACCCATACCACTAAACCTGTCCTAACCTTACCCGTAGCTCTACCTCAATAGCAGCACAAGTGTTTAACAGTACAACATCAACACAATAAGTACATTGTATCTAACAATTATTATTATTTTTTTTTTAAATGTAAGTACATAGTAGCTCGGTGTGTATCAAGATCGGTGTGACCGGTTTTTTGCTATATTGTACATTTTAAACACAACCTAATAATGCTTTGAGCCGTCATTGAAAATGTTAGAGCTAATAGTACTAGTCCAAAAAATCCCCAGGTTTCTGCCTGGGACTTTTCATAACACACTTTCCCCAGATGTTTCTGTGCTGCTTTTGATTCTTCATTTTTTTTTTTTTTTTTTGCGCCAAGGTATTTGCTCACAATACTTTAAAGTAACTTCCTCAATGCTGAAGAATAATTCGTTTCTGATTAGTTTATTAAACTAGTGGTTACTTTTGATACAGAATAACACGCTCACACAATTCACAGGGGTGGGCGATATGACCAAAATCTTACCACAAGTCCTTTTATTTTGCGATAATGTTATATATCACGATATAGTTATTTTTGCTTTAAATAAGGTTTTTATGATATCAAAATTCGATACAATTTGAAATTTCATAATTCTCGTTACCAATTTCAGTATCACAAAAAAAAGTATGCTAGCCTAACTAAAATAAGTAAAAAAAAAAGAAAAAAAAAAAGTAAAAATAAAATAAGAACAAAGAAATGAAGTGTACAGGAAAACAAATGACAATAGAACAAAGACACAAATGAAATAGACCTGAAAAGTATGTCATTAATTACACACCTTCATGTCGTTCCAAACCTGTAAGAATTTTGTTCATCTTTGGAAGACAAATGAAGAAAAATGAAATCTGAGAGCTTTCTGTCCCTCCACAGCCAGCTACCACTTTTGATGCTTCAAAAAGTTGATAAAGAGATTGTAAAACTAATCCATGTGAATTGAGTGGTTTAGTCCAAATTTCCTGAAGAGACTCGATCACTTTATATGATGAAAAGATTGCATTTTGGCTTTTTTATAAACATTGATCAGCAAACAGAAGCTCAAACGTGCTGCGTAACACAAGAATGAACCTCACTGGTTCTCGCATGTCAATCAAACATGCTTGAGCTTCCGTTTACCATATCTGATGCGAGTTGATGAATGTTTATATGTGAATAAAAGCCTAAATTCAAACTGTTAATAATGTAAAGCAATTGTTTCATTTCAGAAAATGTGGACTAAACTGCTCAATTCATATGGATTAGTAATACGTTCTCTTTATGAACTTTTTGAAGCGCCACAGTGGTAGTTGCGTTAGATCTCTATAGAGGGACAGAAATCTCTCAGATTTCGTTCCAAAGATGAACGAAAGTCTTATGGATTTGGAACTACGTGAGGGTGAGTAATTAATGACAGAATTTTCATTTTTGGGTGAACTAACCCTTTAATGACACAGATGGCAGCAGGTATATTAGGCTGCTGTCACATTAAGAGCTAATGCACAGATCCAATATACTGATAACACATGCTTTTCCTTTCTCTACCAAGACATAAAGGACTGTTTACGAGGATACTTGCAAAGACAGACATTTTGAGATACTAGTATGTGTATTTAATCGTTCAAACCCAATTATGCTGCAAAAAGAACTCCGTTCAGTACTCGCACGCTCTGAGCAGCGGCTGTATGTTCTTATTGTGCTTCAATGGTCTGAAATCACTTGTTTTTAAACTGCAATGCAAATGATAAGCTTTCATGACAATGCAGCACGGCAAAGTCATGTGAGTCTACCGGTATATCGCCCACCACTAAGTCACTTTATAATGGTAAAAGAAAATCATTGGTAATTTAGCCAGTGGTAGCACTGTGAACGCATTAGTATGATTGAACATCCAGACTCTTACGTATGTTCTTTAGACCTGTAACGGCATGGACCAGCATGTAACGGAGAAGTGGTTTCACGGTAAGCTGGGTGCTGGACGTGACGGGCGTCAGATCGCAGAGCGTCTGCTGTCGGAGTACTGCCTGGAGACTGGGGCGCCCGACGGCTCCTTTCTGGTGCGGGAGAGCGAGACGTTTGTGGGCGACTACACGCTCTCCTTCTGGTAACAACAACAACGTTACCTTGTCATAGTCACAGAGTAGCAGTTGACTGATTTGTTTACTTGGAAACCTAAAATGGCTGTAAAATAAAAAGGTTTCTTTTTTTCCCCCTCTCCTCAGGCGGTCCGGTCGTGTTCAGCACTGCAGGATTCACTCTCGGCAGGAAGCCGGCAGCCCGAAGTTCTACCTGACGGATAACCTGGTGTTTGACACTCTGTTTGCACTCATCACACATTACCAGCAGGTGCCTCTGCGCTGCAACGAGTTTGAGATGAAGCTGACTGAGCCAGTGCCACAAACTAATGCTCACGAGAGCAAAGAGTGAGTCTCACACCTACCTCACAACTGAAGCAGTTGATGAATGAAAGCTCTTAAAGGTGCAGTAAGCCATTTCTGAGAAAGTGGATCGACCGAGCAGCACAGCACACTTGTAGCCAATTAGCAGAAGTGGGTGTGTGTACTCATGAAGAGGGAGGAGTGAGTGAGCCAGTCAGCAGTAAGGGGCGTATCCACTCATGAAGGGGGAGGAGAGGGCCAATCAGCAGTAGGGGGCGTGTCCACTCATGAAGTGGGAGGAGAGTGAGCCAATCAGCAGTAGGGGGCGTATCCACTCATGAAGGGGGAGGAGAGGGAGTGAGCCAGTCAGCTGTAGGGGGGGTGTCCACTCATGATGGGGGAGGAGTGGGAGTGAGCAAGAGGGAAATTTGAAAGACTGTAGAAAGAAAGATAGCTGAGAGACATTACAAAAGAGAAAATCTAAGAGAAATATCACTGGAAAAAGAAGGGTTATGATCAGGCCAGAGCTTTGGGACCCACGTAAATATTAGAATATTAGAGCGGGAAGGCTTGAAAATGAAGGCCACGTCGTTTCTGCTTCATACGTGAGTAACATTAGTTTTTCTCTGTTTCACAGAACGAAGATTGCTGTTGTTGTAATGTTAGCTATAGTAACAGGACAGTTTTGAGTGTGATTGTTTGTCTGGAGTTGGAGTGTTGTATATACTCTTGTGTACTGTGCCCATTTTTTGTTCTTCCTTGTTGTTTGTTCATGATCTTCACTTTGTTTTTAACCAAGCATTATTTTGCTGCGCATGCTATGGTAAATCCACTCTTGCGTTGCGTGTTCGTGCATTTTTGGGGCAGAGCAATGAAGGGAGGGTTGTGTTTGTTTGGCTTTATTTTAAACCTCAACAGTGTTTTTTTTTTAGAAATTGCTTACTGCACCTTTAAAAGATAGTTCACTCCAAAATGAAAGATATGTCATCATTTAATGCTCCTCATGTCGTTCCAAACCCGCTTCTTTCTTTTTCTTTCAACACATTTTGATGAAAGTTGGTAACACATTTGCTCCTGTCATACATTTTTATCAGGGCAGCATTTATTAAAATGTCTTTACTGTTACTTTTGATAATTTAATGCCTCCTTGCTGAATAAAAATATTAATTTCTTACAACAACAACAAATCGGTAAGTCTTTTAGTGTCCTTATGTTTAACATGTAGTTACTATAGTAATAACTATAAATATGAAAACTACATGTAACTAACCCTAACCCAAACCCTAATTCTATAGTAAGTGCATGTTGTTGTTGTTGTTGTTGTTGTTTATTATTATTACTCTGTACTTAAATGTATAATTACACTGTAACAAGGACACCTATAAAATAAAGTGTAACCAAAAGGCCTTACTGCCTTCAAACGTGTGAACAGTAGTGCACATCTTGCAGGGAATAATGGCAGTGAATGTGTAGTAGGGGTTTGTGTGCTGTTTCCTGTCTTCCTTATGTTTTCCCAGTCTAATTTCAGCATGTGTTTTCCGTGCAGGTGGTACCACGCGTGTCTGTCCCGAAGTCAGGCTGAAAACATGTTGATGAGAGTCCCACGTGACGGGGCTTTCCTCGTTAGGAAGAGGATAGAATACAACTCTTTCGCCATTTCCTTCCGGTAAAATCCAGACTCCCGCTTTCATGTTTTGTGTCGTTGTTTCTGTAGTTTTTTCCTCATTCTCTCTCTTTTTTTCTTTTTTTTTTTCTTCTTGTTTGCTCTTTCAGGGCGGAGGGCAAGATAAAGCACTGCCGTGTGCAGCAGGAGGGACAGACGGTGGTTTTAGGCACCTCTGAGTTTGACAGTTTAGTAGATTTAATCAGTTATTACGAGAAACATCCACTGTATCGCAAGATGAAGCTACGCTACCCCATCAATGAGGAAACACTGGAGAAGATTGGCACTGCTGTGAGTGCAGCTACACACATCTGGATTAACATCCATCTCAGCTCATCTAATCTGTGGTTATAAGGACAGTTTATCTGTAAATGAAAATTCTGTCATTTACTTCCCTTCTGTATGACTTTCTTCTGTGCAACACGAAAGATGATATTTTGTAGAACATTTTATAACCAAACTCTTTTAGTGCCCATTGTCAAATAACAAACTAACAAGACATTTCTCAAAATATCTTTTATGTTCCACAGAAGACATATAGGCATTGACACGAGGGCAGGGCGACAGACATTTTTGGTGAACTGTCTATTTACGGATGCACCAGTATGGAATATCTAAGCTGATAACCAAGAGAACTAACTTGATAATTAATTTAAAGCGCTCCCTGGTGCTACTCGTGTGTATAAACTACAAGCAACGCATGTAGGCGATCTGACCGTATACATACCGAAATCTTGATGTACCTCATACCGGAGTCATTTGCTCAGTGTGGGTACTGTTAAAATGAGTTTTTCTGACTGAGAAGCACCCAATTTTAGTTAAATGCACCAGTCACAAGAGCAGAAGGAAGTTAAGTTCCTCTGAAAGCTGCAGCAGTTAGCCTATAATTAGTATCTAGAGAAAAAAATGTAGGCCTGCTGCAAGTCTCAGGTTGCACACCTACAGTCTGATGCACACAGAAATGCCAAGATGTGGGTGAATGGGATTGCCTGGTTTTATGCAAATTCCAGGAGTCGTAGTCTACATCTACGCTACACTAATTTGAAAATGCCGTTTTCATTTCAAAACTATCTCCATCCACACTAGCATTTCCAAACATTTTACATCCACACTGAAACGCTGGAAGACGCATACTGCATATGCGTAAAGCATAATAAAAGCTCACTGAGATGATACCGAGATGGACATCTTAAAGTTCTCATGCTATTCTTCTGGCACGATCAAATCATTAACAAAATATCTCACCACTGACTTGTGCATTCACACTCAATCACCACATATTATATGGTCTAAAATGCAATTGAAGGTACATTTTCTGTCATTTGCAGAATTGTAATGTGAAGATTGTACAAAGTAATCTTTAGCAACACTGAAAGTGAATAATACATACTGCTATAAACATGGATATCTATTGGTAAAATATGTCTCGGTTTTCAAAAACCTCAATTTTCACAGTCCACACTACAACACGAAACAACGTTTTCAATTGTATCCATGTCAGAGAGCATCTTCAAAAAGCTCCATTTTTGAAAGAACAAAAATGCCTTCTCTGTGTGGATGAAGGACAACGCAGAGGGAAAAAAAATGTTTTCAAGTGTATCTGGATAAGTGTAGATGTATTGTAGTGTACAGATTTATATCAGTCCACCAGGGGCTTTAGTGTCACGTGAACCGCCGCAGCGTGAGCACAGTCTGCTCTAATCCAGAGACACAAGAGCACAGAGCGGATCATACGTGCAAGTTGGCGCAGACCACAAAACGTTCGGACAAATTTAAATTCTACAAACTGCTATATTTTAAAGCAATATTGAGGAAAAACGGTTAGAGATTGAGGTAAAATTGGGCTTTACGAGTTCAACGGCTCTGGCCGAGCGGTGATCTAGGCAAAACGCTATTTTGAAAAAAGGGGAGGAGCTTCTAGATATATCCCGTTTCACTGGAAATTAGTGGACCTTTAAGATAGAAGGCTGCTTGCAGTGAGTGCTAAAATTTATTTTGAGATACTGTATTCTTGAGTGCATCTGTACATTCCTCTTTATGTCCAAGAATTAACTGATCATTTTGTTCAGGCGGTTTTTGGGTAGATTGTTGTTGAAGGTTATTCCTCTGTGTGTGTAGGAGCCTGATTATGGATCTCTGTATGAGGGCCGTAACCCTGGATTTTATGTGGAAGCCAATCAAATGCCCACGTTTAAGGTACCTCTGCTCTCTAGTTGCATGTAGAAAGTGTTTCATTATGTTTGGATTAGTGTGTGTGACACCCCCGTGTGTGTGTGTGTGAGCAGTGCACAGTACGAGCCATGTATGAATACAAAGCCCAACGAGATGATGAACTTTCCTTCAATAAGAATGCCATCATTCAAAATGTGGACAAACAGGAAGGAGGCTGGTGAGTATGAGTCTATATCTAAACGCAGCTGCCAGTTTAGCAAGAAAAAAAACCCCACAACATTTAAAACCATTTTATTTTAAAAATTGTGTTCCGGTAAAAAGGTTACTTCACCCAAAAATGAAAATTGTCATTAATTACTCACCCTCATGTCGTTCCACACCTGTAAGACCTTTGTTCATCTTCAGAACACACATTAAGATAATTTTTGATAAAAATGATGGCTCAGTGAGGCCTCTATTGCCAGCAATGTCACAGAACCTCTCAAGATCCAGAAAGGTACTCAAAACACATTTAAAACAGTTCATGTGACTACAGTGGTTCAATCTTAATATTATAAAGAGACAAGAATACTTTTTGTGTGCCAAAATAACGACTTTTCAACAATATCTAGTGATGGCCGATTTCAAAACACTGCTTCAAAGTTTCTTTTTCAAATCTTTTGTTTCGAATCAGTTGTTCGGAGTGCCAAAGTCATGTGATTTCAGCACTTTGGCAGTTTTGATACGCAATCCGAATCACTGATTTGAAACAAAAATTTTTTAAATCTCTGAAGCAGTGTTTTGAAATCGGCCATAACTAGATATTGTTGAAAAGTCGTTATTTTGTTGTTTTGGCGCACAAAAAGTGTTCTTGTCGCTTTACAATATTAAGGTGGAACCACTGAACTCGCATGAACTGTTTTAAATATGTTTTGAGTACCTTTCTGGATTTTGAGAGGTTCTGTGACATTGCTGGCAATGGAGACCTTACTGAGCCATCGGATTTCATTTAAAAAAATATCTTAATTTGTGTTCTGAAGATGAACGAAGGTCTTACGGGTGTGAAATGACATGAGGGTGAGTAATTCATGACAGAATTTTCATTTTTGGGTGAATTAACCCTTTAAAGTTTAGAGAAAAGCAGAGTAAAAAATATAAATAAATAATAAAAAAATGATAAACGAATTAACTAAATGAACTAATCAATTTATTTTAATAAAATGTATTTAAAACATTTTGATTTAAATAAAAAAATCGATTAAAATAAATAACATTTCTAAAATAAAAGTATAAAAATGAATAAATAATATTTGTATTTAAATAATACATAACAGTACAGTACTACAGAGAATAGAAAAAATGGAATGTAACGTAATCAACACTTTTATAATATTCATTTTTCCACAGTATTAATTGGGTCTTTATACTTAATATATATTATAGCTGACTTTTAAATTTTAGGATGATCATATTTGGTGGCTTATGGCATCTAAAACTTTGAAAATCCCTGCTATAATGTAAATAATCGAATTCTATTCTAATAATAAAATAATATTCTAAAAAAGTATCTATAATGCTTTTCAAAGAGGCACGCGCCGACTAGCCTACGGCAGATTGTAAATTTGTTGTCAAGAATAACGCATTACTATGAGTGTGAGAACTTCCTGGATTGTAGTGTCATTTGGGCAGGACAATGTTCTGGGAATTGGAGTCTTTAAAGGGGTGGTTCATTGCGATTTCACTTTTTTAACTTTAGTTAGTGTGTAATGTTGCTGCTTGAGCATAAACAGTATCTCAAAGTCAGTAGCAAAGTTACAGCCCTGAAAGTTCAAAGCAAACGGAGATAGTCTTTTAAAGAATTCTGTTTAAGGACTACAACAAACGGCTGGTAGGGACTACAACGAGCTTCTTCCTGGGTTGGTGACATCACTAACCCTAGAATTTACATAAACCCTGCCCCAAGAACACGCAACAAAAGGGGTGAGGCCATGTTACTGCATTAAAGTATGTAACACAAATGCAATCCACCTTATTCCTGACTAGCCTACTGCGTTTCGAATTATGGGTTCCACTTCTGGTTTGGGGAACTTCCATTTAAAAAGACTGAAACGAATGGTTTCAGATCATAAGGTTACCCTACAAATAAAGCTTATCTGTCAGTTTGACTGAATAAGCTGTCCATTTTTCTTTCAGGTTTTATTTTCAGACATCATGAGAATAACGTAACGCTTGGTATTTTAACGTTACATGTTATAGCAAGAATATCTATGGCAAGAGCTCTTTTCAGTCGCTGCTTTCTATCCTCGTGATTATTTTCTTTTGTCCCTTTGCATACCGCTGTAATAGTATGAAAAAGGACAACATATACTGCACATTTGTGGTATAAATACATATTCAGAATTCACTGGAATGCACGAAGAATCTCTCGTTTTTCTCCTCACGTCTCTTTCCAGGTTTTTCACAGGTAAATACAATTTATTATATGTAAAAATGATAGAAATCACTTTAAAATAGTATCACGCAATGCTGAAGTTCATGAACATTTTTTTATTAAGGCAACGTATTATATTTAACCAGTCCTTTATGCTGTGGAAAGAATCGCGCTTTTTCATGGCCTGTTGATGTTTTTACACTTTTAAATGTTCGTTGGTTGAAGGGTGAGTAGAATAATGTCATCTCATTGCACCCAGTTTAAATATAAAACGTATTGTGTTCATAGAGCGAGCCTTTCACTGACTGTTTACAGCTTAACGGAAGTTACACCCATAATTCGCGCAAAGCGTCATGGGGCGTAGGAATAAGGTGGATAGTATATCATAAAAGCAAGATGACAACATGACAATTTACAACCGTAATTAAACTAAACTATACCTGTACGATCTTCATGCAGCATATACTGGCTCTGTAGGATCTTACAACAGTTTCCACACGAGCGATTTATAGATTATCATGACAGAATATGCTAATCAATGACTTTAAGATGGTTAGCTCCACATCAGCTACATAAATTAACCAGCTAACCATTCAGAAAAGTCCTGTTGCATTCAAAATGTTGTCACTTCTTCTTGAGGCTCTCCATCATTGTCCGACTCCGTTTTGAACATAAAAGGCTGAACAGTTTCTGACATTTTCAGTGAGTCTGCGTGAGGTAACTTTAGGCGCTGCTAAGTGCTAACAGGAGCTCCTGAAACTCCGCCCCATTTTGAGAGCAGCAGCTCATTTGCATTTAAAGGGACAAATTTAACACGCTATAAAAAATGTATTTTGAGCTAAAACTTAAAATGCACATTCTTGGGACATCAGAGACTTATTTTACATCTTGTAAAAGTGGCATTATACCACCCCTTAAGTTTGCGCTTGGCTTTAGAAGAACAAGGTGTAGCAGACAGTATATAAAAATATAGTGGGGAAGGTCAAAATGATACAGTATTTATAGAATACAGAAGTGATACTTTCACTCTGATAAATATTGTCACTAAATAAGGTGGATAAGGTCTAAACTAAAAACGGGTAACAAGACCTGTATTTTCCATGAATGATAATTATAAAGATAACTATGACGGTGACTATATTAGCGTTCACACCAGCGAATGATATTGTTCTGTTTATTAGAAGCGCGCACTGCAGTTTTTTCGTCTTGAGCTCTTTAAAGCAGGATGGATTCTGATTGGTTGTCAGTGTTTTTATCGTTTATCAGCTGTAAAAAAAAAATAATTCTGAAAGGGATTCCAGTGATATTGTTTCTCTGTGACAACTATAACTATACACCGATAAGTTTTAATAATCATTCTGATTCTATGAGAATAGTGAAGTCCAAACCAGAACCAGAACTATAACGATAATGACAGAGAAACAATATCACTGGAATCAAGTGATATTGATAGTGGATTCAGAATAATTTTTTCCAGCTGATGAACGATAAAAACATTTGACAGCCAATCATAATCCACTCGACTTTAAAGAGCTCCAGCATTTAAAGCAAAACTGCAGCTCATGAATAAACAGAACAATATTGTTTTTTTGGTATGGATGCTAATATAGTTATTTTTATAGCTGTCATTCATGTTGTGAGCGGGTCATGAGCCATTATTGTTGTCAGTGTTGGGAAAAGTTACTTGTATACAGTAAGTAATGCATTACAATATTGTGTTACTCTGTAAAAAAAGTGCCACTTAGTTACTTTTTATGGAAAGTAATGTAACTATACTTGCATCTGGGCTGGACTTGCTGGTTTGAAACAACAACAAAAAAATCTATTTTTGGCAAATGTAAAGTCCCTTTCACACCAAAATAAACTGATTAAGCCTCAGGCTGAATGAAATGCAACTTCACGCCTGTTCAGTAGAGGGTGCAGCTCAAACAAACCTTTTAGCTGTGCTGCAATTCTTACTCCTGATTTCTGTCAACATGGGCACAGGAGAGCTGTCAGTCAATAAATGGGAAAATGAAGTTACTTGCATTACTTATTTGAAAATGTAACTCAGATATTTTGTCAAATTTAAAAGTAATGAATTACTTTACTCGTTACTTGAAAAAAGTGATCTGATTACGTAACTCACGTTATTTGTAACACTGATTGTTGAGCCCTGACATTTTTATTTTTTGTTTTTTCATTTCTATATTGATATCGGTCATGCGCTGTTTGAATTTCTAAAACATTAATATCTAACTAGCCAGAAAGTCTCATTTACTTGCCAAAGCCTATTTTTACCTGCTTTTTGTTTTTGAAGCCTGTCTGGGCCGTTTCTCTCATTCAGTGTTGATTTAGTTCACAACAGAAAAACCTGAAAATGATAAACGTGTCTATTTCTGTTCTCCACACAGGTGGAAGGGAGACTGCGGTGGCAAGAAGCAACTGTGGTTCCCTGCAAATTACGTTGAGGAAATCAGCCCGACAGCCGTGGAGCCTGACAGATCTGTGAGTTCAGTTTGTACTCCAGTCAGACGCGTGTTTGTGTTTGTTGTTGTTCTGTTATGTCAGAGCTCCTTGCACCACTCTGTGCTCCGACCTTTTACCCTTTCTCTCTCTCTCAGCAGGCCACAGAGAACAGTCCTCTGGGAGATCTCTTGAGAGGAAGTGTGGATGTGTCTTCCTGTCAGATCGGTGAGTGTGTGTGTGTGTGTGTGTGTGTGTGTTCCTCTTCCCTGATACACACTCATCATCAGATCCCTGTTTGAGGCCATTACAAAGACCAGTTATAATTCATTTAATGTTGTGTAGCTTTTTAGCTATATTATTTCATATAATAAAATGTGTGTGTGTGTATGTATGTATATGTATGTATGTGTATATATATATATATATATATATATATATATATATATATATAAATAAAAATTTAGTTAGTAGAAGTTGTGATAGTGTTTTCTTCCCTGTTGTGATGTATAATCGAGAGTAACGGCTTCTGGAACAAGAACAAATGGACTTGATTTTGTGTGGGTAATTGATTTGATGGTTGTGGTTTGCTATTTGTGGATCTTATGTGAGTGACAGGTTGCCCCGCCCTCGTCATCAGAAAAGAGATGTTGCTGCAAGAAGGAGGGGAAGTTATTTTCATTAAAGATTCTGAGGCACATGGATTTAAAAAAACGAATAAATAATGATGTGCACGGATAAATCATTAATAATAATGGCATATTTCATAAAAAATAAGCATTGTTGATTTTGATTTCATGATGACTTTAATGCATTTAGTCTGTGTTAAAGTTTTAAAGTAAAAGTTCTCCAGTTTTTAATGTGTATTTAGGTAAATGTGTTAACTGTGGTTTCATTTAAAGGTACACTGTTACTTTTGGCCCTCTAGCAGTTAAAAAACAAAACGCCATGTATTTTGCGGAAGAATATTGTTTTGGTTGTGCTTTGGCTATTATTATGCGGATGAATATGGTTCTAAAAAACATTCACTACTAGGCTTAAGAGATATAACCAGCTTAGAAAGCATCTCAAGCTGACTAGCTGAAGACGTTACTGTAGCTTTACCCATTAATAGACAGTACTTCCTTGAGAATAAGCACAGCACTACTACAACTGTGAAATGAGCCTTCACAATAGATAGTGCTTTACAATGAACTCTGTTAGAACGCCATCATGTCTGCATCGCTTTTACAACATTTCAAAGTTCTCAGCATTCTCAGCCAGGCCAATGTTGATTCTGGTTTTATTACGTGTTCTGTCGCGCTCTCTTTTTGCAAGCAGACTCTTCTCTGTTCTGCGTTTGTTTAAAACGGCTGAATCCCCGGAGATTATGGATTTAGCTGCTCCATGTAAACCTTTCTCGATCATTGTGACAACTAACCTCGGTCACTCCCACACCATACACAAAGTAGCTGGAGAAACTTTTCTCTATTTATGGATATGATGCGAGACGTATGTACGCAATTTCCCACAAAAACCATCCTGTCAGGTCTAAAATATAAACACTTACTATAGTGAATCAGGGTAAGACAAAAACATTTTGAAAGAAGGAGTGATGATGTATTGACATTTAATGTTCATTTTAGACAAAAAGAGGTCCTTGATTTTGATTTCACTTTTTTTAACTTTAGTTAGTGTGTAATGATGCTGTTTGAGCATAAACAACATCTGCAAAGTTACAATGCTCAACGTTCAATGCAAAGGGAGATATTTTCTTTTACAGAAATTGCTTTTTAAGGACTACAACAAAAGGCTGGTAGGGACTACAACAAGCTTCTTTCCGGGTTGGTGACATCACAAACCCCAAAATTTGCATGAACTCTGCCCCTGGGAATGTGCAACAAAGGGGGAGAGGCCATGTTGGGCTGCTTTAGAGAAGAGAGAGTTGTTGTAGTAGAGTGTTGTTGCCATGCCGTCATTTTACGCCGGACTGCTTCATAAACGAGGGTCAATTCAGTGCTGGATTTGCACAAAAGAGTAACATGACGGCACATGCTAGTCGACAAGTTGAATCAACTCCACCGAAACTACATAAATTCATCCACTAACCGTTCAGAAACGTCCAGTTGCATTCTAAAAATTTTAACTTCTTCCCGAGTCTCTCAATCAGTGCCTGACAATGTAAAGCTGAACACCGT